>WWNC01000059.1:1240000-1760000 GCA_011125475.1 Melanerpes aurifrons | reverse complement strand
AGATAGTGAAGTTTTCATTATGCAGGGAGATAGGGAGGAGCACCAACAGAACCTTCACCTTGGACTTCCGGAGGGCAAATTTCAGCTTGTTTAAGAAACTTATTCAGAAAGTTCCATGGATAGCAGTCCTTAAGACCCAAAGGGTCCAAGATGGTTGGACCTACTTCAAACAGGAGCTCTTGAAGGCACAGGAACGGGCAGTTCCCATGTGCCAAAAGATGACCCGGCAGGGAAGGTGACCAGCTTGGATGACCAAGCAGCTCCTGAAGGAATTAAAGTTAAAAAAGAGGCTGTATCACCTTTGGAAGGAGGGGAAGGCTTCTCAAGGTATCTTTAAGGATGTTGTTAGATTATGCAGGAGAAAAATTAGAGAAGCAAAGGCCCAGTTAGAACTTAAGCTGGCCACCTCTGTGAAAGATAATAAAAAGCATTTTTACAAAAATATTAATGCTAAAAAGAGGGGCAAGAAGAACCTGCACTCCTTATTGGACCTGGAGGGGAACACTGTGACTGAAGGTGAGGAAAATGCTGAGGTCCTGAACACCTTCTTTGCCTCAATTTTTAACATCAAGGCAGGAGTTCAGGAGGAGTGGCCTCCTGTGACTGTTTGAGGCTGTCCCCTTAAGAAAGGGAATATGGTGGACGGATGTTTGTAAACGAAAAAGATGGATCTAAACTAATTTCATTGGTAGATTTGGGAGGAAGCACCTTCTGAACTGGGAGTGCAGCAGAGTTTCCTGGGAATTCCTGCACTTTTGTCTTCAGTCTTTCTTCCGCTCCTCCTTTGGGCAGCAGCTCTCTGTTCTGGGCTTTCAGCCAAGGCTTGACCTTGAAACTGGTAAACTACAAGGCCTGTATTAACTGTTTTCCAATTAACACATAGCTGCTTCTAACTTTTTTCTCTTTCTCTCTCTTTCTAACCCGCTCTGGGGAAAGGGGGAGAGGAGGGGAGCGGTGGTGGGGAACCCCCTCAGCAGAGGGGGGAACTCTCATTTCTGTGCTACTTTATTGTATATCTTTGTATATATTGTAAATGTTGTAAACTTGTATATATTTCCCTGCATATCCTACATTGTTTTGTAAATATACAGCACCCATTGCTTTGCTAATTCAGCTGTGAGTTTTTTTGTCCTTTCCCTTCAATTTTCTTTCCCTTTACTTTACAAGGGGGAGGGAGGAGGCTTTTTGGCCTTACCCTTCCAACCCTATGACACCTCCTGAGCTGGGTAATGGGGTCAGGGAGCAGTGTAATCCCCCGGAAATCCATGAGGAATCAGTTTGGGACACGCTGAGGCACTTGGATACTCACAAGTCCATGGGACCGGATGGGATCCATCCTAGGGTGCTGAGAGAGTTGGCAGATGAGCTGGCCATTCCACTCTCCATCATTTTCCTCCAGTCCTGGTTCACTGGTGAGGTCCCAGATAACTGAAACTGGCCAATGTGGTCCCCATCCATAAGAAAGGTCAGATGGAGGAACCTGGAAACTACAGACCAGTCAGCCTGACCGCAGTGCCAGGGAAAATGATGGAGCAGATTATCTTGGTGGCAATTAACTGCACACCTGAAGGATGGCCAAGGGCTCAGGTCCAGCCAACATGGATTTAGGAAGGGCAGGTCCTGCCTCTCCAACCTGATCTCCTTCTATGATCAGGTGACCTGCCTGGTGGATGTGGGGACTCCTGTGGATGTGGACAACCTGGACTTCAGCAAGGCCTTTGACACCGTCCCCCACAGCAAACTGCTGGCTAAGAGGTCAGCTCATGGCTTGGACAGCAACACTCTGTGCTGGGTGTAATGGGTTGGGGCAGATCCCCTCCCCACCATAGGCAGAAATAACGACTCAAATGGATTGCAAAAGTGATGGAGAGTTTAAATAGGAAAACAAAAACAACAATGAAAGTTTTACAGAGATCCACAAGCATGGTGACAAAAGAGAGAGATCCCAGAACATACCCAAGAATGTCCCATTCCCACCTGGGGGCACACCCAAATCCCCAGGGCTCTTTCCTCCCCCCCAACCCAGCCTTGGGCCTGGGCAGGCCCAAGGGGGGCAGCTCATGCCATTTTACCTAGGCAGCAGCTGGGGACAAAAGAGGAAGTGAAGACCCCACACAGACATTTTATACGGGAGCTGGGCATTATGAGAATGAAATAACTGGTTTCCTGTGACCACCCCCTGGGCTGGGCCCACCGCTTTGGACCTCCCAGGTGTGGTCTGTGCAGTGGCATCCGGGCCAGCACCCAGCCTAAACCACCACACTGGGTTAGGAACTGGCTGGAGGGCTGAGCCCAGAGAGTGGTGAATGGTGCCACATCCAGCTGGCAGCCAGTGACTAGTGGCATCTCCTAGGGATCAGTGCTGGGCCCCATCCTCTTTAATATCTTCACTGATGATCTGGATGAGGGGATCGAGGCAGTCATCAGCAAATTTGCAGATGACACCAAGTTCGGAGTAGATGTTGATCTGTTAGAGGGCAAAAGGGTTCTGCAGAGGGACCTCGACTAACTGGACAGATTGGCAGAGTCTAACATGATGGCATTCAACAAGTCCAAGTGGCGGGTGTTGCACATTGGCCACAAGAACCCCATGCTGGGGTCAGAGTGGCTGGAGAGCTGCCAAACAGAAAGGGAACTGGGGGTGATGATTGACAGGTGCCTAAACATGAGCCAGTAGTGTGCCCAGGCGGCCAAGAAGGTCAATGGCTTCCTGGCATGCATCAAGAATAGTGTGGCCAGCAGGAGCAGGGAAGTCATTGTGCCCCTGTCCTCTGCATTGGTTAGGCCACACCTTGAGTACTGTGTTCAGTTTTGGGCCCCTCAGTTTAAGAAGGACATTGAGACACTTGAACGTGTCCAGAGAAGGGCAAGAAGGCTGGTGAGAGGCCTTGAGCACAAGCCCTATGAGGAGAGGCTGAGGGAGCTGGGATTGTTTAGCCTGGAGAAGAAGAGTCTCAGGGGTGACCTCATTGCTCTCTACAACTACCTGAAGGGTGGTTGTAGACCGGAGGGAGTTGGTCTCTTCTCTCAAGAAACCAGCACCAGAACAAGAGGACACAGTCTCAAGCTGTGCCAGGGGAAGTTTAGGCTCGAGGTGAAGAGAAAGTTCTTCACCAAGAGAATCATTTGCCATTGGAATGTGCTGCCCAGGGAGGTGGTGGAGTCACCATTTCTGGAGGTGTTCAAGAGGGGATTGGACATGACACTTGGTGCCATGGTTTAGTCATGGGGTCTGTTGTGGTAGGTTGGACTTGATGATCTTTGAGGTCTCTTCCAACCATGGTGATTCTGTGATTCTGCGATTCAGAAACCACAAATTCAGATAATGCCCGTATAACTCTCCTCGGCAAAAAGAGTGTCAACAATTTCATTCCCTGGCTAACACTAGCAGCCAAATTCAGCAACGAAAAAGTGAGCTGCAACAGTTTCAAACTGTTACGCATGCAAAAGGAAGAAATGGAAAGTTGGCTGAAGAAGGACTAGAATTCTATCCTATGACATATAAAACTTAATTGCTGTTGACCCAGTGGTCCAGGACAAAAGAACAAACTTAGGTGAGTGTCTTTCTCTTGAGGGAAGATATTTAAGAAGGTAAGTACAGCAATTCTGGGTGATAATAAAAGCTTTGTATTTCTATAGAGAAAATAAAATAACAACAAAGTCACCTGAAAGCATGAAGCTCAAACATGTGCTTTTATTCCACTCTTATAAAATTTGTACTGGTAAAGGCAAAAATGATCTTCCAATGGTTTGCAGGCTGCAAATACACACTGCATACCTGGGGAAATTTTTGCTTTTAAAGTATTGGCTACAGTTTGTCTATTTTTTGCTCAGCAGTCACATACAGTCATTTCTTTCATCATCTGACTGTATAGACATACATATCAAAAGAAGAAAATTGGTACATATAAGGTGAACTATTCTTTCTCTCTACAACACAGAAATCCTGAGCTATAACATTGAACGCATTTGTTATGAAGAATCACTTACAAAAGAGAGTAAAGTGTCCCTCTACACTCAACCGTCAGATCCCTTTCAAACCTATCTACCCCTAACTACCAGGAAGACTAAGTAAAGTGCATGCTAATGATAGTGGAAGTGAAAAGAGAAAGCAAAATGAGCTTCAGGTAATTAATCAGTTTAAATATTAGCAGGACAATTTAAATGCTTTCCTAGTAGAAACAATTCCAACCACTTTCTTAGACTTCGAGGGACAGATAGCAATTCAGAAAGGTAATAATTCACCAATCCCTTCAGGTTTAGATTTCTACTACCATAAGAGACCCCTGGAAATCTCAAAGGTTTCAACCATGGTACTTGAGGTGATAAATAAGTAAAAGCAATAGCCTGGCACTAAAAAGCTTGCAATTCACCAAGCAAACCTCTCTATTTTTGTGGTGTGAGTCAGTGCAGCCTTGGAAACAATTTTGAGGCAATTCTTCAGGACTCTACTACACTCTGACCAAGTCATAACATATAAAGACATTTTTCTACTGCAGCTGTAAAGACAGTACCTCAGAAGTAGGTATTACAGTTGGCTGGATAGCACCAGTTGACCTAATAGCTGCTTTTTCTTCACTTTTATGGCTTTTTTTCCCACTATATATTTTCCTGTGAGGAAACTACAGCTATACTTAACATTCAGCTCCACTACCCTGGTCTCTCTAGAACCTTGGGGTGAAAGGCTGTTCCAATGCATACAGCTGTTTATTTCATTTTTCTTCATCTTGGTGACCTCTGGTGGAAAAGCATTACTGTGGAGAACAGCAGGTACCAGAACTAAAAAAAACAAAAAACACATAGCTTTGTTCATGCAATGATCTTAATTTCTACAAATACTAATCACATTCACAGAACTAAATATTGCTTGAACTTAGCCTCAAAACGAGAGGAAAAGCACTTTAGTAAGAGGACTGAAAAAGGCTTTCCAGTTGCACTGCCATTTTTATAAGCACACCACCATTATTTTCTCAAGTATTTCAGTTGAATACAGTTAATTCCTTAGACACTACAAGGAACTGGGAAGAAAAGTCTGGAAAGAAGGTCTGAGCATTTACTAATGGCTAGTTAGGTAGGTGGACCACATAAACAGGTGGTCTTTATCTCTTAGCACATATCAGCCATTTCTGTTCTCACTTGGATGTTCTGTAGATGATTATCAATCAATATAAGGGCTGTACTGACAAAGAAACACAACAACATAAACAGCAAACATCCAGGATGGAGACCAGCTGGGAGATTTCTCATGGTTGATTAAAATACAGCATGCTACAATATACTCTGTCTCTAACAGAAGCAGTTTTCTTCCTTTCTTGCCTCATTCCACAAAAATGTAAAGAGAAATAGTTCACTGGAAGGGGGGAAAATGTGTGAGAAAAGACTCAATTCTGAAAATTATCAACTGGGACATTCGATTGTTTGTGTGTTATTATTGCATTACAGTGAGCAAAGGTCAAGGTAGTAATTTTTCAGTTCAAACTGACATGTGAAAGATTGCTAGAAACATTATGAGCTACGTAGCTCTTTATAACAGCCAGTGAAGAACTGCCGCCAAAAAGAACAAGTCAGATGTTGAAGAAAAAAACTGTCAAAACCACTTAATGCTGATAAACTACTGCTACTTATGAGGTAGCTGGCAATTCCTCTTTTGTCTTACAGACACAAGAATTCAAATCAGAATGCATACAAAATTGTTGCGTATTCATCCTGAGTCATCACATGCTTTGGGATGCACCTTTATGAATGCTGAAATGGTACCATGAGATACAAGACCTTATTGCTCTCTACAACTACCTGAAGGGAGGTTGTAGACAGGAAGGGTCTGGTCTCTTCTCCCAAGCAACCAGCACCAGAACAAGAGGACACAGTCTCAAGCTCTGGCAGGGGAAGTTTAGACTGGATGTTAGGAAGAAATTCTTCATAGAGAGAGTGATTGCCCATTAGAATGGGCTGCCCAGGGAGGTTGTGGAGTCACCATCATTGGAAGTGTTCAGGAGGAGACTTGATAGGATGCTTGGTTGCATGGGTTAGTTGATTAGATGATGTTGTATAATAGGTTGGACGTGATGACCTTGAAGGTCTCGTCCAACCTGGTCTGGTCTGGTCTGGTCTCGTCTCTTCTCTGTGCTGTGTACTGCACAAAGTGAAGGTTGTCACCCAAAGACTCTCCCATCCAGAAGATGACACAGGGGACTCATACACCAAGAAGTCACAGCCAAGATTATAAATAATCACAGTCCCATTTACTGTCAATATCATGTTTAATATCTGCTTATTTTTAAGGTAATTAATGAATTTGTAGTTATTTCTATCAATCTTTATACAAAAACTGCAACCTGACATTAGTGAATGTAGCATACCTGATCCCAAAATTTGCATCCAGATTTCCTGCCCCCTTCAAATCTTTAAAGGTATAAAAGAGTATTGTGGGAGTAAATTGCAGGGCATCATTTTACATACCTTGCAGCCTATCAAAAACCTTCCTCCTTAATTATTTTTTTTTAAATTATTATGAGGTTTTTGCAGTATTGAGAGTGCCCAGGAAAACATGCTGCTTCAGTAGCAGAGCACACCTTGCTATGAAAAGAAGTTTTACAAGAAGAGCACCACATGTCCTTGTTAGAATATGAAGGTGTAAACAATCAGTTCCACTGCCGCAAAGTTAATATAGCATGTATCAAAATATCTGGGGTATTTTCATTAATTCAGGTTTCAGGTCCTAGCCAAAGGCATGCCTGCCATACATTGGCTCTTCCAATGCCACCCCTGCAGCTGGCAGAGGGAAACCCACCAGGTTGGTGATGATGAACCAGGTGGTTAACACCTACAAAACTTATCCTGTGCTCTATTCATATCACTCTGTAACTGTTACTTCTGCCTCTCTGCAGAATTTCACACCCTTTCAGAATGTGACTGCAGCCTGGGGATGGTCACAGCCACACTATCAATACTTAGGCACCAAGATACTTGCCTGGGAAGGTCAAGCACCTTCCTCCACCTACCCAACCCACCATTCACCACCGAGCAACTTTGGCCTCCCTCTCAGCTTGGCTGCTCAAGCTCCTGGAAAACAACCTTCCCAGCCACACCAACCTTGCTGAGATGGGGTCTTGTGGTGTCATCGTAGCCATGCTTTTTGACATCCAGGGCCTGCCTAGCAGCTGCAGCTCAAGGTGAAGCTGATGAGAAGCAGCCTCCAGCTGGCCCTCATCATCCACAGCAAGGTGCCCCCTGCTCTCCAGCATACCATCACCATGGCCCAGCTGCAGTTCCTGTGGGTGGAGTCTGTGTTAGCGGATACAGGGTGGGAAGGGTGTGGTGAGAGGGTGGGCCCAGCCCAGCCCAGCCCAGCCCAGCCCAGCCCAGCCCAGCAGGCCCAGGTGCACCCGACTTGGCCCCTCATGGAGCGCCTGTGCCTGCAAAGCAAAAGGGAACCCAGGCAGCAGATCACCCTCAACCCCATGGGGGTTGCACTTCCTCTGTTACATGTTAATGTTCACCCGCCAGCTGAGGGAGTGGGGTGTCCATTGGGCCTCCACCGCCAACAGCAGGGTCGCTGCTCAAGTGCCACATGGGGCTCTGGTGGTGGCGGCGGCACCAGCTTCGCAGCATGGCTGGCCATGGTGGCCTGAGAGAAGGGGGTTTGCCCAGCCAGGGCCTCACCTTCCTGTTACCATGGGGCCCAAGGGAGCCCCTCGTTCTGCCACTGTGTTGCAGGCGTCTCTTCTAATGTATTTGTCATTTCTCTGTCATTACCCCTGGTGCCTGGAGGTGCCTGTCGAAAGGATATTTCCTTTATAAATTGTATTACAATATTAATCAAAATATTAATAACCTGTTATTAATATGAAAATTGCCAAAACTTACCACAAGGTTGGATGTACAGTTAGAATATATTTACCATGGGAATGTGCAGGATTTGGGCAACTATAACAATTTAACTATTTTATTCAAATTGGGAGGAAGATTACACAAAGAGAATACCCTGGGAGTGAAACGGGGGGGGGAGACTTAACAAAAACTGTTAAGCCAAAGAGGCAATGAATTAATGACTCGCAGCTGGTTGTACCCGGGTAGGGAGTGCTGCTGCTGTGTATTAGAGGCTTTGGGGTGCTCATGTACCAGGCACAGCAGGTTGCCGTCAGGAATGGCCACATGGTTGTTGATGGCTGGTCTGGTTTCAGCAGATAGTGGGCTGTTAACGATGCTATGACAGTGAGTGCTTGGTTTGTCCTGGGGAAACAGGCACACCAAAATCCTGGTTGCAAGGGGGAAAAGGCTTGGCTCTGATTCCTAAGATCGTGGCTTCTCTTGTGGCTTGTGGTGTGTATTCTCGTGGCTTAATCCCAGGCGCTGGACCAGGCAAGTCAAGGCTATGCAACTCAAGGTAGCTTCACACCAGACAAGGTCGAAGCAGCTTCAAACATGCAAGGCTTGAGCAAGGCAAGAGCAAGGCACAGACAACTAGTAATCAGACTGTATATAAATCTTGCCCAGGATCGACTGGGCCAATACAGAGTTGAGACCAGTACATAGTTACCCAATGGGAAGGGGTTCTGCCAGGCTGTGGCCAGCACACATGCTCTTACCATAGATAGAGGGTTGTTTACCAGACATGTCTCTTTCGATTCTTTTCCTGAATTACCCTGGCTTTCTGCAGAAATACATAGAATACATAGAATAGATAGAATAAACCAGGTTGGAAGAGACCTTAAAGATCATCACGTCCAACCCATCAACCAATCCAACCCACAAAAACAACTAAATCATGGCACCAAGCACCCCATCAAGTCTCCTCCTGAACACCTCCAATGATGGTGACTCCACCACCTCCCCTGGCAGCCCACTCTAATGGGCAATCACTCCCTCTGTATAGAACTTCTTCCTAACATCTACCCTAAACCTCCCCTGGTGCAGCCTGAGACTATGTCCTCTTGTTCTGGCATTGGCTGCCCAGGAGAAGAGACTAACATCCTCCTGTCTACAACCTCCCTTCAGGTAGTTGCAGACAGCAATAAGGTCACCCCTGAGTCTCCTCTTCTCCAGGCTTAGCAACTCCAGCTCCCTCAGCCTCTCCTCATAGGGCTTGTGTTCCAAACCCCTCACCAACTTCATTGCCCTTCTCTGGACATGCTCCAGCAAGTCAACATCTTTCCTAAACTGAGGGGCCCAGAACTGGACACAGTACTTGAGGTGTGGCCTAACCCATGCAGCGTACATATCTTTGTTTTCATTCTTCCACCAAAACATTCAGCAAGAGTGTTCCATTAACTGCCCCTTTCTTAAAGGCACAGCCTAAAACTGTCTCATCTCTCTATGGTAATCTTCAACAATCACATCAATGTGCATTCCTCTCACACATCTTTAATATGTGACCCTGCCTCACCATTTTCACAAGGGGCAAGTGTGACTTCATTTTAACCATTACTTTGTGTGAGAGACTAAAAGTTTGTCTCTCTTGATGTGACTCAACAAAGATAAAATCACTTGCTGCTTGCCCAGACAGTTGCTGATATATGTTGGGCAGTGCCACTGGAAGGAAGGTGCAAAGACCAATCCTGGATGCAAATCACCTTGTGATTGCATCATGATAACACTGGACTACAACAATGGACCCAAGGACCCAGCCATCATGCCTTTAGGGCAAGATAATTTCCATCCATCAAATACCCTGCAAAGGGTAGACAATAGGTTCACCACCTGTTTCCTCATGTGTAAGGAGTGTGGGGGCTTGTCTGGATGGAGACGGAGGAGGCAGAGGCCCCCCCTCCCCCCCATCCAGAACCTTGCCCAAACACACAGAAATGCACAGAAAGATTTCCGGGGGAATGATACCTGGACATTTACCAAAGGATGATTTCCTGGCCCCTGGAATTCCTGAGGGACAATACTTGGACACATACCTAAGGACTAAAAAACTGTATAAAAGACTGGAGCCACTACTGGCTACTTTGCAGAAAAATGTGGAAGAAGAAAAATGGAGAAGAAGAATGTGGGGGACTGTATCCCCCAGACTGGATGATTAAGAGAAGTAAAATACAGGAGATGGACCATGCCGCTGAGAAGGAGAAGTCTGGGACAATGCTGCTCTGGAGAAAAGAGCCCGTGGAGCCTGGAAGAAGTAGACTGAACCCTTTCTCTGTGTCCTAAGTTCTGCCTGCTGCAACTCATGGAGAAAAGAGGCTGCCCAGAGGACCACAGCTCTTCTCCAGCCAGAGCCTCAGCACCGTTCCTGTACCAACCCAACATCTCCTGCAGCACTTGTCCTCCACAGACTCAAACTGTCTTGGGGGGGTGAGGGGTGTGGTAATATAATTCCTTTCCTCTTCTCTCTCTCTTCTCTCTCTCCCTCTCTATTTTCTCCCTCTCCCCTTCTTATGTCCACTTTGTTTATGTAATAAATAATCTAGCTGTTGATATTTTGGCCTCGTTTGTGCCTCTAATTTCACAACACGGGAATATTCAAAAGAATTGTGTCTCCGGACCAAGACACCTTGCAATAGTGGACATACATATTTTCAATAAGATAAAACACCTTATGTTTAGGGTTTGGGTGTTGTATGTACTTTTCAGAATGAGAAGACACAGTCAGAGAAATAAAATTTCCTGCAGTACAGACCTGGATGGGACACTTGATAAAAGAGTATTCTTTGGAGATGGAGCTCAGTGAGAGTGGCCCACAGGAGTAGATACTAGTCAGGCTGGTCCATCTTCAGCTTATTCACAATAGTATAGCAGTATTTTCATGAGTATGCATGAAATGAGAAGAGCAGTGTTTTAAGAATCTTTAATGCTGTTTTCTGCACATTAATTTATGGAAATATAAACATCAGCAAACCTTCAAAAAGCAACTGCTGTGCTACACTGGTGACCAACCTGCTTTTCAATTGGCGGTGTACTCAGGAAAAAGAAGAGATTAAAAAGAAAACACCCATTACTTCCTTTTTGCTGTGACCTAGACAAGCATGTGCAAAGAATTAGGATTGGAGGGGCTTGTATTCTTTACCCAGGATAGCTTTTAAACTTTATATGTGAGCATAATCTCTCTGCTTCACCTAAAGGTTTCACAGAATCACCATATCACAGAATGTTAGGGGCGGGAAGAGACCTCAAAAGATCATCTAATCCAACCCCCCTGCCAGAGCAGCATCACCTACACCAGATCACACAAGAATGCATCCAGGAGGGTTTTGAATATCTCTAGAGAGGGAGACTCCACAACCCCCCTGGGGTAGCCTGTTCCAGTGTTCCTTCACCCTCACAGTGAAAAAATTTTTCCTCATGTTTCCATGAAACTTCCTATGCCTCAACTTCCACCCATAGCCCCTTGTCCTGTCGTTGAGCATCACTGAGAAGCACCTGGCTCCAGCCTCTTGACACTCACCCTTTACATATTTATAAACATTAATGAACTCACCTCTTAGTCTCCTATTCTCCAAGCTGAAGAGCCCCAGTTCCCACAGTCTGTTGTCATAAGGAAAATGTTCCACTCGCTTAATCATTTTTGTGGCTCTGCACTGGACTCTTTCAATCAGTTCCCTGTCTTTCCTGAACTGGGGGGCCAAGAACTGGACACAGTACTTCAGATACAGCCTCACCAGGGCAGAATAGAGGGGGAGAAGAACCTCTTTTGACCTACTAACTCCAGACCCCTTCTCATAAAACCCAGAATGGCATTGGCCTTCTTGGCTGGAAGAGCACACTTTTGGCTCCTGGTCAACCTCCTATCCACTAGGATCCCCAGGTCCTTTTCCCCTTCACTGCTCTCCAGCACGTCACCTATACTGATCCGTGGGGTTCTTTCCCAGGCGAAAGATGCTACACTTGCCCTTGTTGAGTTTCATTAAATTTCTCCCTGGCCAACTCTCTAGCCTATTCAAGTCTCATTGAGTGGCAGCACAACCTTCTGGTGTGCCAGCCACTCCACCCAGTTTGGTATCATCAGCAAACTTGATGACAGGACACTTGGTGTCCTCATTCAGATTGTTGATGAATATATTGAATAATGCTGGTCCCAGTACTGACCCCTGAGATACAGGTCTCCAACTGGGCTCTGTCCTATTGATCACAACTCTCTGTCTTCTTTCCTTCAACAAGTTCCCAATACACCTCACTACCCTATCATCCAATTTAGCTGTGAGGATGCTGTGGGAGACAGTGTAAAATGCTTTACTGAAATCAAGGTAGACCCCATCCACTGCTCTACCATCATCAGTCCGCTTGTTTATGTCCTCATAAAAGGCTATCAATTTTGTCAGACATGACTTCCCTTTGGTAAAACCATGTTGACTACTACTAATGACCCTCTTGTCCTTGATGTGCCTAAGGACAGTTCTGAGGATAAATTGCTCCATCATCTTTCAAGGGATAGAGGTGAGGCCAGCTCCCCCAGTACTTGCAGATGCATGATATCAGAACCAATGGATATTTTGGTGGTTGTTGTGATTCTTCTTATTTCCAAAACCAATCAACCAACCAACCAACCAAACCCAAGCAAATAAAAAAGTAATTACAAACCAACTACCTTTCTATTCTATCTTGAAAGCAGGCAAAAGCTTCTTTTTGCATTTTTCCTTCAAAAATACAGTGTCTGAGGGCACAAATAATTAAAACTACAATAAATATTATCAGTTCTATCCAAAGGTTAAGGATAAAGTAGGACAATCCAAAGATTAGTGATAATATACATTACTTAAATTTGTGCTAAGAACATCTGTTTCTGCTAAGTGGGATTAGTCCTTACTGACAGGACTAGGGCTGTAGGTCTTCTTCATATTGCTGTGGTAGTTTTAGGCTATGCCTTTAAAATTTAGCTGCAGAAGAAAGACAGTAAGAGGAAGTTGTCACAATTATCTAGCTAATGTCACACTTGGTGGGGGAAGAGAGAAAAAAAAAGCAAAACATGCAGCCAGAGGAAGAAATATGTCTATTTGAAACATCTGCAGACCGAATGTCAGCAATGTCCATAATAATGATCTGGAGTTCAATTGGGGATGAATTCTGATCCAGGCACCATGACAGCCTACTTCTTAATTTTATTAGCTGTGTTAATGAGAGAAATAGCTCATTGTGGGATAGATGCTTCCCCAGGTACATTCATGATAGTAAACAGCTCTTGTGGGAGATTCCAGAAGGCTGCTGTCTCATAGACAGTGCACACTTCCTTTTTAGTCCAGACGGTGTCTAGGCTACAAAGCATGAGCTAACAGCCCTCTCTGAGCAAAACTAAGCACATCACTTTCTTTCCCCATCCTGCAGTTCCCAAAGGGCTGAAAAAAGGCTGGGAAATGTGACTGTTCAAAGTGGACTGTCTGTCAGTACCAATAATAGAGTAAATTTTCTGGTTTGTGGCAAACAGACAGCAATACATCTATCTATCCAGAATAGGTCATAGGGGTTTTGAAAAGGGAGAAGCAGAGAAGATGTGTGTTGGGAAAGAAAAGAACCCTACAACAGAGCAATGAGGAAAGCAAGAAGGACTAGAAGGAAAGAAACTCAGGTTTGCCGTATGATAAAATGATTTTAAAATGTTGTACTATTTTATTTGGGTGGCACATGCATTGAATACATAGTTAAGATTGCTGTTTTGTGGATATATAAGATTTAACCTGTCTAAATGCTCTTGTCTGTGGAAAGAAGAGGAAACATCTCTCAAAACTGGTGTCTGAATACCTTTAGAAACACTTGAGGTTTATTTTACTTACCTGTGATGGTTTAACTGCAGATAATTTTAAAGGCACAGCCTGAAACTGTCACATTGCCTAAGTTATTATTGTAGACTAGGAAGCTTTTACATTCAAGTAATCTGTGTTGACCTCTAGTTCTCAATCACCTTTAAGATCATTAAGAAAAGAGAACAGTTTTAATACATATCATGAAAGTAGAGTTCACCACAAATAAATATTTTAAGTGATCTAAACAATATAATATATAAAATGTTCACTTAACCATTAAGAATAGATCTAAATCATAATGTTTCTGAAAACTTTCAGAGCATTTGCGGAGGTAGTGGAAGTGAAGTGAGCGATTACTTGAATTTAAATTCAATTTGTATTTTATGGTTATACTTCCTCCATGTATAATTTCACAGAGTGAAATTTTCTGGTTGGAGTCCCCAGGCATAATATCCAGTAGTGAAAAAGGCCTAACCCTGTTGCAGTTTTACAGGATACGCTCTTATTCTTAGGGTGACCAGATTAAAGGATCATGAAATTGCCAGGAAGTCTTACTTATGGAGTCATGAAATTTAACCTTAAACCCTGCAGAATTATCCCTTAAAATGAAGAGCTCTTAATTACAACAACCTTGCCATATTTGATTAATGGTAGATTTTCTGCATTTTAAAATCTCTTTTTCTCACCATCAAAAACCCAATTAATTACATAATAGTGATTTATGATGTGTGAGCTTTAACAAATTCCAGTTAGGGTTACTGGAATGTACCTGGGGGAAAAAAAAGTGGGGGAATTTTAACGCAATAAATTATAAATATTAGGAAATTCTGTTGTTATAGGAGTTCCGGGGTGAAGTTGTTTTAAAAGAGCTAGTACTTTTATTTCCTTCAGAGGAAAATCTTGATATATATTCTCTCAAATAATTACTAAGAAATAAAACATTTCTTGTGTCATAATTTTGTGCATTATGTATTTTAATGCACACAGTTCTTTTGCCAGTTTTGTTAAATACTCTGTACACTGCACTGGTTAGGCCACACCTTGAGTCCTGTGCAGCCAGCACCAGAACAAGAAGACACAGACTCCAGCTGTACCAGGAGAGGTTTAGACTGGATGTTAGGAGGAAATTCTACAAAGAGAGAGTGATTGCCCATTAGAATGGGCTGCCCAGGGAGGTTGTGGAGTCACCATCATTGGAGGTGTTCAGGAGGAGACTTGGTAGGATGCTTGGTTGCATGGGTTAGTTGATTAGACGATGTTGTATAATAGGTTGGATGTGATGATCTTGAAGGTCTTTTCCAACACAGTTTATTCTCTCCTCTCCTCTCCTCTCCCTCCCTCCTCCCCTCCCTCTCCCTCCCTCCCTCCTCCCTCTCCCTCTCCCTCTCCTCTCCTCTCCCCTCTCCCCCTCTCCCTCCCTCTCCCTCCCCTCTCCCTCTCCCTCTCCTCTCCTCTCCCTCTCCTCTCCTCCCTCTCCCTCTCCCTCTCCTCTCCTCTCCCTCTCCCTCCTCCCTCTCCTCTCCTCTCCCTCCCCTCTCCCTCTCCTCTCCTCTCCTCTCCTCTCCTCTCCTCTCCTCTCCTCCCTCTCCTCTCCTCTCCTCTCCTCTCCCTCTCCTCTCCAAATTAGAAATCAATTTGTAGAAGAGACAATCAAATTTGTACTGTGACTTTTCCTTTGTCTGTTATACGGACAAGGGCTGTGTCTCTTATTCACCATCCAATATGATGAAATGTAACCTCATCCAGGAGTTGAGAGAAAGAGTAGCACAAATACTGATGCTACTGTATTAGTTTTATATGCACTCAAGAAATGAAAGGGAATAAGTTATAAGTACTGGATGCTGAATGGAATCCAGATGGAAAAATGCTCAAGGATCTTCATTTTCAATTGTTTCATGCCGTTTCTTGCAGGCAGCCATATGTGACTTCTCTGTTTTCAATGTGTGAATTACAGCAATAGAAGGTTTTAATAAGCACATCCAGTGAGTTTTGTAATTGTAAGAGAGAAAATAATTTAGGTGGTAAAGGGATTGCTCTAAGACGTGAAAAATGGTATTACAAAAGCTCTGAAAAGAAAACCCTCTAGTTTTTTTTCCCTTCTTCTTCTCATGACAGAAAAGGGAATTAAGATGCTTGGGAACTTCAACCAATTAATGCATCCTGGCCTGGATCAGGAACAGTGTGGCCAGCAGGAGCAGGGAGGTCATTCTGCCCCTGTACTCAGCACTAGTTAGCCCACACCTTGAGTACTGCGTCCAGTACTGGGCCCTTCAGTTTAGGAAAGATGTTCAGTTGCTGGAACATGTCCAGACAAGAGCAACAAAGCTAGTGAGGGGCTTGGAGCACAGCCCTGTGAGGAGAGGCTGAGGGAGCTGGTATTGCTTAGCCAGGAGAAGAGGAGGCTCAGAGGAGACCTTCTTGCTGTCTATAGCTACCTGAAGGGAGGTTTTAGCCAGGTGGGAGTTGCTCTCTTCTCCCAGACAACCAGCACCAGAACAAGAGGACACAATCTCAAGCTTTGCCAGTGGAGGTTTAGGCTGGATGTTAGGAAGAAGCTGTTCATAGAAAGCGAGTTACAGAATAAACCAGGTTGGAAGAGACCTTCAAGATCATTGTGTCCAACCTATCATCCAATACCACTTAATCAACTAAACCATGCAACCAAGCACCCTGTCAAGTCTCCTCCTGAACACCTCCAGTGATGGTGATTCCACCACCTCCCCGGGCAGCCCATTCCAATGGGCAATCACTCTCCCTGTGTAAAAATTCCTCCTAACATCTAGCCTGAACTTCCCCCGGCACAGCCTGAGACTGTGTCCTCTTGTTCTGGTACTGGCTGCCTGGGAGAAGAGATCAACCTCTGCCTGTCTACAACACCCCTTCAGGTAGTTGTAGAGAGCGATAAGGTCACCCCTGAGCCTCCTCTTCTCCAGGCTAAGCAACCACAGCTCCCTCAGCCTCTCCTCATAGGGCTTGTGTTCCAAGCCACTCACCAACTTTGTTGCCCTTCTCTGGACACACTCCAGCAAGTCAATATCCTTCCTAAACTGAGGGGCTCAGAACTGGACACAGTACTCAAGGTGTGGCCTAACCAGTGCAGTGTCCAGGGGCAGAATGACCTCCCTGCTCCTGCTGGCCACACTGTTCCTGATGCAGGCCAGGATGCCATTGGCCCTCCTGGCTGCTTGGACACACTGCAGGCTCATGTTCAGCCTACCATCAACCAGCACCCGCACGTCCCTCTCTGCCTGGCTGCTCTCCAGCCACTCTAACCCTAACCTGTGGCACTGCATGGGGTTGTTGTGACCAATGTGCAGAACCTGGCACTTGGATGTGTGAAATCTCATGCCCTTGGATTCTGCCCATCTGTCCAGACTGTCGAGGTCCCTCTGAAGAGCCTCTCTACCCTCCAGCAGATCAACTCCTGCCCTCCAGCTTGGTGTCATCCACAAATTTACTGACGATGGATTCAATGCCCTCATCCAGATCATCAACAAAGATGTTAAAGAGGATGGGGCCCAGCACTGATCCCTGGGGGACACCACTACTGACTGGCCGCCAGCTGGATGTGACACCATTCACCACCACTCTCTAGGTTCGGCCATCCAGCCACTTCCTAACCCAGCTCAGAGTGCTGCTGTCCAAGCCATGGGCTGACAGCTTGGCCAGGAGTTTGCTATGGTGGACGGTGTCAAAGGCCTTGCTGAGGTCCAGGTAAACTACATCCACAAGCCTCCCCACATCCACCAGGCGGGTCACCTGCTCATAGAAGGAGATCAGGTTGGTCAGGCAGGACCTGCCCTTCCTAAATCCATGTTGGCTGAGTCTGATCCCTTGGCCATCCTCTAAGTGCTGTGTTAATGCACTCAGGATGACCTGTTCCATGATCTTGCCTGGCACTGAGGTCAGGCTGACAGGCCTGTAATTCCCTGGCTCATCCAACCGGCCCTTCTTGTGGATGGGCACAACGTTGGTGTGACCGGTTGACGTTGCCCCCTTAAGAAAGGGAATATGGTGGACGGAAGTTGGTAAACAGAAAGAATAATCTAAACTAATTTCATTGGTGAAGTGGGAGGAAGCACCTACTGGACTGGGAGTGCAGGAGAAAGTATCCTGGGCACTCCGGAACTTTATCTTCAGTCTTGCTTCTGCCTCTTCTTCGTGCAGCAGCTCTCTCTGTGCTGGGCTTTCTGCCAAGGCTCCGGTCTTCAAACTGACAAACCTGATAAGGCCTGTATTATCTCCCTTCCAATTAACACAAACTGCTTCTAACTTTTTTTTTTCCTCTTTCTCTTTTCTTTCTCTTTCTATCCCACTCTGGGGAAAGGGGGAGAGAGGGGAGAGCGGAGGTGGGAAACCCCCCCCCAGCAGAGCGGGGGACCCTGATTTCTGTGTTACTTTATTGTATATCTTTGTATATATTGTAAATATTGTAAATTTGTATATATTCCCCTGCAAATCCTACATTGCTTTGTAAATATAAAGCTCCACTGCTTTGCTAATTCAGCTTGTGAGTTTTTTTTTCCTTTCCCTTCAATTTTCTTTCCCTTTACTTTACAGGGGGGAGGGAAGAGGCTTCTTGGCCTTACCCTTTCAACCCACCATTTTTTTTTTTCTTGGTGTACCCAACGTGCAGCGGATAATTAGTTTAATTTATTACTTGATTGATTTAGTGTTTTCTAGCTGAATTAGCAAACATGAAGGTATTGTGGTTTGTGGAGCGATTATTCTTTTCAATTTTTGGGGCTCTGGTTTACAGATATTGTTTGGGTTTGATTTTGGATTACCTGGGTAAATATTTGGTGCGGACAATTTATATGTGGGTTATGTATAGAGTTAGATTATGGTATGGAAAATGCGTGGATTTCCTATGGCCAGTGAGATACAGGAATGTTACCTCCTCCACTTTCCCAATTGAGATAAAGGGTTTTAAGATTCCGCCTGAGGAGAGAGTAACTTTAGGTGATGCCTGGGATCCAAAGGTGATTTATGTGATGTGTATAATTCTGCTGCTGGTGATAACTAATGTGTTTTCTCTGTATTCCTTGTGGCGAGAGAGAAAGATATCCAAAGCTTGTTTTGTTATTAAAACTAGATCTAAAAGAAAATGCTGTGGTTCTGGATCAGTCCCAGAGTCATCTAGTGATGAGGAAGGTGGAGACTCTCTGTCAGTTAAAAAGAAGGCTAAAAAGTCAATTGGTAAAGCAGCTCTAAATGACTTTGCTGATTCCAGCAAGCAGCCAAGGGCAGCTGGTATCAACATGGCGCCTACTCCTTCTCCTACTCCTTCTCCTTCTTCTTCTTCTCCGTCAGCCATTAACGGAGCAACGTCACTTCCGCCCAATCCCTTGGTGGGACCGGAAGTCACTGCCCCAGCAGCTGATTTATCTCAGGACCTGTCAGCTTCCATTAAGGTGGCTGTAAATTCAAACACAGCTCCAGTTAAGGTGGCTCCTTTAAAGACTAGAGGTGCAAAGGCCAAAGATGGAGAAGAAGAACTGGAGACTGATCCTGGTGAGGGGCCCTCTACTCTAAGAAATCCTGCTGAGGAGGAAGAGAAGGTTTCTTTTAAAGATCTAGTTAACCTAGTGAGATCAAAGCAGGATACAGATGAAGTTAGGAAAGCAACTGGCAAAGGTGGTTCTCAGCTTAAAGAGATCCTTAGGAGAATGACAGCAGGATTATATGGACAAAGAATTCAGGGAGACGAAGACGAAGATGATATTTTGGAATGTTCTTCTCCACGGGAGGAATTGCAAAATGTCCGTAAAGATTTCACCCGGGCAGATAAGGAGCCAGTTCTAGCTTGGCTTAGTAGGTGTTATGATACAGGTGCTCCAGCTCTAACAGTTGGAGACAAGTCAGCAGCTCAGTTAGGAACTCTATCGAGGGATAATGGAATAGATGGACATCTAGGCAGGGCTCTCGGTAAGGTTAATCTGTGGATACGCCTTTTAATGGCGGTTGCCCTGAGATACCCTTCCCGAGATGATCTTCCATGGAACCCTAAACCCTGGACTACCATAGATGAGGGAATTAAGCGCTTAAGAGAATTTGCTGTTAGAGAGCTACTCCATGGTGAACATGAAACTCTGAATCCTGATGACATTCCTGTGGGTATTGGTCTTACTAAAAAGATCATCAAACTTGCTCCTTCTAATTATGCAAACATTCTGGCAAGCAGAATTATGTCAAGAAATTATGGTGGCGCTTCTTCTACGGTTGGCCAATTCAGTGATCAAATGAGACAATTGGAGGATAGCATGACACGTGGTTCTTTGGTTTCGGCCATTGAAACTCTGTCTGGAAAAATTGAGAATTGCATGAGAGAGTTAAAAGATGAATTTAGAAATTCCATATCCCAATTGGCACAAAGGGATAATTTCAATTCTCCCTCCAGGTGGATACAAGTTTCATCTGTGAGGAATACACGTCCTCCAAGGAGGTCATTCCAAAACAGGTCATTCCAAAACAGGTCATTCCAAAGCAGACCACCAAGGCAATCACGTAGAACTATTTGGATAACTCTGTGTGATCAGTTTGGTGAGAACATGAACCACTGGGATGGCCAACCAACTTCTAATCTTTTCAGGAGACTGAGGGAATTGCAAAATGGCAGAACCCAAGGTAGCAATACCAGAAGGGTAGCTGTTACTTCCACAGTTCCCCAGAACGACTCTTATGGCTCCAACAGTGGCTCCAATTATAACATGCAAAGTTATAACCCTGGAAACTATGTGCAATGCACATGTGCGCATGTTCCCCATAACTAGGGGTGCCCTGCCTCCCGCCAGGGGGAGGAGAGGGATAACAGAGATAACAGAATCTATTGGGATGTGTACATCCAGTGGCCTGGCACTTCACAATTTCGGAAGTACAGGGCCTTGGTTGACACAGGAGCTCAGTGCACCATAATACCATCAAATTATCAGGGATCAGAGTCTATAACTATTCTGGAAGTCACTGGTGGATCTCAAGAGTTAAGTAAGGTAGAGGTTAATATAAGTTTAACTGGTAAACAATGGAGGAAGCATACAGTTGTGACCGGACCTGACGCACCTTGTATTTTGGGAATTGATTTTCTGAGAGAAGGGCGTTTCAAGGACCCTAGAGGTTACAAATGGGCTTTTGGAGTAGCTTCAATAGAAATTGATGGACAAAAATTGAAACTGTCTGCTAGACCTGAACTTTCTGATGAATCTGCAGTTGTGGGACAACATAAGATACAGGACATTAAATTGCCGGTTGCTTCTCAGACTGTGCATCACAGACAATACCGAACCAACCGTGACTCTTTGTTGCCCGTTCAGAATCTGATTCGTCAGTTGGAGAGTCAGAAAGTCATCAGCAAAACTCATTCACCTTTCAACAGTCCAGTGTGGCCTGTGCGGAAGCAGAATGGAGACTGGCGTCTGACAGTAGACTACCGAGCCCTGAATGAAGTAACACCACCTATGAGTGCAGCAGTACCAGACATGATGGAGCTACAGTACGAGCTGGAATCCAAAGAGGCCAAATGGTATGCTACCATAGACATTGCTAATGCATTTTTCTCTATTCCCATAGTAGAGGAATGCAGGCCTCAGTTTGCTTTCACCTGGAGAGGAATCCAGTACACTTTCAGCAGACTGCCAATGGGCTGGATCCACAGCTCAAGCATCTGTCATGCAGTGATTCACGATGCTCTGGAGAAAGGCAGTGCTCCAGAACACATCCAGTTCATCGATGATATCATCGTCTGGGGTAAAACTGCTGAGGAAGTCTTTGAGAAAGGTAACAAAATCATTGACATTCTTCTGAATGCAGGTTTTGCCATCAAGCGAGACAAGGTGAAAGGACCTACCACAGAGATTCAGTTTCTGGGAGTGCGGTGGCGGGATGGACGTTGACACATTCCAGTGGATATGGTAAATAGAGTCTCTACCATGGCAAATCCCACCAACAAGCAAGAGACCCTACGTTTCTTGGGGATAGTGGGATTTTGGAGACTGCACATTCCTGGGTACAGTCAGATTGTGACACCTCTGTATGATGTAACTCGAAAGAGAAACCATTTCCACTGGGGACCTGAACAACAAGCAGCCTTTGACCAGATAAAGCAAGAGGTAGTTCAAGCAATGGGTCTGGGACCTGTCCGAGATGGTCCAGACATTAAGAACATTTTGTACACGGCTGCAAGTGACAATGGTCCAACCTGGTGCTTGTGGCAAAAAGCTCCAGGTGAGACACGTGGACGACCTCTTGGTTTCTGGAGTCGAGGTTACAGAGGTTCAGAGGCTAATTATACTCCAACAGAGAAAGAAATTCTAGCTGCCTATGAAGGAGTAAAAGCATCTTCTGAAGTGATTGGAACTGATCACAGCTTCTCTTAGCTCCCAGATTACCAGTTTTGAATTGGATGTTCAAAGGCAAAGGCTCCACACCACATCATGCCACAGACTCCACATGGTCTAAGTGGATGGCTCTGATAACACAGAGAGCTCGAATGGGAAATCTTGAAAGACCTGGTCTAGTGGAGGTGATCTCAAGTTGGCCTGAAGGTATCAACTGTGCTAAACCTCCAGAGGAGAAAGTAACTCGTGCTAAGGAAGCTCCTCCTTACAATGACCTTTCTGATGATGAAAAGAAATATGCTTTGTTCACAGACGGTTCCTGTCGTCTTGTTGGAAACAAGCGAAGGTGGAAGTCTGCAGTGTGGAGTCCAACACGACGAGTTGCGGAGGCGAAAGATGGAGAAGGAGAATCCAGTCAGTTCGCAGAGGTAAAAGCTGTCCAGCTAGCTCTCGACGTGGCTGAACGTGAGAGATGGCCAAAGCTTTATCTCTACACCGACTCATGGATGGTAGCCAATGCTCTATGGGGTTGGCTAGAGAACTGGAAGAAGAGTGATTGGCAGAGAAAAGGAAAACCCATTTGGGCAGCCAACCTGTGGCAGGACATTGCTGATCGAATTGAGAGAATTCCAGTGAAAGTGAGACACATCGATGCTCACATTCCTAAGAGCAAAGCTACTGAGGAACAGCAACACAACCATCAGGCAGATCTAGCTGCAAGAGTTTCTCAAGTAGACATGGACTCTAATCCTGATCTCGACTGGAAACACCGAGGTGAGATATTCTTAGCTCGGTGGGCTCACGATTCGTCAGGACATCAAGGCAGAGATGCAACATACCAATGGGCTCGTGACAGATCCATAGACATTTCCATGGAGGTTATCACACAAGTCATCCATGACTGTGACACTTGTGCTGCTATTAAGTAGGCAAAACGACTTAGGTCCTTGTGGTATGGTGACAGATGGTCCAAGTACAAGTATGGTGAAGCTTGGCAGATTAACTACATCACTCTACCACATTGTCGTTCTGGTAAGCAGTACGTGCTTACTATGGTAGAGGCAAACACTGGATGGTTGGAAACTTATCCAGTTCCACATGCAACTGCACGCAACACCATTCTCGGTCTAGAGAGACAGATCCTGTGGAGACACGGAACTCCAGAGAGGATTGAGTCAGACAACGGAACTCATTTCAAGAACAACCTTGTAAAGAGCTGGGCAAAAGAGCATGGTATTGAGTGGATATTCCACATTCCCTACTATGCACCAGCTTCAGGGAAGATTGAACGCTACAGCGGTTTGGTGAAGACCACTCTCAAAGCCATGGGGGGTGGATCTTTGAAAAACTGGGAAAAACATTTAGCACAAGCAACCTGGCTGGTAAATAGTAGAGGTTCAGTGAACCGAACTGGACCTGCACATTCAGATTTGCTACGGAAAGTAGAAGGTGATAGAGTTCCTGTTGTTAGAGAAAAGAATCTGTTAGGTAAAAGTGTTTGGGTATTTTCACCCTCAGGAGAGGCTAAACCTGTCCGAGGGGTGGTTTCAGCTGAAGGTCCGGGTCACACTTATTGGGTAATGCAAGAGAATGGTGAAATTCAGTGTATTCCACAAAGAAATTTAACTTTAGCAGAAAGAGGTTAATTGCAAACTATTGTACTGCTACATCGCGCCCAAAAGAAGAATCAACGAGGAATCTATGGTGCACGAACCCTGAGATCCCTGAGAGCCCTGAGTCAACTAAGAGACCCTGAGAATCCCTGTTTCCTTTTTCTTTGCTTCGTCGGCGAAGAAATGAACTGTTTTCCATTTTTCTCATTTTCTGATTTTCTTGGACTTTTGAATCATCTACATCTGAGCATAGCCGGAATGGACTATGAACTTTACTCATGAACTGTAAATATCATTTTGGATTGGATGGACAGTATGAACAGCCAATGAAATTGTTTAGAAGGGGTGGATTGTGACCGGTTGACGTTGCCCCCTTAAGAAAGGGAATATGGTGGACGGAAGTTGGTAAACAGAAAGAATAATCTAAACTAATTTCATTGGTGAAGTGGGAGGAAGCACCTTCTGAACTGGGAGTGCAGGAGAAAGTATCCTGGGCACTCCGGAACTTTATCTTCAGTCTTGCTTCTGCCTCTTCTTCGTGCAGCAGCTCTCTCTGTGCTGGGCTTTCTGCCAAGGCTCCGGTCTTCAAACTGACAAACCTGATAAGGCCTGTATTAACTCCCTTCCAATTAACACAAACTGCTTCTAACTTTTTTTTTCCTCTTTCTCTTTTCTTTCTCTTTCTATCCCACTCTGGGGAAAGGGGGAGAGAGGGGAGAGCGGAGGTGGGAACCCCCCCCCCCCTCAGCAGAGGGGGGAACCCTGATTTCTGTGTTACTTTATTGTATATCTTTGTATATATTGTAAATATTGTAAATTTGTATATATTCCCCTGCAAATCCTACATTGCTTTGTAAATATAAAGCTCCACTGCTTTGCTAATTCAGCTTGTGAGTTTTTTTTTCCTTTCCCTTCAATTTTCTTTCCCTTTACTTTACAGGGGGGAGGGAAGAGGCTTCTTGGCCTTACCCTTCCAACCCACCACAGTTGGCTAGCTTCTAGTCCTCTGGGACATCTCCAGTGAGCCAGAACTGATGAAAAATGATGGAGGGCAGCTTGGCCAGCTCTTCTGACAGCTCTCTCAGCACTCTGGGATGGATCCCATCTGGTCCCATGGACTTGTGGGGATCCAAGTGGCTGAGCAGATCTCCAACTGCCCCATTCTGGAACAGACAAAAACTATGCTGCTCTCTGGCTCCTTCTGCCACCTCTGGAGGCCAGCTGTCGGGAAGTCATTCAGTCCTGCTAGTAAAAATTGAGGCAAAGAAGGTGTTAAGTATCTCTGCCTTTTCCTCATCCTTTGTTACAATGTTCCCCTCCATGTCCACCAAGGAGCGGAGGTTTTCTCTGCCCTTCCTCTTGTTATTAATGTGTTTATAGAAAGACTTTTTGTTGTCCTTCACAGCAGAGGCCAGACTAAGCTCCAAATGTGCTTTTGCCTCCCTAATTTTCTTCCTACAAGACCTGGCAACATCCTTAAATTTTTCATGATTTGCCTCACCTTTCTTCCAAAGATGATACACCCTCTTTTTTTCCCTTATTTCTATTAAAAGTTCATTAACCATCCAGGCTGGCCGTCTGCCCCGGCGGTTCATCTTCCGGCACATTGGCACAGCCTGTCCCTGCGCCTTCAACAATTCTTCCTTGAAGCAGGTCCATCTCTCCTTTGTTTTTAAGGATTTTATCCCAAGGAACCCTCTGAATTAGTTCCTTGAGTAGCCTGAATTCAGCCCTCCAGTAATCCAGAGTGGAGGTCCTCTTGCTACTCCTCTTAGGTTGACCCTCTTAGCTTAGTTTGGCCATTGAAATGGGCTGCCCAGGGAAGTGGTGGAGTCACCACCACTGGAGGTGTTTAGGAGGAGACTGGATGGAGTGCTTGGTGCCATGGTTTAGTTGATTAGATTGTGTTGGATGATAGGTTGGGCACGATGACCTCAAAGTTCTCTTCCAACTTCTTTAATTCTACTCTATTCTATTCTATTCTATTCTATTCTATTCTATTCTATTCTATTCTATTCTATTCTTCTATTCCTTTCCTCAAAAATGAGTTCTTTGTTAGCTATTTTTGTTCGTTTATTTGTTTAGGGGAATTATTGGGAATTATTACATTTGTTCTGCATTTAATATACATGTCCGTTCTACTTAAACACTAGTAATATAAATTTTCCTCCTTTTTAAACATTTCCCTTTTGTTAATGTTCCTGGATTTATTTAGCAAGAAACTAAGATATTCATAAAAGACTAACAGTTTAGAGTGACTTTATGTTTAAATTCCCAAATAAACAAGCTTTTAGAGTGTTTGATTTTCAGAAACCTCTTAACAGAAACTAATGCAGGTTTAATATTTGCAAAAATTTTAGCCATTTGAGTGTGTATGGTCTTGTCTCAAACAGTGTTACTGAAAGGTGGTTGTGTACACGGCACTCTGCAGTCCTGGTGGTTCAGCTCTGGTCATAGGGGTGTGGGGAGGGGAAAAAAGGAAAAAACAGGGCACTTCTGGGGAAGCAGAAAGGGGCCAGAGAAAGTGGCAGCAACAAGTCTTGGCAGCCATGTGGCACAGCCCTGCTTCACACTGTCTGTGGCCTAGAGAAGACCACGTGGCATGGTCTGCTCCCTGATGCCACCAAGAAACTTGGAACTGCTCCTGTAACAGTGCCACCATTTTCAAGCCTGGGAAATGATGATTTCCCTTCTCTTTGATATGTGTTTTTCCCACTGCTTTTCCCTCCTACAGAATCTTAGAATTGATAAGGTTGGAAAAGACATCAAAGATCATCAAGTCCAACCTGTCACCCAAGACCTCATGATTATTGAATCATGGCACCAAGTGCCATGTCCAGCACCCTCTTGAACACCTCCAGGGATGGTGACTCCACCACCTCCCTGGGCAGCACATTCCAATGGCTAACAACTCTCTCTGTGAAGAACTTTCTCCTCATCTTGAACCTAAACTTCCCCTTGAGACTGTGTCCTCTTGCTCTGGTGCTGGTTGCCCGGGAGAAGAGACCAACCCCCACCTGGCTACAGCCTCCCTTCAGGTAGTTGTAGACAGCAATAAACATTTTCCTTCTGCTCCAATTTTGGTTTAATAAACCCAGTTTATCAGCAGTTTGACATCATTTCACCTTCATTTACTCCAAGGGCATTATTTGAACCTTGGCATGCCCGTCCCCTATCCCCTGCTGACCAAGACTGGTAAGGGAACAACTGGGTCCTAACATATGTCCACTAGTTGTAGTGGGACCAATTGATTTCAGCTATCCATGCTCTTTGAATAACCCCATTATAAGACTAATTCTACAGTCCTATATAGAATAAAATAACAAAGCTTTGGAAGGACTATTGAAAATCCCATTGATACTCTCATTGAAATATATGAACTATGTGGAAACCAAAAGGTTAGCACACGAGGCATCTGGCTAAAAAATGACTGCCACTTTGGATAGCTGAAAGCTGGTAACCTAGGTTTAGACCTGTTGGAAAGCAGCTCTGTGGAGAAGGACCTTGGAGTCCTGGTGGACAATGAGTTTTCCATGAGCCAGCAATGTGCCCCCGTGGCCAAGAAGGCCAATGCTGTCCTGGGGTGCATTAAGAAGATTGTGCCTAGCAGGTCGAGGGGTTCTGCTCCTCCTTTACTCTGTTCTGGTGAGGCCACATCTGGAGTATTGTGTTCAATTCTGGGTTACTCCAGTTCCAGAGAGACAGGGATATGCTAAAGAGTATCCAGTGGAGGGCTATGAGGATGATTAACAGACTGAAATGTCTTACGAGGAACGGCTGAGAGACCCAGGTCTGTTTAGTCTGGAGAAGAGAACTCTAAGAGGAGATCTTACTAATGTTTACAAATATCTACTGGTTGGGTGTCAAGAAGAAGGTGCGATTCTCTTTTTAATGGTGTATTGTCATAGGACAAGGGACACAAAATTGAACACAGGAAATTCCACCTCAACATGAGGAAAAACTTCTTTACTGTAGGGGTGATGGGGCCCTGGAACCGGCTGCCCAGAGAGGTTGTGTAGTGTCCCTCTATAGAGACTTTCAAGATCTGTCTGGATGCATTCAGGTGTGACCTACCCAAGGCAGGTTGGACACGATGAACTTCAGAAGTCCCTTCCAAACCCTACCATTCTATGATTCTATGATATTCTGAAAAGATAGATATTTGGAGTACTGTTGTAATGGTACAGCATGCCACATTATCCCATGACTCTAAACAGGGAGGTCTGAATCAGATACACCTTTTATAGAACTGTATGGCTTCAGCTGGTCTCTCATCTTTTCATTAGGTACAGCATTCCTAGATAAAAAAATTAAACCCAAAGGTGGATTTTTATTTAGAACTGAATTCACAGGGGTAACTTCAGGTTCCAGGTGGCCCATTTTGTGGGAAAAAGTCCAAAGCCTATCCTACTCACATCCTTGATTCTATGGCTTGTGCTTTACCTGTACCCAGTGCTGTCTGAATGGGAGGCTGAGTGTCCCTGCTGAAAGCTGTGATGCCACCCAGTTCTCCATGCTGTCTGGGCACACAGCAGCTTTGAGAAACACAATATATATTGATCTAACAAAATTATGGCAAGATCAGTTCTCAGGATCAAGTAACTTGTTACTGGAAAGGTTGATATTCAGTGAAAACCTTAATTGTCAAAAGAGGTAGCACTCTGAGGAAAATGTTATTGCAAAAGAAGTTATTAATCTGATAGCCTGTTTAATAAAGATACTAAAAATATGGAATATCTAGAAACATAACAGTTGTTTCATTACCCAAAAGATTACTGGATTGGTATTCTCGAAGTGAGAACAGAGAAAACAGAATCTTTGCAAAACTATGGGTCTTCAGTCAGAAGCTTAGGGAATGCAATTGTAAATGTTATAACCCAGTGTCTTGGGAGATTGAACTCTGTGATATGGACAGTCTGAAATACTCCTAATAGTGAAGAGCAGTAAAAGTTCAAATCAGTGCATACTTTATCAGGACTAGTCTTCATAAACCACATAAAAATCTGCAAAACAAGTGGGGTTGTTTAGCCTGGAGAAAAGGTGGCTGAAGGAAAACCTCTCTCTCTACAGCTACTTGAAAGGAGGATGTAGCAAGGTGTGTGTTAATCTCCTCTCATAAGTAACAAGCAATAGGATAAGAGGAAGTGAGCTCAAGTTCTGCCAGAGGAGGTTTAGATTGAATGCCAGGAAAAATTCCTTAGCTAAAATAGTTGTCAAGTTCAGGAACAGGCTGTCCAGGGTAGTGGTAGAGTCACTATACCTGCAGGTGTTTCAAAGTATAGGTGTAGCACTTAAGCATATGTTATAATGGCAAATATGGCAGTGTTAAATTTACAGCTGAACTCTATGATCTTAAAGGTATTTTCTAATGTAAATGATTCTGTAATTTTGTGATTAAACTAAATGAGATATGAGATCAGAACATAAAAAGGAACTCCTGTGATATATCTTGCTAAATCTAGATTTCTTGGATAATGCTGAAGCACTGAAATGAGTGGTATGAAGTACCAAACTGAATAAGGACCTTAATACATGCATGAAGGTTTTACTGTATCTGATCTCTCTTGAAATTTCTGTTTATTTCTCTTCCAAGACCAAATATCAAGAAAATTAGGGCAAATGACCCAATTTTAATGTAAATTAGGTTTCCAAGTATGTATTAATATACCAGGTAGGATTCCAAAAATCTAATTGGGTCATTAATAATGAGAATGGCTAGCTGAAAATGAGAACTAACTTCTATAGATTTTCATTGGAAGCAGTGTTTAACCACTGAAAAACCAATTAGACCACAAAGGGGATTTAGAATGAGACACTACAGCACAATGCCTCATCAGTCCTCAGAAAAGGTGAACTAAAATACATAAAGAAAGAAGAGTAACTAGAATGGGATTATTAAAAGCATGAATGAACACTGTTCCTCCTAATTACGTTGGATCTTCAGGTCCATGTCACTAAGAGCTCAAATATTTATCTCTAACCTAGATGAATGTACACCTGTTCACGGAAAACTGACAGATACATTTGTTGTTCTAGAGTATAAAGCAGCTAAGTCAGACTTTGCAAATTAGTGAAGCATCTGTTATCTTGTCAATTTTTCTCTTTTGTAGCCACATTCAATAGCCAAAAGTTTGGAGCACTCAGCAACATGTAAAATAGTAGTATTGAAACACGTGCTCCAAAACTGACTTGAACGAAAATCTGAAGCTGTCTTTCACCAGGATGTGCTCTATACCCAGTTCAGGGAAAGGAAGAAGAATAAGAGAAGACATTGTGAGATCAAGGTATCTTGGCATAAATCTTTTACTCCAAAGGAGGACTCAGTGAGCTTTGTTCATTTCCACCACCTTTTCACAAGGATAAGGTCTACTATATGCCAGAAATCACTTGGGAACACACAGCATTAACAGAATATAGCTAATCTTTCTTAAATGCAATTTGGGAATATTATTATTTCATGTATTGCATAAATCCCTAAATAGAACAAATAAAGAAGAAGAGAAGATGTGCTCTTAACAATAAAAAAAAAATACTCTAACAGGGAAAACAAAAGGATAGTTTTCAGTCTTCTACCATCTAACAATAGACATGAATCTTGATGAAAGCAGTTGATCTGGAAACCTCGTCACCAGTACATGAAATAGAACAGCAACAAAGACTGAATGAACTCATAAAGAACAACATCAGAACTCCTCCACCAATGCTAAGCCTCAAAAAGAACCTTAATTAATTTCAGTGAAATGTTGATTTCCCAAGAGAATTTTTTTTTTCTTGATTGACAATAAAAATACTATAAAAAAGTCAAATTATGGCCTTACAGTATCATAAAGATTGCTATGACTAACCAAACCCTGGAAAAATTACACTGGGCACCTTCAAATAGAAATGAGATTTCTGCAAGTCTTTTGCCTCTTATGTGGCTTTTATGCTACAGATATTTTGTGACTTACGTGACTTTTATTTACAGATATTCTGAACTAGAAAGTGTGTTGTAAATTATCTTTGCTTGAAATATGCATACCTTTCCTATACACATGCAGAGATTTGTTTGCATTCATTGGAGAATAAAACCTTTGGAAGAAAATTTTTGCTTAGTGTTATTTTGAGCATTTATTCTAGCTGAATGTTTTCCAGAGATATTTAGTAATGACTGTGGTGGTGAGAGAAGACCTAGCTCTCCCTCCCCCACAAAGAAAAGAAACCACAGCTAGCTCAGTCAGAGAAGCAAAGGATATGCTATATTTACAAGCAAGATGAAATGCAGGTTGTATATATACACAATATACAGTATTTACAATATATACAGAAATACACAGCAAAGAAAGTAATACAGAACTCCCTCCTCTGGACAGAGCAGGGTTCCCTCCCTGTACCCCTTCTCTCCCCCTACCTCCCTTTTTTCCCACAAAGGGCTATAGAGAGAGAAAAAGTAATTAATAAGAATGGAATTTTGTTAGGCTTCAAAAGCGCATGCAGGGATTAGTTTTTCTTATCTCAGGGTCAGCTCCAGCTAGTTGCTCAGAAGCAGACAGGCTGGAAAAGCAGAACAGACTGGAACAGAGACAGACTCAAACTGAACTAAAGTTTAAAGTTGCATTCTACCAATCTACCAATGAAATTTGTTTAGAATATCAATGTTTTCATTTTAATACTAAACCATTCAGCCAGAATGTCCCAGCACTGATCCTTTCTTAAAGGCACAGCCTAAAACAGTCACAGTGACATTTCCTGCAATCTCTTGTTTATATCAGGTTACTTGCTGTCTGTAAACTAAAGGTGGATTGTCCCACTTTCCTGTTCTATCTTCCTGTGGAAATCACCGTAATATTTTTGTCTGACTTTTTTATTTGTTGGGGTTATTTGGTAGTTTTTTGTTTATTTGTTTGTTTTGGTGGGTATGGGTTGGTTTTGATTTTGTTCTTTCCTCCTCTTTGAGCTTTGGTTGAAAGGAGCACTGAGGAGTGAGAGGTGGTCCAGAGAAATTCAGACTTTTCTATTGAGGCTTCTTCAAGAGTATCAGTTTGGACATAGTCTAACAGAAGATTTTCTGTTTCATCTCCCACTTAAATTTAAGATAGAGTCAGACATTCTCTTCCAGCAAAAAATACTTTGTCCCTAAATGTCTATTCTAGTTGAAAGTCACTATTCTCTTAGGGATTCTGGGTGAGCTGCTGTTACCCACATTCCTGAATATATATTTGGTTATACGCACTTTCTTGGTTGGAACAATTCAAACATTATGATTTTGCAAACAGTATTAATTTTTACTAAAATATGATCGAAATTGCGTTTGTGCACCACTGAATGTATTTATCTGAAAATCAGTGGTTTCTCACAGTAAGAAAAAAAAAGAAGGAGGACTATGATCTCTTCATATGCTACTCCTGTTAATCTGCTGGAGGGTAGAGAGGTTCTGCAGAGGGCCCTCAACAGGCTGGACGGATGGGCAGAGTCCAGCGGCATAAGATTTAACACATCCAAGTGCCGGGTTCTGCACATTGGCCACAGCAACCCCATGCAGTGCTACAGGCTGGAGTCAGAGTGGCTGGAGAGAAGCCAGGTAGAGAGGGACCTGGGGGTACTGGTTGATGGTAGGCTGAAAATGAGCCTGCAGTGTGCCCAGGCAGCCAAGAGGGCCAATGGCATCCTGGCCTGTATCAGGAACAGTGTGGCCAGCAGGAACAGGGAGATCATTGTGCCCCTGTACACTGCGCTGGTTAGGCCACACCTCAAGTACCGTGTCCAGTTTTGGGCCCCTCAGTTTAGGAAGGATGTTGACTTGCTGGAACGTGTCTATAGAAGAACAACAAAGTTGGTGAGTGGTTGGTGAGCCCTATGAGGAGAGACTGAGGGAGCTGTGGTTGCTTAGCCTGGAGAAGAGGAGGCTCAGGGGAGACCCTATTGCTGTCTACAACTACCTGAAGGGACGTTGTAGACAGGCAGAGGTTGGTCTCTTCTCCCAAGCAACCAGCACCAGAACAAGGGGACACAGTCACAAGCTGTGCCAGAGGAGATTCAGGCTGGGTATTAGGAAGAAATTCTTCACAGAGAGAGTGATTGCCCATTAGAATGGGCTGCCCAGGGAGGTGGTGGAGTCACCGTCATTGGAGGTGTTTAGGAGGAGTCTTGGTAGGGTGCTTGGTTGCATGGTTTAGTTGAGTAGATGCTGTTGGATGGTATGGTGGACACGATGATCTTGAAGGTCTATTCTATTCTATTCTATTCTATTCTATTCTATTCTATTCTATTCTATTCTATTCTATACTATTCCTGCCTATGAAATTCATGTTTGCCCATAACAACCTGAATTGTATACAACTATAGCTTTTGGTGAAGAGAGACAAACTTCTGGTGATATATTTCCTGAGTTTTGGACCTAAATTTTTAAAGAGTTCATTTGAAGGGATAAGGATTGACATTCCTCCCTTTTCTGAAGAGGCATGACAGAAAATACACATACATATGGGGGTGGGGGGAAACCTAGTGCTTTGATATCTTTCCTGGATAGAAAACAGTTTTTTTTTCAGATTCTCATCTGGAGTTTGTTGTTACTTCTGTATTGAAAGAAAATACTCCAGGATATTCTGGAAAACTCTTAATTCATTTTGGAGTTCAGATTCACAGTACTGTAAAATATTTATATTCAGTCCCATGTTGACATTAAATTTTTTAGAAAGGTTGAGGTCATGATTCATGACAAAACTTAATGGAATAGTTTATCATGTTGAACTTCTGCTTTAATTTGTCTCTTACAATCTGTCTGCTATTCTTGCATGCAGCGTTACAATTAACTTTGAGGTTCTTTGTTCAGAAGATTTGTGTGAGTGAAACTTTGTTTATGAGGATATCTCAGTTAAAACAAGTCTGTATATCTCTTTGAAGTAGCTTTATTACTTTTGTTGGTGCATATTTATGAAGCAGTTTGTGAGGACAAAGAAGCTGTACTGTGACTACAAGTGATCTGGGATTTCCCAAAAGCACCAGAAAACACAGGAAAGTGGATGCTATATTGAAGGTAGTATCATTTAACAGCTGGCAGTAGCATAATGTGCATTATGCCTACATATTTACACTTAGAAGACTTCTGCAAGCTGAAAGTCCTCAATTACTGCAAGCATTTATGCATGGACTTATCAATCATTGCTGGAAATAGTTCAGTGAAGGCTTATTAGCTGAATCCTAGTTTGCCATTTTCATGAAATTCCTTCTGAAATCATAAAGGAGATGTTTTCAGTCTGAGAGGATTTTGCTTTGCAAGTAGGTGAATAAAAGGAGAAAAAAAAAAAAAAAAGTTACTAACTTTTCTTTCCTCCCTGCATTACATGTCCTCCTGATTGCCAACACAGTGGTTTTCAGTGTAACTTAAATTATCTCAGTTCTCGGCTAATGATCCATAGGTGATCAGGACATTTGTTTTCCTCTGAGTCCAGGAAACCTGCACTATGTCTATTCTTTATGAATTTTCAGCTTAGGCTGCCAGGTGGGAGATTGCTCTCTGGGGAATTTGTGCTCTGGCTAGGGATGGCCCTGCTCACAGTGAGCTGTTTTACCTATTAGTTCTAAGTACCAGCTCAGTACAGGAAACTAGTACTGCCATTTTTGATTGGTATTTAAAAAGATAATATTCTACATTTTTCCATATAGTAACATAGGTTTCTCAGAAATTCCTAGCCTTTAATATTTTTTTTAGCTTTATTTTAATCTTTGCTAATGCTTTTTGCTCTTCAACAGTGATACCTTATGTGATTGTTTGTGTTTCAAATCTATTCATTCTCTCTGAGATGCTGTTGCACAACTTGTCCCAAGGTTGTGGTCTAATACTAGCAGTTCAACTGCAATAAAACACCAGAGATACCCAAGTGTGGCAATAGAATAGAATAGAATAGAATAGAATAGAATAGAATAGAATAGAATAGAATAGAATAGAATAGAATAGAATAGAATAGAATAGAATAGAATTAACCAGATTGGAAAAGACCTTTGAGATTGTCAAGTCCAACCTATCATCTAACACCATCTAATCAACTAAACCATGGCACTAAGTGCCTCAACCTCCATGGTGTTTAGAAAGGTGACTGCACCACCTCCCTGGGCAGCACATTCCAATGGCAAATTTCTTTCTGTGAACAACTTCTTCCTAACATCCACCCTAAACATCCCCTAAGGCAGCTTGACACTGTGTCCTCTTGTTCTAGCGCTGGTTGCCTGGGAGAAGAGATCAACCCCCAGCTGGCTACAACCTCCCTTCAGGGAGTTGTAGACATCAATGAGGTTGGGTGCCTCTTGTTCCTGCCACATAAGTTACACCTCCGGTGTCCCAAGTGTCCAGTAAGGTGGACACAGGAAACAGCGTATTTCATACCCATAAATCCTGCACCCTATAAATCCATCTGCAAAGTCTTTATCTTCCTCTTTCTTCCCTCTCTGTTCCAATGGGAGGTGCTCCCTATTGGGTAATGGTGGGGTGTATCCCAAGGTCTCTTAGGCCTGGTTAGGCCTAATGCCAGGAGGAGAAGGGGGGGTGGGGAGTCTCAAACCTGGCAAGCCTAAGATTAGCATAGCAGTAGGGTGGGGGAAGAAAGAGCCCTGGGGTTTTTTGGCTACACCCTCAGATGGGGAGAAGGGAAGTTTTGGGAGGCCTATGGGTGTGCTGTAAGGGACTCTGTATGTTTTGGGATATCTTGTCACTTTGCTTTGCAATTTCTGTAAAACAGCAATTGCTTTTCCAATTAAAAGTTCCATCACTTTCCAATCTACTTGTGTGAGTGTCATTCTTTTGCCTCTCTTGGGGCAACAGAGGATCTATCCAGCCTCAAACTAGGACACCAAGTTAACAGGCTGTTTCTCTATGCAGAAAGGGAAAGTGGATAGATAATCTAAGGAGAACTCTCTCTTCAGGCAGTTCCGCCCCCCCCCCCGCCCTCCCTGCCCCCAAGCACAGACACAGCTCTCTGACACAATCATTACTGTTAGTTTGAAGAGGTAGTACAGCCCCCTTCTCTGACCTGGACCAGAACATTTCTTCTTCAGAGCAGACTAAGGGTGGTGGCATAATTATATCATGAAGCAGAGTCATATCATGAGATGGGGTGGCAGGGAAATATCAGGAGACTAGGGGCAACTGGAGCAGAAATGGGGAATAAATAGGAAAGGTGTGACTGTTTAAGATGTGTTGGCATATTGCGCTGGATCTATATTTAGAGTATCAGCAGCTGCACTAAGGTTCCTAGTTTGAACTGAAAGTGTGTGTCTGTACATAACAAACCATTTTCAAACTTTCTGGTTTCATTTCATCTGGTGACCTTTTGGCTAATCTGAATTATGCATAGATAATGGACTGTAGTGTGCCAGGCAATAGCAGAAGTTGTGGTGATTTAAGATATAAAAAATGACAATTTTCCTATGCTAAAGGAACTTGAATAATTTAGACAGTGTCCAGTTTTCTTTCTAGCCCTTAGACTAGAATAGAAATAAAGTTTGTGCTTTACTGTAGTACTTGCCTACAGTATAGCCATGCTGGAATGAATTTAGGGTGTATGAGGCTGCTCCCAAAGCTTTTCTGCAAATGTTCCATTGGACTCTCTTGAGTAGATCTCTGTCCCTCTTGAACTGGGGAGCCCATACTGGATGCAATATTCCAGCTGTGGCCTCACCAGGACAGAGTAGAGGGGAAGGAGAACCTCCCTCGAACTGCTGGACATTCTTCTCTTAATGCACCCCAGGATCCCATTGGCCCTCGTGGCCACAAGAGCACATTTGTGACCCATGGACTCCCAGGTCCTTCTCCACAGGGCTGCTCTCCAGCAGACTGCCTCCTAACCTGTTCTGGTCCAGTTTGTTATTCCTACCAGATGCAGGTCTCTGCACTTATGCTTGTTGAACCTTATTAGGTTCCTTTCTGCCCAGCTCTCCAGGCTGTCCAGGTCTCACTGAATGGCTGCACAGCCTTCAGGTTTATCAGCCAAGTCTCCCAGTCATCAGCAAACTTATTGAGCAGACTCTGTCCCCTCATCAGGCTCTGTACCTCCATCCATTGCTGAAGATGTTGAACAGGACCAGACCCAGCACTGATCCCTGGGGGCTCCACTAATCGCAGCTCTCCAGCTGGACTTGGCACCACTAGCCACCACTCTTTGAACTCTATTTTGTAACCAGTTCCTAATCCATCTCACTATCTGTTCTTCTGTCCTACAGTTCCTGATCTTACTTACAGGGATATTATGGGAGACAGTGTCAAAAGCATAACTAAGGGCAAGGCAGACAATATTTACTGTGGAGATAAAAGAATCACTTTCTCTGAATAGCTTTTCTCTAAGCAGGCTTGATGGAAATAAGGAAAATAATTTTAAAAAACAAAACAGACCTGTTTTGTGGTAATTTTTAGCAGTTCTGTTACTAATGTGACATGTAGTTAGTATTGTCAATGCATGCAATTGCTGTTGGTTCTGTGCCATCAGAGTAGTCTATCTCTAGGGTAGAAAACTGAGGTTCCCAGACTCAGAGAGGAGGCAGCGCCGAGGAGCTCAGCTCAGCTCAGCCTGCTCACTGACAGGGGAAGAAAAAAAAAAAAAAAATCTGAGTGGAGAGGGTGGTTACTGCAAGATGGTTACTACTAGAGCAAAGGCTAACAGAAGAACAGTGGGCACCCAAATAGAGAGCACTCACAAGCATGCAGATGTTCAGGTAGGTGGCTGCAATGAGCGCTGGAACCTGGCACTCGATATGGAGGATGGAAGGAACAACTTCTGTGTTAGGTGTGAGCAGATCAGTGATCTGATGAGCATGGTGGCTGAACTAAAAGAAGAGGTGGAAAGGCTAAGAGCTATAAGAGATGACAAAAGGAAAATTGACTATTCCCATAATCTAACCTCTACAAAACCAGAACGGGGGTAACTCTTAGTGGAACAGGGAGTTTGATACCTTCCCATCAGCAAGCCTCTCAACCTCCTTGTAGGCCCCTTGTAGGGCCTAGTAGGCCCTGCACATGAGCAGGGCCAGTGGGAACAGGTCTCTGCCCGACGGAAGAAGTGCAAATGTAGAAAGCTTGCTACTTTGAGCAGCACGCTGCCTACAGTGCACTTACAGAATAGGTATGAGGCTCTGCAGAAGGAACAGGTCATCGGTAAGGTTGAGGACTCAAGAAGGACAGAAGCTGCACCAATGACAGGTTGCCTCAGGCCATCCATCAAAACTAATCCAGAAAAGAATCTGCGTAGGTGTGAGAGACTAAAAGTTTGTCTCTCTTGGTGTGAGTCGACAAAGATAAAATCACTTGCTGGTTGCCCAGGCAATAGCTGATATGATGTTGGGCAGAGCCACTGGAATGACTGGAAGGTGCAAAGATAACATTGCTCACTGGGCCACAGCTGGCCTACAACAATGACCCAGCCATTCATGCCTTCAGGACAAGATAATCTCCACCCATCAAGTACCCTGGAAAGGGTAGACAATGATGTGTAATGAGTATGGGGGTTTGTCTGGATGGAGGCCAAGGAGACGGAGGGTCCCCCTCCACCCCCCATCCAGATCTCTTGCCCAAACACACAGAAATGCACAGAAAGATTTCCGGGGAAACGATACCTGGATATTTACCTAAGGATTATTTCCTGCCCCTGGAATTCCTGAGGGACAATACTTGGATACATACCTAAGGACTAAAAGCTGTATAAAAGACTGGAGCCACTACTGGCTACTTCGGAGAAAAACGTGGAGGAAAAATGCAGAAAGAAAATGTGGGGGACTGTGTCTCCTGGACTGGATGATTATAGGGAGAAAAAGTGAGGAGAAAAATGGAGGTGAAGGAAAACACAGGAGATGGACCATGCTGCTGAGAAGGGAAAGCCGGGACAATGCTGCTCCGGAGAAAAGAGGCTGCCCAGAGGACCACAGCTCTTCTCCAGCCAGAGCATCAGCACAGTTCCTGTACCACCCCAACATCTCCCCAGAGGACCACAGCTCTTCTCCAGCAAAAGCCTCAGCACCGTTTCTCTACAGACCCAACATCTCCTGCAGCACCTTTCCTCCACAGACTCAAACTGTCTTGGGGTGGATGAGGGGTGTGGTAATATAATTCCTTTCCTCTTCTCTCTCTCTTCTCTCTCTCCCTCTCTATTTTCTCCCTCTCCCCTTCTTATGTCCACTTTATTTATGCAATAAATAGTCTAGCTGTTGATATTTTGGCCTCGTTTGTGCCTCTAATTTCACAACAGGGGAATATTTAAAAGAACTGTGTCTCAGCACCGAGGCATTAATGTCATCATTATAGGAGACTCCCTACTGAAGGGAGCAGAAAGCCCAATATGCAGACCAGACCAATTTCATAGAGAGGTCTGCTGCCTCCCCGGTGCCCCAGTAAAGGACATTGTAGGTAAAATTCCCAAACTCATGAGTCCTTCAGACTACTACCCACTGCTGGTCTTTCAGGTGGGTAGTGACAATGTAACAATGAGAGGCTCACAACCAATTAAAAGAGATTTCAGAACCTTAGTGCAACTGCTAAAGGGATCAGGAGCTCAAGTTGTGTTCTCTACTATCCCTCTAACGTCAGCAATGGATGAGGAAACACTGAGGAAGGGCCGACAGGTCAATTCATGGCTCAGGGGCTGGTGCCATCAACAGGGCTTTGGGTTCCACAGTCATGGATTGGTTTTCAAGGCACCAGAGCTGAAAACAACTTATGGGACACACTTGTCCCAGAGGGGGAAAAGGATCCTGGGGCAGGAATTGGCAGGGCTCATTGATAGGGCTTTAAACTAGATTTGAAGGGGGAAAGGGTTAATAGTCTCCTGCTGGCCAGTGACAAACAGAGGGGCAGCTCACCAGCAGCAGAGACAAGGAGAGCTGGTAAGGGCTTTCAACTTGTTGCCCTGAGGTAAGCCACGAATGATGCACCAGGACATTCTGTGGAAACCAAGAGGAATTGGCACAAGAGGACGACAGGGCCAGCCCAGCTGAAGTGCTTCTATGCGAATGCATGCAGCTTCGGCAACAAACAGGGTGAATTAAGGGTCACTGTGCTGCTGGGATGCCACGACATAGTGGCTGTTACTGAAACCTTGTGGGATGATTCCAATGACTGGAATGTAGGGATAGACGGGTATAAGGTCTTTAGGAAGGATAGGCAGGGAAGGAGAGGAGGAGGTGTTGCCCTCTGTGTCAATAACCAGCTGGAATCTGTGGAGCTCCAACTGGAGAGGGATGATGAGCTGGTTGAGAGTGTATGGGTTAAAATTAAAGGCAAGACAGGGGAAGGAGATATTACTGTGGGGGTCTCCTACAGGCCACCTGACCAGCAGATCCAAGCAGATGAAGCCCTCCACAGGCAAACAGAAGCGACTTCCAGGTCACAAGCCCTGGTCCTCATGGGTGATTTCATGGGTGATTTCAACCACCCTGACATCTGCTGGAAGGACAACACAGCAAGGCACCAGCAATCCAGGATGTTCCTGGACTGCATAGAAGACAACTTCCTCCTCCAAATGGTAGAGGAACCAACAAGAAAAGGTGCTATGCTGTACCTTGTTCTCACCAACAGGGAAGGGCTGGTAAGCAATGTGAGGCTTAGAGACAGCCTTGGCTGCAGTGACCATGAAGCAGTTGAATTTAATCTCCTCAGGGCAATCAGGAGGAAGTATTCTAAGCTTATGACCTTAGACTTTAGGTGTGCAGACTGTGATCGCTTCAGGGATCTGATAGTCAAAGTGTCATGGGACAAAGCCCTGGAGGGAAGAGGGACCCAGGACAGCTGGTCAGTATTCAAGGACCACCTCCTCTGTGTCCAGGAGTTATGTATACCAAAAAAGAGAAAAGCAGGAAAGAATGCTAGGAGGCCTGTCTGGATGAGCAAGGAGCTACTGGACACACTATTACTTAAAAGGAAGCTCTATAGGAAGTGGAGGGAAGTACAGCTAGAAAAGGGGATATATAAGGAAGCTGCCCGAGCAGCAAGAGACCTGGTTAGGAAAGCCAAAGCAGAGTTCGAATTAAATCTAGCCAGGGAGGTTAAAGAGAACACTAAGAACTTCTACAGGTATATTAATGGGATGAAGAAGACTAGGGAAGGTGTGGGCCCCCTCAGAAAGGAAACTGGTGACATAGTCACAAGTGATGAGGAAAAGGCTGAGGTACTTAATAACTTCTTTACCTCAGTCTTCACTGCAAGGGCCTCTAGCCACACTCCTGATGTTTGGGGCTGCTCAGTCTGGAGAAGAGAAGGCTCCGAGGTGACCTAATTGAGGCCTTTCAGGATCTGAAGGCGGGCCTACAAGAAGTCTGGGGAGGGTGTGACCGTTTTAAGCTGTGCCTTTAAGAAAGGGTGTGACCGTTTGAGGCTAAAGGGACAGTGCTGGAACACTCTGTCTGAATATTTTGAAAACATTCAGTTATTCTAAACAAATTTCATTGGTAGATTGGTAGAATGCAACTTTGCGTTTTAGTTCAGTTTGAGTCTGTCTCTGTTCCAGTCTGTTCTGCCTTTCCAGCCTATCTGCTTCCGAGCAACTAGCTGGAGTTGACCTTGAGATAAGAAAACTAATCCCTGCATGCGCTTTTGAAGCCTAACAAAATTTCATCCTTATTAATTACCTTTTCTCTCTCTCTAGCCCTTTTTGGGAAAAAAGGGAGGTAGGGGGACAGAGGGGATACAGGGGGGGACCCTCCTCTGTCTGGAGGAGGGGGTTTTGTTCTGTATTACTTTCTTTCTTCCTGGTTTGGCCAGGGCCAAACCACTGCAAAAAAGTAAGGACTTTTATAGGTTGAGATAAAAAAACCCTCTCATAATTGAAATAAAATGATACTAAAAAAATAAGAATAATTATCATAATAAAAGAATAAACATTATCATGCCTGGAGATATTCAAGGTCAAACTTGACATGTCTCTGAGCAACCTGATCTGAGGATGCCCCTGGTCACTGCAAATGTGGTTTCATAGTTTCATAGTTTCATAGTTTCATAGTTTCATTCAGGGTTGGAAGGGACCACAAGGATCATCTAGTTCCAACCCCCCTGCCATGGGCAGGGAAACCCCACACTACATCAGGCTGGACAGAGCCTCATCCAGCTTGCTCTTAAACACCCCCAGGGACGGGGCTTCGACCACCTCCCTGGACAACCCATTCCAGGGTCTCACCACTCTCATGGTGAAGAACCTCCTCCTCACATCCAGCCTGAATCTCCCCACCTCCAGCTTCATTCCATTCCCCCTAGTCCTATCACTACCTGACATCCTGAGAAGTCCTTCCCCAGCCTTCCTGTAGGCCCCCTTCAGATACTGGAAGGCCACAATTAGGTCACCTCGGAGCCTTCTCTTCTGCAGACTGAACAGCCCCAACTCCTTCAGTCTGCTCTCATAGGAGAGGTGCTCCAGCCCTCTGATCATCCTCGTGGACTAGATGACCTTTAGAGGTCCTTTCCAACCCAAACCATCTTATGATTCTATGATGTACAGTGCAATTCACAGAATCACAGAATCACAGAAACATTCAGGTTGGAAAAGACCCTCAGGATCATGAAGTCCAACCAATAACCTACTCTGTAAAGATAACCTTTAAACCATATCTCCAAGCACCTCTGGCTGAATGATGCCCTGCCCAATCCCAGTCCATGATCCATGAGAAATACCATAATTACTATCCCAGAAGAGCCCTGGCTTTCTATCCTAAGATATCTATATATTGACATTGTATAATATAGAATATTTCACTGGCCAATTTTAGTCTATCACTTTAGGCCATGCTCTCTTTCAGGTGCTTCTGCTCCTACATGCCAGCAAGATGTGGGAAGCTGAAAAATGTTTCATTTCCTAGCAGCTAAAAACATCAATATATTATCAACATTCTTATACCCATTTCCTTACTGAATTCAACACACAGCACCATTCTAGCTATTAAGAAGAGAAATTAGCTCTATTCTAGCTGAAACCAGGGGAATACCTATCTGGACAATCTATCTAAACTTCTGAAAGACTTTTGACACAGTGTCTCACAATACCCTTCTAAGCTGAAGAGATATGGATTTGATGGGGAGATGGTTTGGTGGATAAGGAATTGGCTGGATGGTAATATTCAGAGGATAACAGTCAACAACTCAGTGCCCAAAGTGAGGTGGGTAATAAGTGGTGTCCCTAAGGGGTCTGTACGGGGACCAATTGTGTTTAATATCTTCATCACTGATAAAGACAGAGGGGTTGAGTTCTCCTTCAACAAATTTGCAGATGACACCAAGCTGAGTGGTGTGGTTGATATACCAGTGGAACAGGATGACATCCAGAGGAACCTGGACAAGTTGAAGAAGTGGGCTCAGATGAACCTCCTGAAGTTCAAGAAAGCCAAATGAAAGGCCCTGCACATGGGTAGGTACAATTCTCATTTTCATTACAGCCTGGGGGAAGATGAGATAGAGAGCAGTCCTGCAGAAAAAGAACTTGAGGGTGCTGGTGGGTGAACAGGTGAATGTAAGCCATTGCTGAATGCATGCTTGCAGCCCAGAAGGCCAGTCACAAACTGGGATGCACCAAAGGCAGCTTGGCCAGCAGATAGAGAGAGGTGATTTTCCTCTCCACTATGCTCTGGTAACAACCTACCTGAAGTACTGTGTCCAGCTCTGGGGCCCTCACCACAAGACAGATGTGGATCTGATGGGGTAGGTCCAAAGGAGGGCCACAGAAATGATCATAGGGCTAGAGCACATCTCCTACAGACAGGCTAAGACAGTAGGGCTTGTTCAACCTGGAGAAAAGAAGACTCCAGGGAAAATTTATAGCAGTCTTCCAGTACGTCAAGGGGACCTACAGCAAGTCTGGGGAGGGACTGTTCACAAAGGTATGTAGTAATATGACAGTGTACACTGCTTTTAGACTAGAAAATGTAGATTTAGTCTTACTGCAGGAGGGGTTGGACTAGGTTACCTTTAGAGCTCCCTTCCAATGCAATGCTTTGTATGATTCTATGAATGCTGTCCTGAGAAAATTTATTTTCAAGCAGGCAAAATTAAGTGATTTGTTCAGTGGAATATTTTTTTTTCCAATTATTTTTACATTTAGAATAACCTCTAAGTTTTCTTTTCTAGAAGCTTGTATTTCAATAAATCTAATATTTTCTTCATCAGTGATATCTCTTCCATAATTTAAAAAGGCAAACAATATAAAACCAAATTCCAATACATCTGTTTATTCAAAAGGATATGTGAAAAGAGTTGGTCTCTTCTCCCAGGCAACCAGGACCAGAACAAGAGGACACAGTCTCAAGCTGCACCAGGGGAGGTTTAAACTCGAGGTGAGGAGGAAGTTCTTCACTGAGAGAGTCATTCATCATTGGAACCGGTTGCCCAGGGAGGTGGTTGAGTTACCATCCCTGGAGGCGTTCAAGAGAAGATTGGACGTGACACTTGGTAACATGGTCTAGTCATGGGATCTGTGTTGATAGGTTGGACTTGATGATCCTTGAGGTCCTTTCCAACCTAAGTGATACTGTGATACTGTGATACTGTGAAGAGACAATCCCTTATGACAGACACCTAAAGAGGGAGATGGCAGCAAAGGCCTAAAATTAACTAAACTGAAATGCAACTTTATATGTTGTCTGTATAATGACTTCAGTGACATGTCATTAAACATAAGTAGACTCTTGGACAGACAGAGTTCAAAGTGAAATTCAAAAGATAGGTCTTAAAGGGAAAATACTGTCCCACCACTCAACCCAAATCTAATACATATATTGGCAGATACTGCAATGGGCCAACAAAAATTAGGGATCTATAACTTCTGCTTGTAAGACTGACTAAAAGGGAAGCACTGTTTAAATTCCAAAGGATCAATTTAGTATTCTACCATCTGGCAATGATATCTCCTTAGTAAATGGCATGTAAATCATGGCTTTCAGAAAATCAGCACTGCTGCTATTGGTTTGTACATATGTACATATGTATATCCCAAATTTTCACAGCCCCCCAAAATCAAAATATCAGCTATGTTTTTAAAAGAGATAGTATGCATATATATATGTGTGTGTGTCTTTCCATTGACATATAAGCATTCAGTTAAGGAAATGAAACAGTAATAGAAAAAAAAACACAACTGCATAGGTTTTCACTGTGAGTGTGACACAATATTGGAACAGGCTGCCCAGGGGGTTGTGGAATCTACCTCTCTGGAGAGATTCAAGACCCACCTGGATGAGTTCTTGTGTTACCTGCAATATGTGATCCTGCTCTGTCAGGAGGATTGGACTAGATGCTCTGGAGAAGAGGAGGCTCAGGGAAGACCTTATTGCTGTCTCAGCTACCTGGAGGGTGGTTGTAGCCAGGAGACAATTGGTCTCTTCTTTCAGGCAACCAGCATCAGAACAAGAGGACACAGTCTCAAGCTGCACCAGGGAAAGTGTAGGCTCGAGGTGAGGAGAAAGTTTTTCACAGAGAGAGTTGTTAGCCATTGGAATGTGCTGTCCAAGGAGGTGGTGGAGTTGCCATCCGTGGTGGTGTTCAAGAGAGGATTGGTCGACTAAGCACATTCTTTCAGATATTGGAAGATGCTTAGAAAAATAATTCCAAGCTGAACACTGCTGCTTCCTCTTTAAATACAGAAATGAAATATAAACCCTGCAAAATGTTTTCTTTACAAACATCAATTTTCTAGAAAAATGGTGTGTTTTCAGGACACTGCTAGATGCCTCTGGAGCATTCTCCTGTGGGCTCTTATCCCTTTCAAGGTTTGTCTCGTGGAAAGCAGAAGGCCACAGATGGCTCCAAACACAGGTGAAGTTAACAGCCAACTGTTCCTAGTGTAGGTAACAAAATGGTGTGGTTCTGTAACTGCTTCTTATGCCAAAGCCTTGTAAAGCCAGGCGTCCTCTTGGCTGTGAGCAGAGATAACTATATGTGCTGAGAAAAAAAGTGCCAACGGTGCAGTGATTGACTTGGCAGGCTGCAATGCTATCCTGGCCCCTCCAGAGCCCATGTGGCAGCTTTGGCACCAGGCAAGACTGACTCTCCAGGCTCATACCCCCTACTCTGCTTTTGCCTCTCAGCTAGGCACAGCCTCTGCCTGGTTCATCCCCAGAACAAATATGTTTTTTCCCTAATCCAGTAGGAAACCATAAATTCCTAATATCATACTTTTCTTTCTAAAGAAGGGTTTATTAAGAAAATGTGTGTCTTAACTCCCTTAACTGGGAGTTAAGAGCTCAGATGGGGGCAAGACTGAGAATCTCTCCCCTGCTCCCCCCTCCTCCCTCCCAACAGAGTGGGGAAAAAAATGTGAAAGGAGCAAATCCACCAAACAATGATTTGGAGTTGGCTTGGAAGTAGAGAGGTAAAGAGTTTTCTATAAACAAACAAACAATCAAATATGTATATATATATATATATAAAAACACAGGTAAGGTTCACAAAGGCAAGGAACAAGGATGGATGGGAGTGGGACAAAGAAGAAGAATACAAAACCAGTCAAACCAGTCTCTCTCTGAAGAGGCACAGAGGCAGCAGGGAGAAGGATCAGGCCCGACCATGTGGCAGAGGAGCAAGAAAGCAGCTAGAGTAGCTCTCATTCAGGACAGGCAGGAGACAAAAGGAGACCTAATCGCTGCAATGTCCTGCTTTTTATACCCTAGCTGGGCAGGGAGGGGGGAGTGGAACAGACTCAGTTTCCCAGGGGGAAAACGGTCTGCAGGGAGGGCAAAGCACTCACAAGCCCTCCACCCTGGTTTTTTTTGTCAGGATGGGTGTTAACCCACCACACTGAATAACGGTAGGCCACCAATTTTAAGGACTTCTTAAATTGAAATTGTTGTTGTTTTTCTACTTCTCATAATTCCCACTCAAAATATGGATGTAATTTCCATGTGAAACCCAAATAAAAGTTTGTAGGTTTCTGTTCAGGTGCTGGAAAGAATAATTTTTCTGTTTCAGTTTCTCTCAGTTGTAGCAAACACAAAGTATGGGTAGGAAAGTTTGGAAAGAGCTAAAGGACTTCTGTTATGTAGTGTGACAGTGTGTGAATTGTGTTACCTAGAACACTTCTTAATTGCTTGGTATTTTATTTGTCCTTTTGTAGCTTTTTCCTTTATTAAATGGGTTTTATTATTTGTTGTAGAAAATACCAGGCTTAAGTAGTAAAAATTAAAGAGGACTTGAGCTTGATTCTAGGGTGTGTCGGGGGAATAACACAAAGTATGTTCTTTAAGAGAAAAAAAAAAGCAAACAAAAAAGACGTCAACATATAAAGTGTAGAAGTGGTCTGGACTATGATAGTTCTGTACTGTGCTGGAAACCTTACTGTCTAGACTGAGATACATCTTAATTCTGGCTGTTCGCAGTGGAATAGACTTCCCAGAGTGTTCTTTTGAGTCTCCTTCTTCAGAGAATTAAAAAAAAAAAAAATCACTTGGACATGTTCCTATGCAACCTGATATAGGCAAACCTGCTTTAAAAGGGGGGTTGGACTAAGTAATCTCCAGATATCCCTTCCAACCCCTACCATTCTGTGATTCTATGATTATGAATCTTAGAAACTTTGGCAAAGCCTTAAGCCGTAATAAAAACTTTCTGCAAAGGAAGCATTTAATTTCTAAAGATGACTTCTGTAAATCTGCAAGTGAATTTTGGCTCAAAATTCCACCTTAGTTTAAACTTTGAAACAGCCAAACATACTTACGTGTTCTTCATAGAAAGTTCTGAAACCCCACAACACTGACTTTGCATTACTCATCCTGTAGTCCAGGATGACAATCCATCTGGCGCCAGAGTATCAGTGGAGCTTATCTTCTACCAAGAGCTTTGTAAATAGCTCCAGTTGGAACAGATGGGAGTAGGTGCTGAGCTGTTCATGTGGAAACCAGTGAAGTAATAGAGCAATGCTATGAAAACATATAAAAATCTCCTCTCTTGTAAAAGTGCAGAGATTCAATAGCTGGAATGAAGTAATAAAGTTAAAAGCTTTGCTGCTAGGTTCTTCCCCTATTACTGCACTGAGGACTGAAGAACTTGGCCCTTAACTCATTAGTATTCATGCAACAATTTCAAATGCCATGTCTGCTATTATTAAAACCTGGTACCCAGGATGTTGTTCGTGAATCCTTGGGACTGCACTGTTTGGAGGCTTCATTTTTTAAGACTATTTATGGAGCATTGCAATGTTGTCAACATATTAATTGGCTTATGCAGGAATAGGCTCTAAAGATTAATAACTTAATGGTAAATGTAGTTCTGGGAGAAGAGTTATTGCAATATTCTAACTCTAATTACCAAAGTTAATTATAATTTTAGCTTCCCAAGCAGTATAGGAAACTGTATAAAATACAGTTTCCAGCATGAGTCAATTCTGAGGAAGCTCAGCTGAAGAAACAAGTTGCTTTACAGGCTGTAATACCCTAAGAGCTGCTGAAATGAAAACATAGGAACTGGGATATAGGGCTATAAAACGGAAATAGCAAAATAAAAATCTAGGGAAAAACAGTATGGCTTTCCTGCTTAGTGGTGACAGTTGTTGACTTTATGAGTTCTGATAATTGGACCCTTCTTTCTCTGAGAGGTGGTTGCATGGCAGTAGCTGCTTTGTGTGTTCCTTTTTGTGAAAGTGTTGCCACAAGTAAAGACAAATCTATGTAACAATGCTCCTTCTCCATAATTATTGGTACTATTCACATACTTGGATGATATTTATTATCTTCTGGTGCTTTCAGGTCATCTCCTCCTTTTTATCTAGAGAGTATATATTAATCTGTAGCAGAATAGAATAGAATAGAATAGAATAGAATAGAATAGAATAGACCAGACCAATTTGGAAGAGACCTTCAAGATCATCACATCCAACCCATCATCCAACATCACCTAATCAGCTAAACCACGAAACCTATCAAGTCTCCTTATGTGTAGGACTTTGTATATATATTTAGTGTATGTAGTACTTCATATATGCAGTGACACCATTCTTCCTACAGATACATGCTGCTCTGTCTTCTTGATCACTTTCACTGTTGCACTCTCTCCTTCAGGAGCTGAGAAATCCCCTTTCAGGAGATATCCTAAAAACTTAAAGAAAGCTGCATCCTGTGAATGATTTCCTCTGTGATTTATTGAGCCAATTTGGCTGCTTTGAAGGCCTAACCCAAACCCAGTTTTACACTTTGTACCAAGATGTAAGATCTGCTTGCTCTTGAAACATTTTGAGAAAGGAGAGGTAAGAGCAAGAGAGAAAACACTGAAGTATAAGAAGTAACTTCTAGATTTTCTACATATATTTTGCAATGTGTTTTAAGACACTTAGAAGCTCATGGTACCTTGAGCAGATACTGGCTGCCTATTTCAAACAGAAATAAACATGATGCCCCCCCCCACCAGCCCTCACCCTGCTTTTCCACAACCTCTGTGATGTGATACTCCTCCAAGATAAACCAGGATTTTATTGGATGACCAGTTCTCTAGTGTGACCATTTTAGGCTATGCCCTTAAGAAAGGGACAGTGTTGGGACACTCTGGCTGAATGTTTTGGTATTAAAATGAAAACATTGATATTCTAAATTAATTTCATTGGTAGATTGGTAGAATGCAACTTTAAGTTTTAGTTCAGTTGGAATCTTTCTCAGTCCAGTCTGTTCTACCTTTCCAGCCTGTCTGCTTCTGAGCAACTAGACAGAGTTGACCTTGGATAACAGATAAAAACTAATCCCTGCATGTGCTTTGAGGCCTAACAAAACATTCATCCTTATGAATTACCTTTTCTCTCTCTCTAGCCCTTTTTGGGGAAAAGGGAGGTAGGGGGGCAGAGGGGTTACAGAGGTGGAACCCTCCTCTGTGTGGAGGAGGGCGTTTTGTTCTGTATTACTTTCTTTGCTGTGTATTTCTGTATATATTGTAAATACTGTATATATTGTGTATATATTGACTGCATTTCATCTTGCTTGTAAATATAGCTTTGCTTCTCCGACTGAGCTAGCTGTGGTTTCTTTCTTTGTGGGGGAGGGAGAACTGAACCTTCTCTCACCACCACATCTAGGCAAATGACAACCCAGACTCTGACAGCTACACATATGGGGTCAGCAGAGATAGCTGCTGCTAGGCTGAAAAATTCACCAGGTGAATTCCTGTGTCTCTGTGACGGTCTTTGACAGTCTTTCTCTCTCTTCCTCCAGAACAACTGCTCATATTCTTGATGCTTGTGGAGAATGTGTGTTGTTTTGTTTTTTTTTTTCACAGAGTTTATTAAAATCAGCCAATGGCTTAGTAACTTTTATGGAAGAGACAGATGAGCAGAGAAGAGTGGAATTCCTAAGAGCTTTCAAGGCAGAAACTTGAACAAAGTAGAGATGTACTTCTATATCCTGGCTTTGCCAGAAAGCTGCAGGGGATGAGGCTGCCTGGGGCCGGGACCACAGGTACCTATGCAGAGGCTGGCAGGAAAGGTGTTTTGCCAGCCAAGGAGCAGGGTAAGGCTGGCCTGGGAGCAGTAAGGAGTAGCCCTCAGCCTCTGGCACATAGACCCCAGAAGAATCTGTTCAAGGCAGTTACATCTTGTTAGTACCCTCACTGCTGTGACCAGTTGCAATGAAAAAGAATACCTCTAGAAGATGATTATACATGGCTTAAGAAAGCCATTCCTAAAGAAGCAATATTGCTTCCTAGTTATCTCATTATTTTAGTAAAATACAGCATCCATATCTCGTGATTTTGCAATGCAAAATCGCCATTTTACTTTTCTGTGGGACAACAACTTCTTAGCATGTTCCCATCAGAAAGGGCTCCAGATTTAGCATACTTCAACATTATGAATCCATAAATATTTTGTGACATCTGCATGTTTTCCCACCATTCACAACTGTAAAATTAGTGGAATTTTTCTGATGTTCTTGAAAGTCAGATCTGCAAAGAAATCTTTGTTTCATCAGGGTCTACATATATATAAAAGACACCTTTCTGATCCTGAGTGTGCTTTCCTCTGGAGGCAATACAGAAATTGCTTTTTGGTGAAATCAGGCTTTTCAGTTTATTTCAGATAATTGTCCTTTTTTACAGTCATCCAGCTCAGTTTAAATCATGCTTGACATTTTCCCTAAGCCCCTTTTTATTACAAGTCTGGTCCATTTTAAAGAGGTGGTTGCTGCAATGACTTGTCATCTAATTGTTTCTTCCCTTGGAGTTGAAGTGCTTAAACTTTGATATAATTTTCTACCAGCATACCTGAAATTTGAGATTGAAATGATTGCTGTGTTTGTAATACTATCTCCAGTTCCAGTGAACGGGGAAGAAATAATTGAAAGTCAAGCCTTCTCCCTCTCTATTGGGATGTACAGAGAAACCACCACTCTGCTTGACACAAGCATTCTAAAACTGGTCTGACATTGGTTTGCCAAGTTTACAATAAAGACAAGGATATACCTAACTGGTTTAATAATACTGTGGGAAACTTCTAAGAAATTGGTGGTACTGCAAACTGTTTTATTGGAAATGCTTCACATACCTGTAGGTTTTCCAAGCAAGCAGACATAAGTTACTAGATTGAGTGCTTGTGGGTAAGAATTAGAGGGAAGACCAGCAGGGCAGACATCCTGGTTGGAGTCTGTTATAGACTACCCAACCAGGAGGAAGCTGTTGATGAGTCATTGTATAGGCAGCTTAAGGCTGTCTCAAGATCACCAGACCTTGTTCTCATGGGTGACTTCAACTTGCCTGATATCTACTGGGATTTCATCACAGCAGAGAGGAGGCAGACTAGGAGGTTCTTAGAGTGCATGGAGGACAGCTTCTTATCCCAGGTGCTCCACAAGCCTACCAGGGGTAAGGCTATGCTTGACCTCCTCTTCACCAATAGGGAAGGGTTGGTGGGTGATGTGGTGGTCGGAGGGTGTTTAGGGGCCAGTGACCACGAGATAATTGAATTTTCAGTATTTGGTCAAGCTAAGAGGGATAGCAAGAAGACCTCCACTCTGGATTTCCGGAGGGCGGACTTCAGGCTACTCAAGGAACTAACTCAGAGGATTCCTTGTGATAAAGCCCTTAAAAACAAAGAGGTCCAGGAGAGCTGGACCTACTTCAAGGAAGAACTCTTGAAGGTACAGGAACAAGCTGTGCCAATGTACCAGAAGATGAGCCACCAGGGCAGACGTCCAGCCTGGATGGGTAATGAACTTCTAAAAGAATTAAGGGAAAAAAAGAGGGTGCATCATCTTTGGAAGAAAGGTGAAGCAACCCACAGAATGTTTAAGGATGTTGCAAGATCATGAAGGAAGAAAATTAGGGAGGCAAAAGCGCATTTGGAGCTTAGACTGGCCTCTGCTGTGAAGGACAAAAAGTCCTTCTATAAATACATTAATAGCAAGAGGAAGGACAAGGACAACCTCCACTCCTTGGTGGACATGGAGGGGAACATTGTAACAAAGGATGAGGAAAAGGCAGAGATACTTAACACCTTCTTTGCCTCAATTTTTACTAGCAGGACAGAATGTCTTCCAGACAGCTGGCCTCCAGAGCTGGCAGAAGGAGCCAGGGAGCAGAATAGTTTTTGTCAGTTCCAGGAGCAGGTAGTTAGAGATCTCCTCAGCTGCTTGGAAACCCACAGGTCCATGGGACCAAATGGGATCCATCCTAGGGTGCTGAGAGGGCTGGCAGATGAGCTGGCCAAGCCACTATCCATCATTTTTCATCCCAGAAGACTGGAAGCTGGCCAACGTGGTGCCCATCCATAGGAAGGGCCGGTTGGATGAGCCAGGGAATTACAGGCCTGTCAGCCTGACCTCAGTGCCAGGCAAGATCATGGAACAGGTCATCCTGAGTGCATTAACACAGCACTTAGAGGATGGCCAAGGGATCAGGCTCAGCCAACATGGATTTAGGAAGGGCAGGTCCTGCCTGACCAACCTGATCTCCTTCTATGATCAGGTGACCCGTCTGGTAGATGTGGGGAGGCCTGTGGATGTAGTCTACGTGGACTTCAGCAAAGCCTTTGACACTGTCTCCCACAGAAAACTCCTGGCCAAACTGTCAGCTCATGGCTTGGATGGGAGCACACTGCATTGGGTTAGGAACTGGCTGGAGGGCTGAGCCCAGAGAATGGTGGTGAATGGTGCCACATCCAGCTGGCAGCCACTCAGTAGTGGAGTCCCCCAGGGATCATTGCTGGGCCTCATGCTCTTTAACATCTTTATTGATGATCTGGATGAGGGCATTGAGGCTATCATCAGAAAATTTGCAGATGACACTAAGCTGGGGGCAGGTGTTGATCTGCTGGAGGGTAGAGAGGCTTTGCAGAGGGACCTCGACAGGCTGGACAGATGGGCAGAATCCTATGGCATGGGATTGAACACATCCAAGTGCCGGATTCTGCACATTGGCCACAGCAACCCCATGCAGTGCTACAGGCTGGGGTCAGAGTGGCTGGAGAGCAACCAGGCAGAGAGGGACGTGGGGGTGCTTGTTGATGGCAGGCTGAACATGAGCCTGCAGTGTGCCCAGGCAGCCAAGAGGGCCAATGACATTCTGGCCTGCATCAGGAACAGTGTGGCCAGCAGGAGCAGGGAGGTCATTCTGCCCCTGTACACTGCACTGATTAGGCCACACCTTGAGTCCTGTGTCCAGTTCTGGGCCCCTCAGTTTAGGAAGGATGTTGACTTCCTGGAGCGTGTCTCAAGCTGCACCAGGGGAGGTTTAGATTGGATGTTAGGAAGAAGAGATTGGCTGTTGGAATATGCTGTCCAGTGAGGTGGTGGAGTCACCTTCAGTGGAGGTGTTTAGAAGGAGGCTGGATGGGGTGCTGTGGCCGGTTGACGGTGTCCCTTTAAGAAAGGGAATATGGTGGACGGAAGTTGGTAAACGGAAGGAAGAGTCTAAACTAATTTTCATTGGTCAAGTGGGAGGAAGCACCATCTGAACTGAGACTGAAATGGGCATTTCCAGCACTTCTCTGTCACTCTTGCTTCCGCCTTTCCACAAGGCAGCAACTCTCTTTGCTGTGCTGGGCTTTCTGCCAAGACTTCGGCCTTGAAGATAAGAAAAGCCAAGTCTGTATTAACTGCTTCTAATTAACACAAACTGTTTTTAACTTCTTTCTTTTCTCTTTCTCCCTCTTTTCCGAACTATTCTGGGGAAGGGGGGGAAGAGAGGGGAGAGCGGAGGTGAGGATCCCCCTCGGCCGAGGGGGGCTACTCTCATTTCTGTGTTACACTGCTGTATATCTTTGTATATATTGTAGATATTGTAAATTTGTAAATATTCCCCTGCAAAATCCTACACTGCTTTGTAAATATAGCTCCACTGCTTTGCTAATTCGGCTGGTGAGTTTTTTTTCCTTTCCCTTCAATTTTTTTTCCCTTTTACCTTACAAGGGGGAAGGGAAGAGGCTTCTCGGCCTTACCCTTTCACCCACCACAGGTGCATGGTGCAATGGTTTAGTTAATAAGATAGTGGTGGATGATAGATTGGACTCAAAGGTCTCTTCCAACCTGGTTAATTCTATTCTGATATATTGACAACAATATGTCTTACTTATGACGTCTTAGAAGTGCAGCACAATGGATTTACAAAAGCATTCTGTCAGAAATACTTTGTCTGAGAGGTGCCCTTTTCAACTGCGTTGTTTTTCTGTTATTTGTTTGGGGTTTTGTTGGTGGGTTTTGTTGGTTTTTTTTTTAATTCCTAAACAGGCTTAAATATGTTTGTACCTCTATTATAGCAGCAAAAAGTTACAAGTCCCTATGCGTACAAGTTGAAATTTAGAAACCTTCCTTTCAAAGGAAGTTAAATCATTAGTATAACAAATACAAGGCTGTGTTGGATTCCCCATTATTGTTAACTCTCAAATGGACACCAGACAGAATTTTGTAAGATATTTTCCATTTTCAGTGAGGTTATTGGATAGTGACCACTAAAATCTGTATCACCAAAAAAAACCCACAACAAAATAAAAAATTGGAATTGTCTTTTTAACTGTAAAAAATATAGGCAGATAAAAGGACTTTATTCAGTTTTCATAAAAGGCAAAGGGGAGAAAGGGAAATGTCTGTAGTAATGCTGAACCTCTAGAGCAGCTGAAACATAGCTCTTAAGCTCTTAGGAGATTTTAGAATGGAATGGAATGGAATGGAATGGAATGGAATGGAATGGAATAGACCAGACCAGGCTGGAAAAGACTGTTGAGATCATCAGGTTCAACCTATCACCCAACACCATCTAATCAACTAAACCATGGCACCAATTGCCTCATCCAGTCTCTTCTTAAACACTTCTAGTTATGGTGACTCTACCGCCTCCCTGGGCAGCACATTCTGATGGCCAATCTCTCTTTCTGTGAAGAACTTCCTAACACCCAGCCTAAACCTCCCCTGGTGCAGCTTGATACTGTGTCCTCTTCTTAGTGATTTACCTGACATCTCCAGCAGTTCTTCCAGAAGCTGTGAAGAGAACGTGTCTTCATCTTAATCTATATAGCGGCACTGGACTTTTCTGTGCTAGGGATCTGTACTCATATGACAATAGCCCCATCTAATTTTCATATACTGACAATAAACAGTAAGCTGTTTCTCGAATATATTTGCATAGAAAAGTTCATACAGCCATAGTGTTTCCAGACAGTGGCAATCCACTGTTGTAAAAATGTACACCTACCTATGGAAAAGGAGAGTTTTCTTGCTCTTATGAGAGGTAATATCATTATAAGAAAAATAATTTAGACATTTACCTAAAAGGTCTGGCACTGGACATATAAATTGAAATACTCGTTAAAATTTGGGTTAATTTATCAGTCTCCTGGTAGAAAGAACAAACTACCTCAATAGCTTTAAGTTCTGATATCTGTGTTCCTGCATGGATCACAGCAGCAGGCATATCTTGCACAGCAGATTGGTGTAGTGAAGTGCTATTCCATTTAGGCATAAATGAACTAGGTTTTCATAATTATCTGTTTAGCTTGGCTATTGATACCAGTTTGTACTACTAACTTGACACTCTTATAGTCTGAGCTATTTGCCTATGATCAGAGACAACCCCTGTATGCCTGTACAGTTAACAAATCCATGTACTACCAGATTCAGCCCATTTTTTGAAATGATGTCTTCAGACTAGCATAGGCACTTTTTTAATGGGCAAGTAGGTCTTGCTTTTGCCTGAAGGGAACTAGAGAACACCAGCTTCAAGATGTTTGAAAGCTCTGTTTTTACTGCAGATGGAAAACTTAACAGATTGCTTTAGTAATTAGGCTGATATGAAGCCTTCGGAGAAATGAAAACTATTTGTTCTGTTCAATAACTATGAGCTCAGAGTAAGACTAGATGTACTGAATTCCCTGTTCAGTGCTTGTAATAACAGTTAGCATTATGAATTCCTCTGTTCTAAACATATTATAGGGGTGACATTTATAAGATTTCAAGAGATTAAATTTGTGTTTCTGTTCGACAAATTAATTTTCACCAGTGTTGCTTTTGCTGCAGAAGTTTCTAACCTAAATATTCCAGATGGGAATACTTTTGCTGGGAGTGTGCCAGGGAACACATGAAGGTACCAGGTAGATTTTTACTAGGAATTATCATAACTCAGAGAATAAGCTTGGGAAAGGGCTTTGGATTCAGTAATGGCTTCTTACGCGTTTAGCAAACCCATCTGCAGAGATCGAGCATAACCACAACCTCCTAACTTAAACTGCTCAACTCTTGAAGAAGATAAGAATACAAACATCCAAACATTCCAATGGAGAGGAAGTCTCCCTGCTCCTAATTGTCTTCTGAGTCATTCATGAATCTGTGGGAAGTGCATAAATGACAACAGCCATTTTATCTTGTCCTCCCTCATTTGTTAATTTGACTGCAAATATGGATTGTAAGATTCAATACAGAGCTGATGAACAGGTACATAAAGCATGAAATGAGCCTGTCTTTGTATGATGGGGTGGTCATACTGACATGTTTTCCAATTTGACTGAGAGTTGTATTCTGATTTGGTCTTTCCCCTTCTTTTTTCTTTCCCCCTCTTCCTTCTGAATTCCTTCAATTCCTTCTCTCTCCTTCTTTTTCCTCTTTTTTTTTTTTTTTTTCTTCCCCGTCTTTTCTTCTCCTTCCATCACCTTGTCAGTAACTGGAAATGAAGTCATTTTTATAGTGTCACTGCAAGGGTGAGGCTGGCAGTTGACTGTTCAAACACCGTTAGCTAGAGTGAGCTACCCAGAATCATGTCCAGTTAGGTTTTTAATGTCTCCAATGACAGAGATGCCACAGCTTCTGTGGGCATCCTATTTCAATATTCAACAATGTTCTCAGTGAAGATCTTTTAAGTTCAAGTGGAATTTACTGAAGTGAATTGTTGTGCCCATTGTCCCTGATTCTGTCACAGGGTAGCACTGAGAAGCATCGTGTTCCATCTTCTTTAATACACTCAGTCAGGGTAAGATTGCAACCCTGCACAGTCTATTCTACGGCTAAACAATTCCAGATCTTTCAGTCTCTCCTCCTGTGCCAGATGCTCTCATCTCTCCATCATCTTTGTGGCTCTAAATTGCATCTCAACTCAGTCATGCTAGAATTGAAGCACTAATGGAAATAAGAGCTATTTTGTCATAACCAGCAGCTTCTACTGTACCTTCTTCCTGAATAACAAATCATTAACCATCCTCAGTTGGGTCATATGCTCTAATGAATGTAGCAATAAATGGCTCACAAATGTGGAAGACAGACAAGCACCATTGACCTAGATAAATAAGGTACTGTGCACTCAGCTAATTATTGATATTTCTCCTTAAAGTATAGAAAAACGTACCACGGTCCCAGCCTGTCATTCTTATAAATGTCCCTAAGGTGTTGTTTTTTCTTTTGTTTGTTTATTTGGTTGGGTTTTTATCACTGTTTATTGAAAAATTTAAAAGGTTTTTCAGATGTCAACTGCATACATCTCAAGATTTACTAGACAGGAGTTGAAAAAGAAATATTCAAAATGGAGGGACTTCTTTAAAAAAACAACCACAAATTAACATCAGAATTTTAATTTATATATTTTTTTAATCTGAACATGATGAACTGAGTAGATGAAACTCAGAAATATTTTAATATGAATTAGGGATCCCATTCCAGCGTGCAGATTCCTTTTATAGGTCCAGGTTTTGGCAAAATAACTAGATGAATTTTGAACTGTTAGGCACATCATTTTCTAATATATATGAATATATGTGTTGCACTGGGTGATACAAGATGACACATAAACACTATGTTTTGAAATTTAAATCTGTAGTCTGATGTGTGTTGGTCTGATCTGAGTTTATTTTTGGGAAGGTAGAAGGTGCTGAGAGAGCTGGCAGATGAACTGGCCAAGCCACTCTCCATCATTTTCCTCCAGTCCTGGCTCACTGAAGAGGTCCCAGATGACTGGAAACTGGCCACTGTGGTCCCCATCCACAAGAAGGGTGGGATGGAGGAACCTGGAAACTCCAGGCTTGTCAGCCTGACCTCAGTGCCAGGGAAAGTTATGGAGGAGATTATCTTGGTGGCAATAGCTGCACACCTGAAGGATGGCCAAGGGATTAGGCCCAGTCAACATGGATTTAGGAAGGGCAGATTCTGCCTCTCCAACCTGATCTCTATCACAATATCGCTAAGGTTGGAAGAGACCTCAAAGATCATCCAGTCCAACCTGACACCACAGACCCCATGACTAGACCCATGGCACAAACTACCACATCCAATCTCCCCTTGAACACCTCCAGGGATGGTGACTCCACCACCTCCCTGGGAAGCCCATTCCAATGACTAATTACTCTCTCAGTGAAGAACTTTCTCCTCACCTCCAGCCTAAACTTCCCCTGCTGCATCTTGAGACTGTGTCCCCTTGTTCTGGTGCTGGCTGCCTGGGAGAAGAGATCAATCTCTTCCTGGCTACAATCACCCTTCAGGTAGTTGTAGAGAGCAATGAGGTCACCCCTGAGCCTCCTCTTCTCCAGGCTAAACAATCCCAGCTCCCTCAGCCTCTCTTCTATGATCAGGTGACCTGCCTGGTGGATGTGGGGCAGGCTGTGGATGTAGTCTGCTTGGACTTCAGCAAGGCCTTTGATATTGTCCCCCACAGCAAACTCCTAGAACCTTTGGTGATCCCTTCCAACCCAGAGCATTCTATGATTATGTGGTTTCAAAGAATCCTATTAAATTCCTACTGTTTGCAGAGAGCTCTTGCAGACTGCATATCCTTTTCTGTGTATCATTAAACAGTAATACTTGAACATCATCAAAGATTGCACTCTGAATTCAGCCAGTTCTTCAGTGGCCAAATACGGTTGTGGTTGGGATTTGTCTCTAAACCAACAATCTAACCTGCTGCCTATGTCTATTTCCCATGCAACTGAGAGCTACAGAAGGAAAATATATGCTTAGCGCTGAGATTTAAATTATCTGTATTCCTCTCTTCAGCACCTGTAGCTGATTTGAACCCATTTATGTTCCTACCAAAGTGCTTCATGCAGAGTTGGGACCGTGTTGGACAGCTTCCAATTTATGCTTCATTTTTCTTGTGTGCTAAGCACTTACTAATAGAGGTGGAAATTGCAGATTCTGGCTTCCATCAGCACTTTTACCAGCTAAAGCTGATTTAAAAAAGAAAAAAATTGTGATGCTGATATTAAAGTTAAACAATGTAATTTGTCTTCTGACTCTGGAATCTAAATGGATCATGGTCACAAGCTCTTTAGAGCTGCAAGTGCTAGGAATGTGTTTTATCTGTTTTCAGTCCAGTGACAGAAAAAGTAATAATTTTGTATCTCTGGGATAGGAGGCTTTGGGAGAGGGGAGATTAAAAAAAAACAAACAAATGAAAAAAAAAAAACATACGAAAAACCTGAACTAAACATTGCACAGATTTTAAGGTGCTTTTAAGATGGTGATGTTTCAAAAGTATTGCAATAAATTACTGCTTCTGCAGTATTGGAGAATTCCTTTTCTTATATAACCAATTCACCATTCAAGATAAGAAAGCATCTGTCTTCACTTCCCTGAGGTCATTGCAGTGCCTGAAAAATGGTTATGTTCCTCCGCATTTAGATGTATATACTGCATTTTGAGAACTTTCTTCCAAGCTTCTAGATAAACTTTAGATAGCTGATACTTCTTGTTGCTGTGTAACACAGAAGAAGAATCTGTTATAAGAACAAAATTTTCCCAGACACAAACTAAACAAAGGGACACAAAACAAAATCCCTCTTTTTCCACATTCTCTGACTATTTTTGTTGGCCATTGAATCTCAACTTCCTGCAGGCTTGCCTCTATGCCTGTGTGGAGATCTGCACATTAATCTGATGATCTTAAGTGGACAGGCACTGTGCAAAATATTCAACCTGAAACAGAGATAAAATAGTCATGTTTATTGTCTGTACTGAGGTATCTCTTCATGGAGTTCATCAGATAAGTTGTCTAGATAGCATCTGCATTATTTCATAGGACCACTTATTCTGAAGAGGTCAGATGACATCACTTAAAAGTCATAATAAAGCAGTTAAAACATCATTGCATGCCTGAATATATTAGTCATAATGAAATACATCTGATAATAAAAGCCAGATATTTTCTAATTCTAGTCTCAATGGAGTATTGTTGCAACTGAACACACTGAAATAATTCCTACAGAAGCTTAGAACAGTGCAGTTGAAGTCTCTTCTGGTATTCTTCTGCCCACCAACTCAAGAGTTTTTCCTGTAGTGAGTGTTTCAAAGACTGTGGAAAACAGAGAAACGTTCTATATTTTGTAGGTTGTAATGATGAACGAGTTACCAAGGCATTTGCATGCTGCTGAAAAGAAGACGTGTGGGTTAAAGAAATATACTGACAGAAGCAGTCTGTGTTTAATGTGGACAGTTACAAGAAAAGCCATGACAGATTCCTGATTTTTCTATTGCTTCTTTTGTGTGTATGTGCTGTGTAGAGGAAAACTATAGAGGTGAGGGGAGAATGCAAATAGGAGGGTTTGCTGACAGCACTAGGACTGGTATTTGTGTAGAAAGAATATGAGAGTATTGGGGTGGTTTATAAGAATGCAAAAGCAGAGAATTATGTGTAAGGAAACAAGTTATTGACAAGATTTAGCTTCCTCATATGGCACAAATCCTGACTCTTAATAATAATTTAGTTAGTTAGTTAATTTTAAATATATTGGTTCACCTGATTTGCTACAATTAGTGGAAGAGCAAGATGTAGCTAGGGCATGTTTGGAGAATGAATCATTTGGCTGATAGCTCTATTATTAATTGGGTAAAGTAAACTGCTCACAGGAAAACGTAACTGGCCATTAGCTGTGCAATTTGAAAGCCATAAAAGTGGGGAAGCTAAAGCTTACCAAGAGTTCGGGGAGTAATGAAAGTTTGACACAGAGTCAGGAAAGAAATTGAAATGCAAGGCAAGTTGCATCGAGGCTTGTCTTTCATGACTGTCTACATTCAGATTTCTAGATAGACAGAAAAATGCTGATATATAAGGCATATAAAACTAAAATATTAACTTTTTTTTTTTTTGCAGTGTGAACACCCTCTAAGTTGAATAAGATAAGGAATCAAAATTGACTGTTCATACTCCATATAGCAATGATTTCTTATTCTATTACCCAGAGATTGAAACCTAATGCTAGTGTAATATTGGGAATTCTTAGCTTTTATGATGCTAAATCTTGCTACAGTATCTGGTCTCTATTAGAATCACAGAATCATTTCAGCTAGAAAAGTCATCTAGGGCTGTTGAGTACAGCCATTGACTTGACAACATCATGACCATTAAACATTGTATTGAAGTGCCATGTCTACACATTTTTTGAACACCTCTAGAGACAGAGACTCCATCACCTCCCTAGGAAGCCTGTTTCAATGCCTCACCTCTCTGTCAGTAATGAAATTCTTCCTACTATCCAATGTAAACCTCCCCTCATGCAACCTGAGGCTGTCTCATCATTCCTCTCATACGAGCCACTGTAGTTGTATGGAAAACTAAAAACAGAGTCTAAAATTACTGTAGTTTTGATTTACAGCCCACTGGATCAAAATGAGAGACTTGGAAACACTTCAGTGTGAATGGAAAAGTTGTCACTGGCATGTATTCCAATGAAGAAGAGAAAGCAGCTAGACCTGGATTTAATGAATGGCCTCTGTTTCCCTTAGCTCTTCAGGATCATCTCTGTAGAAAGGTTACTCAACTCAAAAATTCTTGTGTCTGTCTGGGGTTTGTGCCCACCTAGTTGTGATTAAGACAGGACTGCTTTTGGTACATGCTGGTGATGTGTCTGGTCTTTTGCTGCCCAGGGTGTAGTAGTAATGTGCTTTTCCATGGTGCAGTGGACAATTAACAAATGGCTCCTGGTCAAGATAGGGAGGGCAATAAATTGTGTATTTTCTCTTAGCAGTGTGTGGTTGCCAAATAATTTCCTGTTGTTTTTAATTTTAAACAAATGAGATGTACATTTTCCTTACAGTCATGTAAATTTCATGTTACTCTTAAGATCAATTTTCTGAAAAAGGAGAGTCTCACAAGGCCTTTTTTTGTTGCTTATACTTCAGGTTAAGTCTTTTGTTTTTGTTGCTTTGAGAAGCCTGCTTAATAATCCTAAGTGCCTTCAGATGGGGATGTTTTGCTTGCATTTGTAAAGACCCCTTCTTTCTTGAAAAACCCAGCACAAAACATGTCTATTTGAAAATACTTTGGAAAATATAACCACAGAACCTTACACAGAGCACAGAAGGAAAAGTGAGTGGCAGAAAGTGCTTTTCCTACAAACATCTAAAGTACAAAAGCATCTGTCAGACTAGAAATCAGTTGTAGGGAATTAGCCAAATCATAGTTATTCATAGATTCATTGAATGGTTTGGGTTAGAAGGGACCTTAAATATCATCTAGTTCCAACAACCTTGCCACGGGCAGGGACAACCTCCACTAGCCTAGGTTGCTAGAGACCTCATTGAACCTATCACAGAATCACCAAGGTTGGAAGAGACCTCAGGGATCATCGAGTCCAACCTGTCACCACAGACCTCATGACTAGACCATGTCACCAAGTGCCACGCCCAATCTCCTCTTGAGCACCTCGACGGACAGTGACTCCACCACCTCCCTGGGCAGCCCATTCCAATGACTAATTACTCTCTCAGTGAAGAACTTTCTCCTCACTTCTAGCCTAAACTTCCCCTGGTGCAGCTTGAAACTGTGTCCCCTTGTTCTGGTGCTGGTTGACTGGGAAAAGAGACCAACCCCTTCCTGGCTACAACCACCCTTCAGGTAGCTGTAGAGGGCAATGAGGTCACCCCTGAGCCTCCTCCTCTCCAGGCTAAACAATCCCAGCTCCCTCAGCCTCTCCTCATAGGGCTTGTGCTCAAGGCCTCTCACCAGCCTTGTTGCCCTTCTCTGGACACGTTCAAGTGTCTCGATGTCCTTCTTAAATTGAGGGGCCCAGAACTGGACACAGGACTCAAGGTGTGGCCCAACCAGTGCAGAGGACAGGGGCAAAATGACTTCCCTGCTCCTGCTGGCCACACTATTCCTAATGCAGGCCAGGATGTCATTGGCCCTCTTGGCCACCTGGGCACACTGCTGGCTCATGTTTAGGCAGCTGTGTGTGTTCACTCAGGGAAACAGAGTAACTCTTCCCTAAGAATCACAGGGTTGTTCTCCTAGTGTAACAAAAAATTTTGAGGTACAAAAGCTGAGAAGCTGTTGCAAGTGTGGGTTCTCTCAGGGAAATAGTGTGACTTCCTTGAGAAGCCCAGGTTGCTGTTGTTTTTCTAGTGTGTGACCTCTCCTGAGAAATCTATTGTGCATTTTTCCTGGAGAAGATTATTTTGGAGTAAACCTTTTAAAAGTGTACGTTTTTCCAGGGAAGATTTTGGTGGTACAAACAGTGTTTTGATCTGACTTCCCCGTGAAACTTAGTGCCCTATTAAGAAATGCTTTGTGAAACAAAAGAGATGGCCAGGAGTGAGCGGCTTTTTAACCTTTTAGAAGTTCACGGTGCCCGCCCATCTGTACAGGTACTTGACTGGGCCCGTGAAAATTGGCATAATTTCCAGAGTGTGGCTGATAGACTTGTGGCCCTGCAGAAAGATGCAAGAGCAAAAGCCGGGAAAGGCAAAGGTTTTATTTGTGCGGTTTTAGGTGCCTGTTTAGCCGCCTCAGTGAAGGAGAAAGAGGAACTATTTCCTCTTTGCAGGACTTAGTTTCGTCACTACAAAACCATGTTGCCACTTTGAAAGATGTAGTGGCAGATCTTAAAATTCAATTGGAAAAGGAGAGGAGGCAAAATTCGTATTTGGACTCAAAAGAGGGTGTGAATTACTTGGAGTCTGCCCCTATGTGCCCTCGGGCAGAATTGACAGCGGCTAAGGAAGCTGCTGCGCATATCAGACCTCTCATTAAAACTGAAGTTTTATATGAGGATGGGGAGGTTACCCCCACTATCACAACCAAAGAAACGCCTTTCTCCTACACTGAATTGGCCAAAATTCGTGCAGAATTTGCACGCTCTGCTGAGGAATCTGAGGTGGAATATGTCTGGCGAGTTTCAAAAACTGGAGGTGATCAGATTCTGTTAACAGAAGCTGAAGCCATGGGCTATTGGGGTGATAATGTTTTTCTAACTACAAAAACCAGAAGTGGACCCCTAAGCCTTACTCAGAGGGCTGGCTATTGGGCAGGGGGGTTTGATCCAAAGGAGAGGGGTGAACCCCTAACTCTGCAGGGTGGGATGAATCAGATAATGGAGAATGTGCAAAAGGCTGCATGCCTGCAGATGATTTATGAAAGGGAACTAAGACATCATTTTGAATCTCCCCTTTCTCTCCTGGTGGATGCAAACAGAATGACTCCTTTGATCAGGAGTCTCCTGACTTGCTTAAAATAAGAGGTATCCAGCTCCAAAAAGAAATAGCTAATACCCCACTTTCTTCCAGGACATGGTAAGACGTGGGGAGGGAGTTATTAGATTATGCTAGGCAGTATAGTATACCTGAAGAAATTAACAAACCTCAAACTAGAAGCTTGAGACATGTGAAAATGACTCACCCACCAAGCCCCCAGGGCCAGATGCGCCATATTCCTAGTAGGTACCTGGCTAGGGGCAGGGAACACTTGAATACCCGGCAATATTGGTGGGGGATGGGTCAGGAGAAAGGCATTCCAAAAGAAGTGGTTGATGGGGTAGCCACGAGACAATTGCAAATCATTGTGCAATGTTGGCCCGAGCCTAAGAAGAGGGCTGAGGTCACTGCTCCCCTCTTGGTGGGACCATTTGGTGAGGGGAGGGGTATGGCCCCCAGGGCAACCAAGGGCTTCACTTCCCAGTGGTGAATTGGGGGGTGAAGCATGAGTCAGGAGATCACCAAAAATACTGTGCTTCGTTTGGAAAAAGGTTTTTGTTTGTGTTTAGCTTGGCTTTGAGAGAACCTGAACCAATCAACGATACTTACAGGCCCATTCAAAGTAATTATCACCTGAGAGGGTTGCTCTGAATGGTAACCTGGAAATACCAGTTTTATATGTTTCAAGATTGTGTTTCTTATTTAAGTTCTAATGCTAAATTTAAGTTATAATACTGAAGACTACCTGATGTATTGTCAGAAGGACTTGTCTTGCTACAATATGGAAGACTTCTCAAGTTTTGCATCACAGAAGACATCTCTTCAAGGACTGTACTTTCCATAACCCCGCAGACATTCAGATCTGGACGGAAGCTCTCACTTCAATTCCAAACTGAAGGACTGACGGGGTGGGGGGGGTATGGGTTTGTTTGTTCTCCTGGCTTCCGGGAGGAACAAGGGCGCTTTCACCTTGTGTAATTACCTGGTTTAATTTTGTTATATTTTGTTAGCATTGTCAATCTTGTATAAATCCCTGTTGTATACAGTGATTCAACATGTAGTGTCCAATATGCAGTTTGTGTCTAATGATGGTGTACAACAGATTTGTGCTGTTAGCCAATCAAAACTTGTCCATTTTAAAATTTGTTTAAAACTTCTTTCCTTTTCTTTCTTTTCTTTCTTTCTTCCTTTTATCTTTGATTGACGGGGTGGTGTGAGAGTCTAATAAGTTTGTCTCTCTCTATGTGAGTCAACAAAGATAAAGTGATAGCAGAGCCACTGGAAAGAAGGTGGAAAGAATCCTGTCCACCAATCCTGGATGCAAATCAGCTTGTGATTGCATCGTGATAACATGGGACTACAACAATGGACCCAAGGACCCAGCCATCACGCTTTCTGGGCAGGGTGGTTTCCGCCCATCAAGTACCTTGGGCAGGGTGATACGATGGTTTCCACCACCTGTGTAAAGGAATGTGGGAGGACTTGTCTGAATGGAGGGGGGAGGAAGGAGGCCCCCCTCACCTCCATCCAAAAATCTTGCCCACATACACAGCAATACGCAGAAAGATTTCCAGGGGAACAGATACCTGGATTATTTCCTTGCCTCTGGAATACTTGACATACCAACACCTGCCTGAGGACTAAAAAACTGTATAAAAGACTTGAGCAACTACTGGTTTGTAGAGAGAAACAGAGGAGAGAAACAGAGGAGAAAAACGGGGAGAAAAATGGAGATGAAGGAAAACACAGGAGACGGGCCAGGCCGCTGAGAAGCCGGGACAATGCTGCTCCGGAGAAAAGAAGCTGCCCGGAGGACCACAGCTCCAGCCAAATCCTTAGCACCCTTTCTCTACAGACCCAGGCTGCCCAGAGGAGCCTCAGCACCGTCCCTGTATGTGGTGAAGGCACATTATGCCCCAATACTGAATCTTGTCCCAGCATGTGGGCAAGTTCCCCCTCCCTTGGAGGGAGACAAAAGCCAAGGCATTAGCCAGGCTTGCACGCACCCAGCTCATGCAGTGCTCGTGCTGACACCAAGTATGGGCATATTCTAGCTTCACGCTTTCTATAGGCTGAAGCTAGTTGCTTATGAGAGTGCCCATTGGTCAAGACCAGCCTCGAGGAATCTATAAGTGTCACCCCCGTTGGTGAACACATTGCCCCCTCATTTACCTTGTCTCTCGAGCTGCAGCCTTTGCCATTGAGCTTATTGTTGTTAGCTTCTGTTATACATGCACGCATACTGGAAGCCTCTGCATCGTTGAAGAAGCCCAGAGGGAGGACCTTCGCTGAGCCTGAGGAGCTCAGCATTGCTACAACCAGTTGTGCTGATCGGAAAAGCCCATCGTGCCACCGGAGGACTGGACTGACCCCTGAGGGTAAGATCTGCCCAGTTACCGGGGAGAAGGGACTCGATTGATAACCGAGTCCACGTATGCTTAGCCCCGCCGTAGCGGGAGAGACGCCACTGAGTGCCGCTCTCAGGAGCCGCCGAGTGCTGCTCTGAGCCCTGTGGATCCCAGGGAAAACCAAAGCATTGTTCGTGTTTATACTGCACCGAACCCGGGACCACTCTGAGAGTCCTGTTGCTCCTTTAACCTCACTAAACGAGAATCCGCCGCCTAACGCAGCCGCATTCTCTCCCTGAGGCTGTTTGCATCAGCCCCGAGAACCGCCGTGGTTGGGCTGACCCCCGTAGCTTCGCCTGCTTCCGTCGTTCGGGCCTGCCTACCAGCCACCGTCGTCCCGCCCTGCCGTGCGAGCTGACTTTAGAGGGCCGACCCCACGGATCGACCCTGTCCAGGACCGATCCCTGCTGTCTGAAGGGAATTGAATATCGTCCATGTGCTTTCCACCCACTAGCACTCAGTTCAAAGTATCCGCGTCTAGCAGAGTAAGCGCTGACACATAGAAAGATTGTAATATTGCTGTGTATAGCCAGAAGCCGCCCGCCTCCCGCCGAGTCTCCATCTAGTGGCCAAGCGGCGGAACTGCACCCTTTGTTATATAAATATAGAAAGGGTTTATAGATAGTTCAATTACGTTATAATCATAACACTAAGCCACTTGTGGAATGTATTTCACGAACGTGCACTAGAACATGTATATAAGTTGGTGATTCATCGGTTATTAATAGTTTGATAATTAATAACAATTATATTTTCATAATTAATATTTCATATTCATAAATTTAATAACCTCTTCACCACACTGTATCAACCCAACATCTCCCCAGAGGACCACAGCTCTTCTCCAGCAAAAGCCTCACCACGGTTTCTCTACAAACCCAACATCTCCTGCAGCACCTTTCCTCCACAGACTAACTGTCTTGGGGGGGATGAGGGGTGTGGTAATATAATTCCTTTCCTCTTCTCCCTCTCTCTCTCTCCCTCTTTATTTTCTCTCTCTCCCTTTCTTATGTACACTTTCTCTCCCTCTTTATTTTCTCCCTCTCCCTTTCTTATCTCTCATCTCTCTCTCTCCCTCTTTATTTTCTCCCTCTCCCTTTCTTATGTCCACTTAGTCTAGCTGTTGATACTTTGGCCTCGTTTGTGCCTCTAATTTCACAACACGGGAATATTTAAAAGAACTATGTCTCCGGACCGAGACATCTAATGTCTCCGGACCTTGACACACCCCCAGGTTCCTCTCTGTTTGGGAGCTCTCTAGCCACACTGGTAGGTTGAGAGGCTGATCCTCCCACCACAGGTAAAAGAAAAGACTCAGATAAATGGATTGCAAAAGTGGTGGAAATTTTAAATGGAAAAACAATGAAAGTTTTACAGAGAATCACAAGCACCAAGACAAAAGAGAGAGATCCCAAAGCATACCCAAAAGCGTCCCACCCCCACCTGAGGGTACACTCAAAACCCCCAGGGCTCTTTCTGTACGCCCCCACCCCCAGCTTTGGTCCTAGGCAGGCCCAAGAGAGGCAGCTCACCCCATTATCAAGTATCAGTGAGGGAAGAAAGAGGAACTGCAGGACTCCCTGCTGATGTTTTATAGAGGAGCGGGGCATTATGGGATGAAATACCTGGCTTCCTGTGCCCACCCACTGGGCTGGACCCTCTGGGGCATCACAGGTGTGACTTGTGTGGCAGCATCTGGTCTAACCCACCACAACCAACAAGGATGAGGCATACATATGTAAAGATTTGGCTATCCAAGTGCTTTAGGACTCTTTCAGCCCTTCAACTGGAAACGTTGATTCAACTTTTTATCCTGTTATTGTAGTCTTCTTTGGGCATCTGTTACTGTCTGGTTAAAAAGACTGGGTTAGCAGGGTCTTTGCAACAGTATTGTCATTATTCAGCACCCAAAATAATGACTATAATTTCTGTCTTATTGCAGTATCATAAGCCAGGATTGTGAATCCTACTGTCCCTGAAATTTTGCTCTTTAAAAAGAAAAAAAATTAGAAAATAGAGACAAAAGTAACTTTATTATTAAAAATTTAGGTAAGAACATAATTTTATCTCTGAAAAAAAAACCAACAAAGATTTATTTCCTGATTTTGTTTTTATTGTCTTATGAATGATGGATGTCTTCCCCCTGGACCTGTACCTAACTTTAGGCAGGTCACTCCCTGTGGTACATGGCAGTTGTGTAAGTAGATGTGTGGGTACCCATTTCTCACCTTGCCCCAGACTTGCTTGACCTCTGATTACCTTGTTACTGAGCTGTGCCTGAACTTAATCACTTTCTCTGGCCCTGTTCCTCTTCATCCCACATGCTAATTGGTGAGCTCACTGCTCAAAGCAGCCAAAATGGCTCCTGGCTCACCTCCCACTGTTGAGCAGCTGATCCCTTGATGACACCTTTCTGGATGGCTATTTAGAAATGCCTTTTAAAAGTAGGGTCAGGAGCAGAAATTGTGGTTCTGGAAAATATCTACAACATTTTGAGAATAACGTGTAGGGCTCCTTCACTTCTGACAGTTGCTGACTGGAAAACTTTGAGCTAAGCATTTTATGTGTAAAGAAAGAATATTGATATTAGGGTGAAGTAGCTCTGAAATGGAATAAGCTACATTTATGAGAGTCTACTGAAGTGCTTCAACTATATGTACCTTACCATTAAATTAGCTATCTCTAGGGAGATTAAAATATTATTTTATTGGGATTTTTTTCTTTTGCTAAGGAAAAATCTGTAGCAACACTGGATTTTATTTAATGTAGCTACAGATATGACTGAACATAAAAGTGCCATATAAATACTGAGAATAACTAGTTTTCCACAGCTGAAGAAGACTGTAAACAGGCAGAGGATGATCTAAGAACTGTGATCCGTACATTTTACTCCACATATCTAAAATGCTGCTTGTGATAGTTGGATTTACAAAAGATCTTAAGTATTGGAATAACAAGCTCCAGTATGATCCTAGTAACTTAAGTGAGACTCAATGGTGCAAGATAACACAATCTGTGGATTTTTTTCATTTTTTATGTTTTTAATTAGAATAGAATAAACCAGGTTGGAAGAGACCTTCAAGATCATCGCGTCCAACTTATCACCCAACACCACCCAATCAACTAACCCATGTAACCAAGCACCTTGTCAAGTCTCCTCCTGAACACCTCCAGTGATGGCAACTCCACCACCTCCCCAGGCAGCCCATTCCAATGGGCAATCACTCTCTCCGTGTAAAACTTCCTCCTGACCTCCAACCTGAACTTCCCCTGGCGCAGCCTGAGACTATGTCCTCTTGTTCTGGTGCTGGCTGCCTGGGAGAAGAGACCAACCTCTGCCTGATTACACCCCCCCTTCAGGTAGTTGTAGAGAGCAATAAGGTCACCCCTGAGTCTCCTCCCCTCCAGGCTAAGCAGCCCCAGCTCCCTCAGTCTCTTCTCAGAGGGCTTGTGTTCCAAGCCCCTCACCAACTTCGTTGCCCTTCTCTGGACTCGTTCCAGCAAGTCAACATGTTTCCTAAACTGAGGGGCCCAGAACTGGACACAGTACTCGAGGTGTGGCCTAACCAGCACAGTGTCCAGGGGCAGAATGACCTCCCTGCTCCTGCTGGCCACACTGTTCCTGATGCAGGCCAGGATGCCATTGGCCCTCCTGGCTGCCTGGGCACACTGCAGGCTCATGTTCAGCCTACCATCAACCAGCACCCCCAGGTCCCTCTCTGCCTGGCTGCTCTCCAGCCACTCTGACCCCAGCCTGTAGCACTGCATGGGGTTGTTGTGGCCAATGTGCAGAACCTGGCACTTGGATTCGTTAAATTTCATGCCGTTGGACTCTGCCTATCTGTCCAGCCTGTCGAGGTCTCTCTGCAAAGCCTCTCCTACCCTCTAGCAGATCAACTCCTGTCCCCAGCTTGGTGTCATCAGCAAATTTACTGATGATAGACTCAATACCCTCATCCAGATCATCAACAAAGATGTTAAAGAGGATGGGGCCCAGCACTGATCCCTGGGGGACTCCACTACTGACTGTCCACCAGCTGGATGTGACACCATTCACCACCACTCTCTGGGTTCAGCCATCCAGCCAGTTCCTAACCCAGTTCAGAGTGCTGCTGTCCAAGCCATGGGCTGACAGCTTGGCCAGGAGTTTGCTATAGGGGACGGTGTCAAAGGCCTTGCTGAGGTCCAGGTAAACTACATCCACAGGCCTCCCCACATCCACCAGGCGGGTCACCTGCTCATAGAAGGAGATCAGGTTGGTCAGGCAGGACCTGCCCTTCTTAAATCCATGTTGGCTGAGCCTGATCCCTTGGCCATCCTCTAAGTGCTGTGTTAATGCACTCAGGATGACCTATTCCATGATCTTGCCTGGCACTGAGGTCAGGCTGACAGGCCTGTAATTGCCTGGCTCATCCAACCGGCCCTTCTTATGGATGCGCACCACGTTGGCCAGCTTCCAGTCATCTGGGACCTCGCCAGTGAGCCAGGACTGCTGAAAAATGATGGAGAGCGGCTTGGCCAGCTCCTCTGACAGCTCCCTCAGCACCCTAGGATGGATCCCATCTGGTCCCATGGACTTGTGGGGATCCAGGCGGCTGAGCAGATCACCAACTGCCCCATTTTGGAACAGTGGAAAACTATGCTGCTCCCTGGCTCCTTCTGCCAGCTCTGGAGGCCAGCTGTCTGGAAGACATTCTGTCCTGCTAGTAAAAATTGAGGCAAAGAAGGTGTTAAGTATCTCTGCCTTTTCCTCATCCCTTATCACAACGTTCCCCTCCGTGTCCACCAAGGAGTGGAGGTTGTCTCTGCCCTTCCTCTTGCTATTAATGTATTTATAGAAAGACTTTCTGTTGTCCTTCACAGCAGAGGCCAGACTATGCTCCAAATGCGCTTTTGCCTCCCTAATTTTCTTCCTGCAAGACCTAGCAACATCCTTAAATTTTCACGGGTTGCCTCCCTCTCTTCCAAAGGTGATACACCTTCTTTTTTCCCTTACTTCCATTAAAAGTTCTTTAACCATCCAGGCTGGCCGTCTGCCCCGGTGGCTCATCTTCCAGCACATTGGCACAGCCTGTCCCTGAGCCTTCAACAGTTCTTCCTTGAAGTAGGACCAGCTCTCCTGGACCTCTTTGTTTTTAAGGGCTTTATCCCAAGGAACCCTCTGAATTAGTTCCTTGAGTAGCCTGAAGTCCGTCCTCCAGAAATCCAGAGTGGAGGTCTTCTTGCTACCCCTCTTAGCTTGACCAAATAATGAGAATTCGATTATCTTGTGGTCACTGGCCCCTAAGCACCCTCCGACCACCACATCACCCACCAACCCTTCCCTATTGGTGAAGAGGAGGTCAAGCATAGCCTTACCCCTGGTAGGCTCTCACAGCACCTGGGATAAGAAACTGTCCTCCATGCATTCTAAGAACCTCCTAGATTGCCACTTCTCTGCTATGTTAAGATCCCAGCAGATATCAGGCAAGTTGAAGTCACCCATGAGAACAAGGTCAGACGATCTTGAGACAGCTTTAAGCTGCCTATAGAATGACTCATCAACATCCTCCTCCTGGTTGGGTGGTCTATAACAGACTCCAACCAGGATGTCAGCCCTGTTGGCCTTCCCTCTAATTCTTACCCACAGGCACTCAACCAGATCATCCCTAATCTCTGTCTCAATGGCATCTAGTGCCTCCCTGATGTACAGGGCCACCCCTCCACCCCTTCTTCCTTGCCTGTCTCTCCTGAAGAGCCTGTAGCCATCAATTGCAGCGCTCCAGTCATGTGAGTCATCCCACCACGTCTCTGTGATGGCAACTACATCATAACTTTCCTGCTGCAGCAAGGCTTCCAGTTCCTCTTGTTTGTTGCCCATGCTTTGTGCATTAGTGTACATGCACTTCATCCGGGCTGCTGGTTTCACCTCTTGCTCTGGCTTATCACCCCCAGACCCCAGCCTGGGGGGACTGGTTTCAACCCCTTCCCCCTTCGAAACTAGTTTAAAGCCCTATCTATGAGACCTGCCAATTCCCTCCCCAGAATCTTTTTCCCTTTGAGGGATAGGCCATTCTCGTACACTCTGATCTTACCCCTCCTCTGGGACAGATGTGCTCCATCTGTTGCCAGCTGGCCTGGTGCAGCAGAAAGTTTTTCAAGATCAAAAAACCCAAAATTCTTTTGCTTGCACCAGCCTCTAAGCCACTTGTTGACTTCAGCTGCTGACCTGTTCCTTATGGTATTCCCACCTGCAACTAAGGATATAGATGAAAAAATTATTTGTGCCCCTGATCCCTCAACCAGATCTCCCAGGGCCCTGAAGTCATCTTTGATAGCCCTGGGAGTTCTGGTTGCAGCATCATCATTCCCTAACTGCATAACTATCAAGGGATAATAGTCAGAGGGCTGCACCATACCAGGCAGTCTTCTGGTAACATCTCCAACCATGGCTCCTGGAAGGGAACAAACCTCCCCATGAGTAGGGTCTGGCCGACATATGGGGCCCTCTGTTCCCTTCAGGAGGGAATCGCCAATAACAATTACCCTTCTCTTTTTTTTAAGGGAGCAAGTCCTGATGCCGGCGGAAGGCTGTTTAAGCTTAGGCTGTTTCACCTTAGGTCGTTTCACCTTAGGCTGTTTTGCCACAGGGAAAACCCCAGATGGCGTGCCCTCCGATATCAGAATCACCTCACCCTCAACCTCCAATGCCCCGTACTTGTTTTCCAAGGGCAGTGGGGGGGGTGAGGGGGGGCAAGGAGGTTTAACCTTGCATCTTTTGATAGGAACCTGCACCCATTCCCCTCTTCTTTTTGGATAACTGGCCTCTGCTGGGGGGGCCTGCAGAGCCTGGTTACTCAGGTTCATCACCCTTCTGCAATTGCATACATCTCTAAATCTAGCAACCTTATCCTTCAGTCCAACCACCAGGCTAAGCAGACAGTCGATCTGCTCACACCTAAAGCAGGAGCCGTCCCCTCTACCCTGCATCTCAAGTGCCAGGTTCCAGCACTGTCTGCAGCTAGATGCCTGGACACCTACCTCTTGCTTATGACACCTACCTATCTGCTTATATTCCCCCTCAGGGGGGAAGGCACCTACCTCTTGCTCCCCCTCAGGGGGGAAGACACCTACCTCTTGCTTATGATACCTACCTATCTGCTTATATTCCCCCTCAGTGGGGAAGGCAATAAAAACACACTCAGAGAAAGATGCTTTAGTCTTACATGTACTCAGGATGAGGAAATATTAATATAACTTCTATCTATTCTTTCCATTGATAGGCAAATCTGAGACATTTCTGAAATACATCTCAGATTCCTAAGAGCTCTATGGTTCTCCAAAGCATAACTTGGTTGATTGTGGTGGGTTGAAATCTCCCCCTGAGCATTAACTTTGCCAGATTAGCTCAGTTGGAAGCAAACCGAAGTTGTGTTTGCAGGCAAAATTACACTCTGCAATGGAATGCAATGAATATGTAGAAAAATATGCAGTATTTACAATACTTAAATTTAATAAACAACCCCCCTCGGGTCAAAAAGACCAGGAAGCTGTTCCTCTGCCCCCACCCCTAACCCCTGTCTAGAAGGGAGAAAGGAACACAGAAAAAACAGTGGTTAGACTTAACCAAAATAATGCAACCAAGGTGACCTGAAAGCTCCCAAGTGAAGCAAGCAGAGAAGAGGTCAGAAAAGAGCCAGAATTGGTTTGGTAGAGCCAATCTTATAGCAGATATTTCTCCAATGAATTTGTTTAGAATTATCTTTAGTTTTCCTTTTTACACCCAATAGTGATTTATTTATATTTTTCTACTTTTTCTGACCAAAATATGTGACAAAACTTTAAAGGCATAGCCTAAAACCACGACAAAGTTATGACTGGAAGGTACAACTTAGTACCCACTCACTTGATGATGGGTTTCTGAGAGCTTCAGTCATAACAGTTATTTGTTTCCCCTGTAACCAGTTCATGCGATCTGTGAAGGAACTGTACTTTCCCTTTCCTGCTGAATTCCAAGTACAGTATTTCAGAGTAAAGCATGAGAGGAGAGGAGAGGTTCGGAGAGGAGAGGTTCGGAGGAGGGAGGGAGGAGAGGGAGGGCAGGGGAGAGGAGGTGAGAGGAGAGGAGGGCAGGGGAGAGGAGGTGAGAGGGAGAGGAGGGAAGAGGAGGGGAGAGGAGGGCAGGGGAGAGGAGGTGAGAGGAGAGGAGGGCAGGGGAGAGGAGGTGAGAGGAGAGGAGGGAAGAGGAGGGGAGAGGAGAGGTTCGGAGAGGAGAGGTTCAGAGAGGAGAGGTTCGGAGAGGTTCGGAGAGGTTCAGAGAGGAGAGGTTCGGAGAGGTTCAGAGAGGAGAGGTTCGGAGAGGAGAGGAGAGGAGAGGAGAGGTTCGGAGAGGAGAGGAGAGGTTCGGAGAGGTTCAGAGAGGAGAGGTTCGGAGAGGAGAGGAGAGGAGAGGAGAGGAGAGGAGAGGAGAGGTTCGGAGAGGTTCGGAGAGGGAGAGGAGAGGAGAGGAGAGGTTCGGAGAGGAGAGGAGAGGAGAGGAGGAGGAGAGGAGAGGAGAGGAGAGGAGAGGGAGAGGAGAGGAGAGGAGAGGAGAGGAGAGGAGAAGTTCAGAGAGGTTTAGAGAGGTTCGGAGAGGTTCGGAGAAGTTCGGAGAGGTTTAGAGAGGTTCGGAGAGGAGAGGAGAGGAGAGGAGAAGTTCAGAGAGGTTTAGAGAGGTTCGGAGAGGTTCGGAGAAGTTCGGAGAGGTTTAGAGAGGTTCGGAGAGGAGAGGAGAGGAGAGGAGAGGAGAGGAGAGGAGAGGAGAGGAGAGGAGAGGAGAGGAGAGGAGAGGAGAGGAGAAGTTCGGAGAGGTTTAGAGAGGTTCGGAGAGGTTCGGAGAAGTTCGGAGAGGTTTAGAGAGGTTCGGAGAGGAGAGGAGAGGAGAGGAGAGGAGAGGAGAGGAGAGGAGAGGAGAGGGAGAGGAGAGGAGAGGAGAGGGAGAGGGGAGGGAGGGGGGAGGGGGGGGGAGGGGAGGGAGAGGAGAGGTTCGGAGAGGTTCAGAGAGGAGAGGTTCGGAGAGGAGAGGTTCGGAGAGGTTCGGACAGGTTCGGAGAGGAGAGGTTCAGAGAGGTTCGGAGAAGTTCGGAGAGGTTTAGAGAGGTGAGGAGAGGAGAGGTTCGGAGAGGAGAGGTTCAGAGAGGAGAGGAGAGGAGAGGAGAGGTTCAGAGAAGAGAGGTTCGGAGAGGAGAGGTTCAGAGAGGAGGGGTTCGGAGAGGAGAGGTTCGGAGAGGAGAGGAGAGGTTCGGAGAGGAGAGGTTTGGAGAGGAGAGGTTTGGAGAGGAGAAGAGAGGTTTGGAGAGGAGAGATTTGGAGAGGAGAGGTTTGGAGAGGTTTGGAGAGGAGAGGTTTGGAGAGGAGAGGAGAGGTTTGGAGAGGAGAGGTTTGGAGAGGAGAGGTTTGGAGAGGAGAGGTTTGGAGAGGAGAGGTTTGGAGAGGAGAGGAGAGGAGGAGAGGTTTGGAGAGGAGAGGAGAGGTTTGGAGAGGAGAGGAGAGGAGAGGAGAGGAGAGGAGAGGAGAGGAGAGGAGAGGAGAGGAGAGGGAGAGGAGAGGAGAGGAGAGAGAGGAGAGGAGAGGAGGAGGGAGAGGGAGAGGAGAGGGGGAGGAGAGGAGAGGAGAGGAGAGGAGAGGAGAGGGAGAGGAGAGGAGAGCAAGTTGGAAGAGACCTTCGAGATCACCACATCCAACACCACCTAATCAACTAAACCATGCAACCAAGCACCCTATCAAGTCTCCTCCTAAACACCTCCAATGATGGTGACTCCACCACTTCCCCAGGAAGCACATTCCAATGGGCAATCACTTTCTCTATGAAGAATTTCTTCCTAACATAAGCCAACAGACATCTGCTATTCTACAGGAAAACTGGCCAATGTCCTTCTAAAAGCAGTGAACTTCATCCACTGCTGAATCTCTCATTAAGTTCACATTCTTTGTGTCTTTTTCTTCTCTGTTTTAACACTTGATTAATTTTGATACCTACAGTATCGACCACTAGGGATTCAAACAAGGTTTTTCATCCATGTTTTCAAATTCTTTGTTCAGGATGGGTTTTTTAGCTGTAGGAAGGGGCTACATTTCATACCTTCACTTGTTTTTTGTCTTTTGGCAGAGAATAGATGATACTGACATCAGGCTGTACACGTACATTTTTAAGAGAAGATACTTTCATGTTATTGCATACTTTCATGTTTTCCTTTGATGTGTCTGTAAGTAGCTGTGCAACATATGGTGTATAAATTTATCTTAAATTACAATCAGTCATTGCAAGCAGCTGCTTTAGAACCTGCACAACCGGCAGCAGAGAGGCAGCTCTCCGGGAGTTTCATGAAGTTTTTCTTTGGTAGGGAAATTTCAGGGGGGAGAAAATACATGTCAGGAGCCAGCAGGTCTCACTGTACAAGCTGAGGAGAATTGGGTGGTGGCAGGGCAGCAGCAACCATACCCACACCATCAGAGAGGCCCCCTGAGTGGATAAACAGGGTGTGGGATGTCAGCCAGGACCTGTCAGGGTGTGGCATGTCTGACACACAAAAGGTACAATGCTCTGAAAGAGGAAGTGAACAATGGAGGTGTTGCCAAAGTTTAGTTCACCTACACACTACGTCAAGACCTCTCCAGCAAAGAATGAAAGATGAGTTGTTGTGATAGATCACTCACATCTGAAGGGAGTAGAAATCCTGATACGTAGACTAGACCCATGTCTTCAGGAAGTCTGCTGCCTCCCAGGGCCTTGGGTTAGTGGTGTGAGTGGAAGGCATCCTGCCATAGTATGGCCCCTGGGTTGCTATCCACTGCTGATATTTGGGTAAGCAACAATGAAATAATGATAAAAAGTCCAAAGGCAATGAGAAAACACATCAGGGCCTTGGAAGATTGGTTAACAGATCAGGAACACAAATAATGTTCTCATCCATCTCTCCAGTTGCAGAGGGTGATAAGGGAGTGGATAGGAAGAGGCAACATAGGTAGCCTGGAAACAAATAAGGTACACCTATCTCAGAGGACTCATTGAAAGAGCTTTAAAATAAATTTGAAGTGTGAAGGGCACAAAAGAAGGCTTGCTAGAAAGACCCCTGAGGCCAGCACACTCATGTTAGAAGGATGGTGTGCTAGCAAGGTCTATCAGTCTGCATATATGTGTACATAGGGAATGGAGACCCATGTGGAAGCAAAGACACAAAGGTTATGGACGGCTTAATAACCATGAGGGCTTCTGAAAACAGTCAGGTAGAAATTAGAACTTGTTCATACAAAAAGATGGCAAGACCTTTAGACCAGTGGAATTGCATTTATGCTAATACATGCAGCTTTGGAAACAAACAGGAGGAGCTTGAAGCCATTATATATAAGGAAAACTATGATACAGTGGCCATGACAGAAACATGGCAGGATATTACACATGACTGAAGTGAGGCAACCAATGGCTACAAACTCTTCAGTAACATCCTCAGTAAGTTTGCATTTTGGGTGGGAGTGTTGGTCTGCTTCAGGGTAGAAAGGCTCTACTAAAGGAGCTGCATAGGTTAGACCAATGGTCTGAGATGAGCAATGGGTCTTGCCCTTGGGTCACAACAATACCAGGCAATGCTGCAGGCTTGGGGAAGAGTGGCTGGAAAGCTCTCCAATAGAGAAAGACCTGGGGTTGCTGATCAACAGTTGGCTGAATATGAGCCAGCAGTGTGCTTGTCTGCCTCTGAGGAGTGGTTGAAGCAACTGGGGTTATTTAGTCTGGAGAAAAGGAGGTTGAGAGGAGACTTTCTGACCCTTTTACCCCTTTCTACTACCTGAAAGGATTTGGTTGGTCTCTTCTGCCTGGTAATAAGTGACAGGATGAGATGAACTGACCTCAGGTTGCACTGTGGAAGATTTAGATTGGATGTTAGAAGAAATTTCTTCACTGAAAGGGTTGTCAAACACTGGAATTAGCTGCCCAGGAAAGTGGTTGAATAACAATCCTTGGACGTGTTTGATAGAGACAGAGATGCAGAGCTAGGGTACATAGTTAAACACCAGATTTGGTAGAGTTACATAATGATTGGACTCAATGGTCTTCTAGGTCTTTCCCAACAAAAATAACTTTATAATTCTATGGTACTTTCACTGTTCCTTTGGAGTGAGAGGTTTCCCCCTCTTTACTCTTTTCACATAAAGTTCTTGAACTTCAGCTATTCTGTCTGTTTGCTTTCTCCTGGACCCTGCTATCCTTCATTATCAGTCTTTGGTAAGTACCTTTTTTATGTATAAAATTATGTTCTCTTTTTCATTCCATAAATTATCACCCAAATACTTTTCTTACGTCTTTGCATTACTATGCTTTGAGCTTTTTTAAAGATAGCTACCTCCTTTACATAACTGTGTAAGTCAGTTTGTATCCATGATTACTCATGCTTGAGTTTAGTTTTATCCCTCAATTAAAATGATTAAATTGATTGGCTAAGGAATCCATTAATTATCACTCATAAACTCAGCCAAGCTAGAAAAGACTTTTAAACAGCTGTCAGTCAGAAAATGCATGAAGTCCTGAATGTGCTGAAACTTTCTCTTTAAGGTTAGTAGCTACACCACATGTTTTTAGAATTACATTAAATTTAACAATGCATGAAAAGCTGTCCATGGAGTTGTATTCAGTGTTTTTCTAACGTCAGGGACCATATGACACTTGTGTGACAGTGAGTGTAAGCCCATTGATGAGAGAGTTTGCCTTCTGTCTACACAAAGAGAGTGATTGCCCATTGGAATCTGCTGCCCGGGGAGGTAGCGGAGTCACCATCATTGGAGGAGTTTAGGAGGAGACTTGATAGGATGCTTGGTTGCATGGTTTAGTTGATTAGGTGGTGTTGGATGATAGGTTGGATGCTATGATCCTGAAGGTCTCTTCCAACTTATTCTATTCTATTCTATTCTATTCTATTCTATTCTATTCTATTCTATTCTATTCTATTCTATTCTATTCTATTCTATTCTGGAAAAGTTCACTCTTGGTCTCTGGAAAAGAAAATGAACAACAACAAAAAGGGTAATGATATGTGACCAATACAGAGTAAAGCAAAAGGCAAGTCATAAAAGCCTGTCCTGGAAGATGCAAGGTGTTTGCTAATTTGGCTCTCGCTTTAAACAGACATCAGAACACTACAGAATGAGAGCTGAGCACGTTTTACTGGTAGTAGAGATTTTGTCATCAAATAAGTTTGATTCAAAGTGAATAGCACTTCGTTCTGCTAAGCCTTCGGTAGAAGTTTGCTATAATTTTTTCTTAAAGTTTCTTATCAGGAAATGACATATAGGGGAAATTTTTTTTGTTGTTTTGTTTGCTTGCTTGTTTGTTTGTTTGTTTTAATTAGCCTACTGAGGGGAAGGAAACTTGCATCTTTACTTTTGATAACGTTCCTGCTTTTGTTTGTAGCTTTGTAAGCAGAATATTTTCAACATTTTCAAGATGGGAAAGTGTTTCTAGGTATCTTTCCCCTATTTGTAATGCCTGTGCCTGTTTTAAATAATTTTGGAGATGAATAAAAGATATGGGGGAAAAGAAAGGTGGGGAGGAGGGAAACACAGTTGTGGCTCAGCATTTGTCATTCCCTCATGAAAGCCAAGGGAAAATAAACATTTTAAAATTTATATACAGAACCTTATTCCACATAATTTCTGGTCTTTTATTACATGTGTTGGACACAATATGCCTGAGTCATCAGAATGCTACACAAAAGAAAACAGATGTTGTTTCAGGAAATTTAATCTCTTAGCAGGAGGACACTATTTCCTCAAATGTCACATGTCTTGCTGGCATGTGTCATGCTATGGATTTCAATAAGAAAGAACTGCTGAAATGAATACTGGAAAGATGTGGTTAGCTCTAACTCATTTCCTGTGGAGGACTTTTTCTTTCCTTTCTTATTCTGAAGCCTGCAGTTCACTGAAACCAGAGTAGTGCAAGAGATCCCTTATTGGTATAGACAGAACTCATCCATTGCACACAAACAGACTGATAATTGGAGGCTTTGGAGATGTCTTGCTATCACAGAAGTTTTCTCCTCTGAAACATGCTTAGCAATTACATTGTAGGGGTACAGAAATCTAAACCCACACCAGTAACAAATATTCCTGTTTCATTCCTAGGGTTTTTTGCATAGCATATTCAATATCCTTCATTGCTTAACTAGTTCATGGCTGTCAGACTTGGAGTGGGTTGTCCTTAATGAGCAGGTTATCTGCAGCAGAGTACAAAGGATTCTTCTTTGTCTGCATGTATTTTTATCAGAATGATAAGAAGTGTTCATTTTTAATGTCTGTTATGTGGGTATTCACTGGACACTTGCTGAAGGATGTATCAGTATACAAAACTGAGGGAGCTGAGGGGGCTGGGGGAACTGGGATTGCTTAGCCTGGAGAAGAGGAGGCTCAGGGAAGAACTCATTGCTCTCTACAACTACCTGAAGGGACGTTGTAGACAGACAGAGGCTGGTCTCTTCTCCCAAGCAACCAGCACCAGAACAAGAGGACACAGTCTCAAGCTGCACCAGGGGAGGTTTAGGATGGATGCTACGAAGAAATTCTTCATAGAGACAGTGATTGCCCATTGGAATGGGCTGCCTGGGGAGGTGGTGGAGTCACCATCACTGGAGGTGTTTAGGAGAAGACTAGATGGAGTGCTTGGTGCCACGGTTTAGTTGATTAGATGGTGTTGGATGATGGGTTGGACATAGGAACTGTAAACCCAGTTATTTGTTGGCAGTTATTGGGCTTTCTATTGGCTTAATTGTAAATAGGGACACAGAGATTGTGATATATCCTGAGTCAAAGCTCATTGACCATATTCTTGGAATATTTTCCTCTGTCTCAAACCAGCTTTCAGTTCTTTTCTGGTTCATCACAGATATTTTCTCTTCTGACACTTGCAGTCAGAGTCAGAATGTCAGTCTCAGATGTGAGCTTCTCTACAGATTTGAGCTGCTCCTATCTGAATTCCCTTAAGCAATGTATTGAAAGACTCATTAGTTGTTGGTGTACGTCAAAAAGAGAGGAAGCCTGATGGGAGAGAAGGCCAAGTGTTACCAATTCCTGCACATACTCTTAAGAATAGAAGGAAATCTTTGCAGCTGATTTATCAACACCTGTTGCAGTGCTGGAATCCTCCAAATATTTTCCTGTTGTGCTTTCTTATTTGAATCAGCTAGATGAATACTGTGCTATTAGAGACATTCATGTACCAACTGACAGTCACCCTACTTTTGAATGTATGTCTCAGGCTGTTGGTCAATAAAGTACTGCAGAGTTGCATGATATAATGACTATGTAAAAAAAATTGTAACCTTTTTGTATGTTTGTGAGAGACTAAAAGCTTGTCTCTCCTGGTGTGACTCAACAAAGATTAAATCACTTGCTGCTTGCCTAGACAATAGCTGATGTGTGTTGGGCAGAGCCACTGGAACAACTCTTGGAAGGTACAAAGATAACACTGGACCACAGCTGGCCTGACAACAATGGACCGAGGCCACCTTCAGGAATATTCATAAGAGAAGATAATCTCCACCCATCAAGTACCCTGGAAAGGGAGGATGGTGAGACAATGGATTCACCACCTGTTTCCTGAGGTGTAATGAGTGTGTGGGCTGGTAGATGGAGAAGGAGGAGGCGGAGCCCCCACGCCCCATCCCCATCCAGACCCCTGCCCAAACACACGGGAATACACAGAAAGATTTCCTGGGGAACGATACCTGGATACTTACCTGAGGATGATTTCTTGGGCCCTGGTTTCCTGAGGGACAATACTTGGACACATAGCTAAGGACTAAAACACTGTATAAAAGACTTGAGCAAATACTGGCTCAGCAGAAGAAAAAAGGAGAACTGAAAACACAGATGAAGGAAGACACAGAAGAAGGACAATGCCACTGAGAAAGGAAGAACGAGAGAAGGAAAAGCCCAGGACAATGCTGCTCCAAAGAAAAGAGGCCATGGAGCCTGGAAGAAGCAGAGTGAACCCTTTCTCCATGTCCTAAGTTCTGCCTGCTGCAACTCATGGAGCTGAAGAAGCTGCTCAGAGGACCACCTCTCTTCTCCAGCCAAAGCCTCAGCACCCTTTCTCTACAGACCCAACATCTCCTGCAGCACCTTTCCTCCACAGACACAGACTGTCCTGGGGGGGTGAGGGGTGTGGTAATATAATTCTTTTCCTCTTCTCTCTCTCTCTCTATTTTTGCTCTCTCCCCTTCTGATCCATCCACTTTATTTATGTAATAAATAGTCTAGTCGTTGATATTTTGGCCTCGTTTGTGCCTCTAATTTCACAACACGGGAATATTCAAAAGAGCTGAGTCTCTTTCCATCACTGGACCGAGACAATGTTTAAGAATGATTTTCAAGGAGTCTGGCCTTATGCATAACAGCATATAGAAGACACAGAACAGACCTGTTATAACATTTGGGGGGGTGGGGAGGGGAAGGGGAGAAACACCCATGAGATTTTTATTTCGATGAAAGCATCAACACATGTTTTATGCAAAGTTGTTGCTTTTATTTTTCAAATTGGCTTTCATAAAATGATATATAAATTGTTCATAAATGCTTCCCAGCATTTTGTACAGTTTATAGAGACTATAACATTCTGGATCTAGAGGGAAAAAAAAAAAAAGAGAGAGAGAGAGATACTTTAATGTCTGCATTGCTCATTCTGTATGGTCCCTGTGGCTGTTGCCCAAAATGATGAATGTTTTATCAGATCTTATAGCTTTTTTGAAGCAACTTGTTATGCTCCTTCTATTTTGATTTGATAGTATTGCATAGCATCATATTACATTTCAAGGTCTTTAAAGGCCCTGTATGGGAATTATGCTCTAGATAGCCACAAGCTTTTATCATCTTTGAAGTTCATGGGTGTCCCACTGGTATGATGACATTCCCACACTATTAGCCCATTCATTCAGATCTTAACTTCTTGCAGCCTGAGCTGACCTTTTCAAGTGTACCTTTTGCTTGGAGGACAGAAAGAACAGAGGCTAATATGGGTTAGTCTCCCCAGTTCTGGTCAGTTCATTACCCTTGAACTGCTGAGTTTCAATGAAATTAGAAATGTAGTCTTTTTTGACTCTTATTGAACCTGAGGGAAAAATATCGTTCTCTGAATTTATTGAAGTCAAAATGGAGGAAGCATGAAAAATCATGTGTTGTCATTTCTTTTAACATTTGACTTGTATGACAAAATCATTACACTTTCTGTTTTCATTTATCTCTTAGACTATTAAATGCTGAAGTGTCTATCTATAGCTGAGGGAGTGTCATATTTATTCCCTTATTGCATCGTACAATTGACAGTGAAATCAATTTCTGGAATAGAAAAATAAATGCTTAAAGTAAACACTTTAAGATTCGATATAACAATCAAAACCTTTCCAAAGAATGAGTTAAAATTTCCCATTGCAGTCTCACAAATGAGGGAGAAAATGCTAATCATTTCACATCTTGCCAATTCTATAAATTTTAATAGTGCATTATCATGTCAGTCATTTCTTATCTTGGGCCTAACTAGCAGTTGGATGCCATTATTATAATGATTTCCTATAACTGGTAAACTGAAAGTGGGAGTACTTAAAAGCTGGATACAATTCATGAAGCTTGAGGAAAAATGTTTCTTACAGAAATTATTTCTTTTCAATCTTCACAGTCTAACATCATGATGGCATGAATCACCAGCCTATGACTATGCCATGTGCTTCCACTTCATCACAGAAAAAAAAAATTAATCAGTTAGGCAGGTAAAAATACGTAAAAATGTTTGGATATCATGCTAGAAAAATGTGTGTACCCATCTAAAATACCTAGAAGGGTTATTGTTTTTTTTTTTCCAGCCCAGGGAAATTCGATAGCCTGAAAAAGGTCTGTCTCCTGTTATGACTCAGTGAATGTGAGTTTTTTGGTTTTTCCTAGGTATAGGAAAAAAACTCCCAATTTTTATTCTTTTTTTTCCCCATACGAAAGGAATTTCTTATGACAACTGAGAAATCTTTAGGAAAAATCCAAACATATAGGCTTCAGTTGTGATGGAGACTGTAATCATTAAGGAATCATTTTGCTGCCATATAGGCAACTGAACTTAACTTAAAGCAGAGACGTTTCTTGGTGAGACCTTGTGAAATCTACTGACAGTCTGTTTTTCCTATACTCTTCCTCAGTACATGTTCAGTGTCAACTAATTTTAAACTTCTGCATGGTTTCAATACTTAAGAATTCCGTAGGTCCTACTGCACATGCTTGCATGACATTCTACTTACACTCGATTACCTTCACAGGCTGTGATACTGACATAATATGGATACTACCTGATACCTTCTAAGCTCAATGAGCAGAACTCTATAATGTAGGATGAAAGATTTAAACCCTACCAGTGAACAAAGATAGGAAGGAAATTCAGTAATGCAATTTGGAAACACTCTTCTCATTTACTTTAGCAATTTTGAATGTTAAATTAGTCCTTTAAGAAGTACCAAATAGAACTGAAGTTTCCTAAGTGACTCTAATTCTGCTTTGGAACTGTGTGCATGTTATGGTCGAGGTCGAGGTCGAGGGAGGTGATCCTCTCCCTCTACTCAACCCTGGTGAGACCCCACCTGGAGTACTGCGTCCAGTTCTGGAGCCCCTATTACAAGAGGGATCTGGAGGTGCTGGAACGTGTCCAGAGAAGGGCCACGAGGATGATCAGAGGGCTGGAGCACCTCTCCTATGAGGACAGACTGAAGGAGTTGGGGCTGTTCAGTCTGGAGAAGAGAAGGCTCCAAAGTGACCTCATTGTGGCCTTCCAGTATCTGAAGGGGGCCTACAGGAAGGCTGGGGAGGGACTTCTCAGGATCTCAGGTAGTAATAGGACTAGGGGGAATGGAATGAAGCTGGAGGTGGGGAGATTCAGGCTAGATGTGAGGAGGAGGTTCTTCACCATGAGAGTGGTGAAGCCCTGGAATGGGTTGTCCAGCGAGGTGGTCGAAGCCCCATCCCTGGGGGTGTTTAAGAGCAGGCTGGATGAGGCTCTGTCCAGCCTGATGTAGTGTAGGGTGTCCCTGCCCATGGCAGGGGGGTTGGAACTAGATGATCCTTGTGGTCCCTTCCAACCCTGAATGAAACTATGAAACTATGATAGTCCTTTCATCCAAGACTGTTTATACTCAGGATTTCTGTTTCAGTACTTGAAGTAGTTGTTTCTCAATCTGTGTAAGTATGGACCTTACATATAATCAAGGAATCACAGAATGTTTGGCATTTGAAGGGACCTCTGCAAGTCATCTATTCCATTCCCCATACTCAGGCAGGGACACCTAAAGCATCTCTCTCTGGCATGGCATCTCTCTCTGGGCATTCTGAGCCAGTGCCTGATCACCCTTACAGTGAAAACATGTTTCTCAATGCTCAGATAGAACTATCTGTTTTTAATCTTGTGCCCATTGACTCTTCTACCACCATTGCACACCAGTGAAAAGAGTTACACTCCATCTTCTTTACACCTTCCCTCTAAATATTTATATATATTAATAATACTCCCTTATCTCTTCAACTTTCTCATCTCTAGGTTGAACCAGTCCAGCTTTCTCAGCCTTTCTTCATAAGAGAGATGCTACAGTCCCTTAATTTTCCTTGTGGCCCTTAGCTTGACCTGCTCCAATAGGTCATGTCTCTTCTTAACTGGGGAGCTCAGAACTGAACACAGCAAACCAGTTTTGGTCTCATCTGTTGCAATGGTTATTAGTATGAATTATGAAATCATCATCATCATCATCATCATCATCATCATCATCATCATCATCATCATCATCATCTTTTAACAGGGCATATATGCAATTTCTAGTCTATGGTTGCGGATATAATCCCATAAACTGGTATAGTTTAACAATTTTGAACCAAATTAGAAAAAGATAAAACAATCATTCAATAAGCACCAGGGTGCAATTTGCCACTAGTCCACTATGGGCCAACTCAGCATGCAGCTGGTGGCTGAATACAACAGTGACGCTAGTTGCCAGGCACATACAACTAAAGGAACCTTTCAAAGAGACTTAAACCAATTTTTACTCATGAATTATAACCCTAGGCATACCGGGAGCTGCTGCTTTATAATCACCAGGTTACAATACCATTCAGGCTAAAGTGCAGGGGTTTAAACCAGAATGTTAACACTGGAAAAGAGACAGTTTCACTTGCTAAGTTTGTTGCTAAGCTGGTTACTGCTGCAGCTCCAGGGACTCAGCAGGCAGTCCCTTCTGGACACAGTTGAGGCAGTCTTCTCCTGCACCTATCAGTGTGCAGTGTGGGCTTCGTAGGCGTGCGATGGAGGCTGATTCACATAGAACAGGTGCTGGTGGTGCTGTGGACTTTGCTGGACACTGTGGTGGTCCGAGACACTCACAGGTGGTCCTGTGGGGGCATGGATGGTTCTCTGGATCACACTGGATCTTGACTCTCAGGCATGTAGAGTGATGGGCAGCTCCTTCTCTGGCAACTTGCACAGGAGTGGCTGGGTGTGGTTCTGGCTTTGTGAGCAGGCGCATGGGCTGGTTTTGGCTGGCACGGCTGCAGCTTTGTTCTTGTAGCAGATACATTTAGAGCTGCCAAAAGAGTTTTTGAGCAAGGTCTCTGTTCTTTCAGGGCACAGTTAGGCTGCTTCTTCCTACTGGCTGGACTGCAGATAGGACACCAAGCCGGCTGTAGTTTCAGTGTAGCTTATGTGAAGGACTCTGCTGGTTGCCAGGTAAACTGAGGCACAAAGGCTCTTCCTGGGTAGCACAGGACTGCACACAAAGGCAGGACAAGTGTACCAGGACAGAGCACATACAAGAAGGAAGAGAGTGCAAAGAGAAAAAGAGCAAAGTTGTTTGTAGTTTGGGTAGTACATACAATTTGCTCAAGGCTTGGATTTAGCCAGTAGTCAAACTTGGTTAACACAACACTAGCCTATGACAAAGCATATAGCCAGAATATGCCCATACTTAGAAGAAACACAAGCATAGCGCAAGCATCCTATAAGGTGGGTGTGCGCTCTTGTTTACCCAAACAAGGCAGGTTGAGTTGTTTATTCCAGCTTGCTGACACCTGGCCCTTTGTTTTCTCAACTCTGGAGTGAGTACACACTGCAGAAGGGAGGGGGAAGGGGGATTTGAGCAAAACATGTAGGGACATATTTTAGCAATATTTGGGGCATAATTCTGGGCCTAATGCATCCTTTACCACACCTATGTTGAGCAGAGGGGAAGTACCACCTCCCTTGACCTGCTGGCAATACAATGCATCAATTTCCTAATGCAGCCCAGGATACGACCATCTTTCTTTGCAACAATGGTGCCTTGGTGTCTTCCAACATCCCCACATACTGTGGTGCAAAGCTGCTTTCCAGCCAAGTCGGATTTATTGGTGCCCCTGGGATGGTTTGTCACCAGGAGCAGGACATTATGTTACCCTTTATTGAACTTCCTGAAGTCCCACCTAGCTCATATCTACAGCTTGTTGAGGTTCCTCTGAATGGCAGTACAATTCTCTGGTGATATCAGCCACTTCTCCAGGTTTTGTGTCATTGGTGAACTACCCGAGGGCACGCTCTGCCCCATTATACATGCAATTAAAGAAAATTCTGAACAGGACTAGCATGATGGGGAGCAGCTCTCTGGCCTGTAGTTCCTTTGCTTTTTCTTCTTCTAGAAGACAGGATTGGCATTTGCTTTACCCAGTGTTTTCTGAGTACGGGGGAAATGTTTACCTCATTCCTCACTCTGAAACAAGACTGCAGAGTCACAGAATCACAGAATCACCAAGGTTGGAAGAGGCCTCAAAGATCATCAAGTCCAACTTGTCACCACAGATCTCATGACTAGACCATGGCACCAAGTGCCACATCCAATCCCCTCTTGAACACCTCCAGGGATGGTGACTCCACTACCTCCCTGGGCAGCCCATTCCAGTGGTGAATGACTCTCTCTGTGAAGAATTTTCTCCTCACCTCGAGCCTAAACTTCCCCTGCTGCAGCTTGAGACTGCGTCCCCTTGTTCTGGTGCTAGTTGCCTGGGAGAAGACACCAACCCCCTCCTGGCTACAACCACCCTTCAGGTAGTTGTAGACAGCAATAAGGTCTCCCCTAAGCGTCCTCTTCTCAAGGCTAAACAATCTCAGCTCATCCAGCCTCTCCCTGTGTGGCCGGTTGACGGTGTCCCCTTAAGAAAGGGAATATGGTGGACGGAAGTTGGTAAACGGAAGGAATAGTCTAAACTAATTTTCATTGGTCAAGTGGGAGGAAGCACCTTCTGAACTGGGAGATATCCTGGGCACTCCGGGAATTTCTTGGTCAGTCTTGCTTCCGCCTTTCCTTTGGGCAGCAACTATCTCTGTGCTGGGCTTTCTGCCAAGACTTCGGCCTTGAAGATAAGATAACCAGGCCTGTATTAACTGCTTCCAATTAACACAAACTGCTTTTAACTTCTTTCTTTCTCTTTCTCCCTCTTTTCCAAACTATTCTGGGGAAAGGGGGGAAGAGAGGGGAGAGCGGAGGTGGGGAACCCCCTCGGCCGAGGGGGATTACTCTCATTTCTGTGTTACTCTGTTGTATATCTTTGTATATATTGTAGATATTGTAAATTTGTAAATATTCCCCTGCAAACCCTACACTGCATTGTAAATATAGCTCCACTGCTTTGCTAATTCAGCTGGTGAGTTTTTTTTTCCTTTCCCTTCAATTTTTCTTTCCCTTTTACCTTACAGGGGGGAGGGAAGAGGCTTCTTAGCCTTACCCCTTCCAACCCACCACATTTTTTTTATTGGCGTACCCAACGTGCGGCAGATAATTAGTTTAATTTATTACTTGATTGATTTAGTGTTTTCTAGCTGAATTAGCAAACATGAAGGTCTTGTGGTTTGTGGAACGATTATTCTTTTCGATTTTTGGGGCTTTGGTTTATAGATATTGTTTGGGTTTGCTTTTGGATTACCTGGGTAAATATTTGGTGCGGACAATTTATATGTGGGTTATGTATAGAGTTAAATTATGGTATGGAAAATGTATTAATTTCCTATGGCCAGTGAGATACAAGAATGTTACCTCCACCACTCTCCCAATTGAGATAAAGGGTTTTAAGATTCCACCGGAGGAGAGAGTAACTTTAGGTGATGCCTGGGATCCCAAAGTGATTTATTTCATGTCTATAATTCTGCTGCTGGTGATAATTATCGTGTATCTCCTGATTTCTTTGCGACGAGAAAGAAAGGTGTCCAGGGCGTGTTTTGTTATTAAAACTAGATCAAAAAGAAAACGCCGTGGCTCTCGATCAGTCCCAGAGTCATCTAGTGATGAGGACTGTGGAGAACCTGTGTCAGTCAAAAAGAAGGCTAAAAAGTTAATTGGTAAAGCAGCTCCAAATGACTTTGCTGATTCCAGCAAGCTGCCAAAGGCGGCAGCTGGTATCAACATGGCTCCCACTCCTTCTCCTCCTTCTTCTTCTCCATCGGCCATTAACGGAGCAACGTCACTTCCACCCACTCCCTCGGTGGGACCGGAAGTCACTGCCCCAGCAGCTGATTTATCTCAGGACCTGTCAGCTTCTGTTAAGGTGGCTGTAAATTCAAACACAGCTCCAGTTAAGGTGGCTCCTTTAAAGACTAGAGGTGCAAAGGCCAAAGATGGAGAAGAAGAGGAGCTGGAGACTGATCCTGGTGAGGGGCCCTCTACTCTAAGAGATCCTGCTCAGGAGGAAGAGGTGGTTTGTTTTAAAGATCTAGCTAACCTAGTGAGATCAAAGCAGGATACAGATGAAGCTAGGAAAGCAGCTGGCAAAGGTGGTTCTCAGCTTAAAGAGATCCTTAGGAGAATGACAGCAGGATTATATGGGTAAAGAATTCAGGGAGACAAAGAGCAAGATGATATTCTGGAGTGTTCTTCTCCACGGGAGGAATTGCTTAATGTCCGTAAAGATTTCACCGGGGCGGATAGGGAACCAGTTCTAGCTTGGCTCAGTAGGTGTTATGATACAGGTGCTCCAGCTCTAACAGTTGGAGACAAGTCAGCAGCTCAGTTAGGAACTCTCTCAAGGGACAATGGAATAGATAGACATCTAGGCAGAGCTCTCGGTAAGGTTAATCTCTGGATACGCCTTTTAATGGCGGTTGCCCTGAGATACCCTTCCCGAGATGATCTTCCATGGAATCCTAAACCCTGGACTACCATAGATGAGGGAATTAAGCGCTTAAGAGAATTTGCTGTTAGAGAGTTACTCTATGGTGAACATGAAACTCTGAATCCTGATGACATTCCTGTGGGCATTGGTCTTGCTAAAAAGATCATCAAACTTGCTCCTTCTAATTATGCAAGCATTCTGGCAAGCAGAATTGTGTCAAGAAGTTATGGTGGAGCTTCTCCTACGGTTGGCCAATTCAGTGATCAAATGAGACAATTGGAGGATAGCATGACACGTGGTTCTTTGGTTTCAGCCATTAAAACTATGTCTGGTGATATACAGAATTGCATAAGAGAGTTAAAAGATGAATTTAGAAATTCCATATCCCAATTGGCACAAAGGGATAATTTCAATTCTTCCTCCAGGTGGATACAAGTTTCATCTGTGAGGAATACACGTCCTCCAAGGAGGTCATTCCAAAGCAGGTCATTCCAAAACAGGTCATTCCAAAACAGACCGCCAAGGCAATCACGTAGAACTATTTGGATAACTCTGCGTGATCAGTTTGGTGAGAACATGAACCGCTGGGATGGCCAACCAACTTCTAATCTTTTCAGGAGACTGAGGGAATTGCAAAGTGGCAGAACCCAAGGTAACAATACCAGAAGGGTAGCTGTTACTTCCACAGTTCCCCAGAACGACTCTTATGGCTCAACAGTGGCTCCAGTTATAACATGCAAAGTTATAACCCTGCAAACTATGTGCAATGCACATGTGCGCATGTTCCCCATAACTAGGGGTGCCCTGCCTCCCGCCAGGGGGAGGAGAGGGATAACAGAGATAACAGAATCTATTGGGATGTGTACATCCAGTGGCCTGGCACTTCACAATTTCGGAAGTACAGGGCCTTGGTTGACACAGGAGCTCAGTGCACCATAATACCATCAAATTATCAGGGATCAGAGTCTATAACTATTCTGGGAGTCACTGGTGGATCTCAAGAGTTAAGTAAGGTAGAGGTGAATATAAGTTTAACTGGTAAACAATGGAGGAAGCATACAATTGTGACCGGACCTGATGCACCTTGTATTTTGGGAATTGATTTTCTGAGAGAAGGGCGTTTCAAGGACCCTAGAGGTTACAAATGGGCTTTTGGAGTAGCTTCAATAGAAATTGATGGACAAAAATTGAAGCTATCTGCTAGACCTGAACTTTCTGATGAATCTGCAGTTGTGGGACAACATAAGATACAGGACATTAAATTGCCGGTTGCTTCTCAGACTGTACATCACAGACAATACAGAACCAACCGTGACTCTTTGTTGTCCGTTCAGAATCTGATTCGTCAGTTGGAGAGTCAGAAAGTTGTCAGCAAAACTCATTCACCTTTCAACAGTCCAGTGTGGCCTGTGCGAAAGCAGAATGGAGACTGGCGTCTGACAGTAGACTACCGAGCCCTAAATGAAGTGACACCACCTATGAGTGCAGCAGTACCAGACATGATGGAGCTACAGTATGAGCTGGAATCCAAAGAGGCCAAATGGTATGCTACCATAGACGTTGCTAATGCATTTTTCTCTATTCCCATAGCAGAGGAATGCAGGCCTCAGTTTGCTTTCACTTGGAGGGGAATCCAGTACACTTTCAACAGGCTGCCAATGGGCTGGATCCACAGCTCAAGCATCTGTCATGCAGTGATCCACGATGCTCTGGAGAAAGGCAGTGCTCCAGAACACATCCAGTTCATCGATGATATCATCGTCTGGGGTAAAACTGCTGAGGAAGTCTTCAAGAAAGGTAACAAGATCATTGACATTCTTCTGAATGCAGGTTTTGCCATCAAACGAGACAAGGTGAAAGGACCTACCACAGAAATTCAGTTTCTGGGAGTGCGATGGCAGGATGGACGCAGACACATTCCAGTGGATGTGGTAAATAGAGTCTCTACCATGGCAAGTCCCACAAACAAGCAAGAGACCTTACGTTTCTTGGGGATAGTGGGATTTTGGAGACTGCACATTCCTGGATACAGTCAGATTGTGAAACCTCTGTATGATGTGACTCGAAAGAGAAACCATTTCCACTGGGGACCTGAACAACAAGCAGCCTTTGACCAGATAAAGCAAGAGGTAATTCAAGCGATGGGTCTGGGACCTGTCCGAGATGGTCCAGACATTAAGAACATTTTGTACACGGCTGCAAGTGACAATGGTCCAACCTGGTGCTTGTGGCAAAAAGCACCAGGTGAGACACGTGGACGACCTCTTGGTTTCTGGAGTCGAGGTTACAGAGGTTCAGAGGCTAACTATACTCCAACAGAGAAGGAAATTCTAGCTGCCTATGAAGGAGTAAAAGCATCTTCTGAAGTGATTGGAACTGAATCACAACTTCTCTTAGCTCCCAGATTAACAGTTTTGAATTGGATGTTCAAAGGCAAAGGTTCCACACCACATCATGCCACAGACTCCACATGGTCTAAGTGGATGGCTCTGATAACACAGAGAGCTCGAATGGGAAATCTTGAAAGACCTGGTCTAGTGGAGGTGATCTCAAGTTGGCCTGAAGGTATCAACTGTGCTAAACCTCCAGAGGAGAAAGTAACTCGTGCTGAGGAAGCTCCTCCTTACAATGACCTTTCTGATGATGAAAAGAAATATGCTTTGTTCACAGACGGTTCCTGTCGTCTTGTTGGAAACAAGCGAAGGTGGAAGTCTGCAGTGTGGAGTCCAATGCGACGAGTTGCAGAGGCGAAAGATGGAGAAGGAGAATCCAGTCAGTTCGCAGAGGTAAAAGCTGCCCAGCTAGCTCTCGACGTGGCTGAACGTGAGAGATGGCCAAAGCTTTATCTCTACACCGACTCATGGATGGTAGCCAATGCTCTATGGGGTTGGCTAAAGAACTGGAAGAAGAATGGTTGGCAGAGAAAAGGAAAACCCATTTGGGCAGCCAACCTGTGGCAGGACATTGCTGATCGAATCGAGAGAATTCCAGTGAAAGTGAGACACATCGATGCTCACATTCCTAAGAGCAAAGCTACTGAGGAACAGCAACACAACCATCAGGCAGATCTAGCTGCAAGAGTTTCTCAAGTAGACATGGACTCTAATCTTGATCTCGACTGGAAACACCGAGGGGAGATATTCTTAGCTCGGTGGGCTCACGATTCATCAGGACATCAAGGCAGAGATGCAACATACCAATGGGCTCGTGACAGATCCATAGACATTTCCATGGATGCTATCACACAAGTCATCCATGACTGTGACATTTGTGCTGCTATTAAGTAGGCAAAACGACTTAGGTCCTTGTGGTATGGTGACCGATGGTCCAAGTACAAGTATGGTGAAGCTTGGCAGATTGACTACATCACTCTACCACGTTCTCGTTCTGGTAAGCAATACGTGCTTACTATGGTAGAGGCAAACACTGGATGGTTGGAAACTTATCCAGTTCCACATGCAACTGCCCGCAACACCATTCTCGGTCTGGAGAGACAGATCCTGTGGAGACACGGAACTCCAGAGAGGATTGAGTCAGACAACGGAACTCATTTCACGAGCAACCTTGTAAAGAGCTGGGCAAAAGAGCACGGTATTGAGTGGATATTCCACATTCCCTACTATGCACCAGCTTCAGGGAAGATTGAACGCTACAACGGTTTGTTGAAGACCACTCTTAAAGCCATGGGGGGTGGATCTTTGAAACACTGGGAAAAACATTTAGCACAAGCAACCTGGCTGGTAAATAGTAGAGGTTCAGTGAACCGAGCTGGACCTGCACATTCAGATTTGCTATGGAAAGTAGAAGGTGATAGAGTTCCTGTTGTTAGAGAAAAGAATCTGTTAGGTAAAAGTGTTTGGGTATTTTCACCCTCAGGAGAGGCTAAACCTGTCCGAGGGGTGGTTTCAGCTGAAGGTCCGGGTCACACTTATTGGGTAATGCAAGAGAATGGTGAAATTCAGTGTATTCCACAAAGAAATTTGACTTTAGCTGAAAGAGGTTAATTTCAAACTGTTGTACAGCTACATCGCACCCAAAAGAAGAATCAACGAGGAATCTACGGTGCACGAACCCTGAAATCCCTGAGAGCCCTGAGTCGACTAAGAGACCCTGAGAATCCCTGTTTCCCTTTTTCTTTGCTTTCTCAATAAGAAAATGAACTGTTTTCCATTTTTCTCATTTTCTGATTTTCTTGGACTTTTGAATCATCTACACCTGAGCATAGCCGGAATGGACTATGAACTTTACTCACGAACTGTAAATATCATTTTGGATTGGATGGACAGTGTGAACAGCCAATGAAATTGTTTAGAAGGGGTGGACTGTGGCCAGTTGACGGTGTCCCCTTAAGAAAGGGAATATGGTGGACGGAAGTTGTTAAACGGAAGGAATAGTCTAAACTAATTTTCATTGGTCAAGTGGGAGGAAGCACCTTCTGAACTGGGAGATATCCTGGGCACTCCGGGAATTTCTTGGTCAGTCTTGCTTCCGCCTTTCCTTTGGGCAGCAACTATCTCTGTGCTGGGCTTTCTGCCAAGACTTCGGCCTTGAAGATAAGATAACCAGGCCTGTATTAACTGCTTCCAATTAACACAAACTGCTTTTAACTTCTTTCTTTCTCTTTCTCCCTCTTTTCCAAACTATTCTGGGGAAAGGGGGGAAGAGAGGGGAGAGCGGAGGTGGGGAACTCCCTCGGCCGAGGGGGGTTACTCTCATTTCTGTGTTACTCTGTTGTATATCTTTGTATATATTGTAGATATTGCAAATTTGTAAATATTCCCCTGCAAACCCTACACTGCATTGTAAATATAGCTCCACTGCTTTGCTAATTCAGCTGGTGAGTTTTTTTTTCCTTTCCCTTCAATTTTTCTTTCCCTTTTACCTTACAGGGGGGAGGGAAGAGGCTTCTTAGCCTTACCCCTTCCAACCCACCACACCCTGTAGGACTTGTGCTCAAGGCCTCTCACCAGTCTTCTTGCCCTTGAGTCTCAAGTATAACATTCAGAAAAAAACTTGAGTGGATATGCTGTGAAAAACGGTGTCAATACTTTTGCAAGAAAACTTGAAAAAAATAAATGTTTGAAATTGTTAGTACTCTCTGTGCAATGACCTTGTGACTAATGTACACTGTATCACTAATATAAGGGTTTATCTACCTTGGATAAGTATCGGCTTTGGTAAAACCAGCACACACTTTAACAGCAGAGAAAACTATTCACCACAAAAACCTCTGCAGTTGAAACAGAAGAAAATATTGAACTGGGTTTTCTGAGACACAGAACTGCTTGCCTGGCAAAGAACTAGGTGGCAGTGGGATGGGTTGATTTTAAAATTAATTTGGGATTTAATTTTAAGAAAATGAGAAAAAATATGTAAGCAAATTAAAAACCCAAAATCTTAACAAAATGCTTTCTGTGGACCATTCAAGTAAAATAATAAGAATCAAAATAGAGAGGAATACTCATAAGCAGAATAGGCTCTTCAGCCAAGAATTCACAAAAGTGTTTGCAGAGCTTAATACAGTTTCTATGTTTTTTATATAAAATCCTCAAAGTTTGTAGAACTTTTTCTCAAAAGCATTTCAGATGTCTTTGGTGTTGATCTGATTTATGGAAGCATGTTTAAGCAAAAACATACTCCTGTCAATACAATACCCTTATGATTGCCTTTCCACCCCCACACACTTCCCCCTGTTCCCCCCCGTCCATTAAATCTGCTAGTTGACACATTCTGTTGCTTAGGCTTTGGCAAACATGATTGAATTTGTCAGTTTTGTCATGGACTATTGTGAGGTACTTGTATAATGGATTTCAAAAGAACATCACAGGAAAAAGATGTGGGAAAGGAAGCAGTTGATACTTCCAAAACAAAATGTCTTTCTCAGAAGCTCCTCTTTCTGTCTTCCGTCTTTGCCATCACCTGAAAAACTGTACATAGAAAACCCCATTCTTTTTAGAAGTTTGTATCTTCACACATGATGGGCTCATCACACCACCTCAGTATTACTGAAGCTAAAAATAACTTTACCCAAGACTTCAAACTGCCAACTGTTTGCCCAAAGCCATTTGCTACTCACCTGCTTGTAATCACCCTCACCATGGCAGTATTTTCTTACTTATTTCAATGTCCATGTGCTGTGGAAACATGTCTATTTTGAGCAACCTAATTATTAAATTTGGATCTGCTCATCAATGGCGTTTCCTGTCCAGAGATGAGCATTGCAAACAATGCTCTAAGTTTGTAATGGCATCCTTATGGCAGTTACCTTGCTTAGTGTTAGCCATTATGTGAAGTCAGTTCACCAGATAACTTCAATATCACATCCTTTTTCTTCTGTTCATCCATCTGAATCTAGTTTTGTGACAGAATATCCTATCTTTACACTGAGGTAAAAGATGGGAAGGAAACCCTTAAGCAGGTGTCAGGAAGGCTGAGTATCTCTGATATGTAAATGAGCTGGATCTCGATCCAACTATAAACTTAACATTGGAAGTACAACACTATAAACCATGTTCGTAATTGCCTTATCTACACATCTTTTACATCCCTCCAAGCATGGTGACTTCATCACTTCCCTGGATCCCCTTTTTCAACCTCAGTGAAACACCCCTTCAGGTAGATTGGCTATCCTCTGCAACCTCTGGTACTAAACTACCATGAAAACATGTTGTAGCAAACTTTTCAGCTTGTTAATGGCAGCTCTAGTGATTTTGCTAAATGAGTATTCAAGAAGAAAACACTGTCTTGAACTATAGATAGAAAACATAGAGAAGAACCTGCCTCTGTCCAATTTCTGTGGATTTTCTTGAAAAAGGAAATAACAATAATAACAAAAACCCTAAAATACTCTTTATTGGCTTTCAAGAGGTAAAATGAAGAGTGTATTAGTGCTCATGTTACTCATCACAGGGGAATAAAAGGGTGAAGCCACACCACTCAAGAGTTACAATTTAAAGTATATATACAAAGTGAAATGAGTAATAGCAGTTTGATTTATCTCCTAAGGTTTTAATACTCACATGCACACACACAAGATGTGTAGAGAAGACACAACAATCAGGGCATTAAGCACCATTGACCTGGGGGAAGAGGACACTCATTTCAGCCAGCTGACTTGTCTGTCTTGGAGGGTTTTGTGTTCCTCCTTGGATTCAACTTTCTGTGACATATTGGGTGTCTGAATGTGTGCCCCCACAAGAAAGTCTCTTAGTTTTAGTATTTATTTCTGTCTCTCTCAGATAGTTGGTCTAAGCCACCAGTAGTCTTGCTGGTCATAGTGTGTCAGGCCACTCTCTTTGATTTTCTCCATATCTGAAGCTAACAGATGGTTGTTATTTGTGTCACATTTATTTTCATAGTATCAGTCAGGGTTGGAAGGGACCACAAGGATCATCTAGTTCCAACCCCCCTGCCGTGGGCAGGGACACCCCACACTAGATCAGACTGGCCAGAGCCTCATCCAGCCTGCTCCTAAACACCTCCAGGGACGGCACCCCAACCACTTCCCTGGACAACCCATTTCAGGGCTTCACCACTCTCATGGGGAAGAACTTCCTCCTCACATCCAGCCTGAACCTCCCCACCTGCAGCTTCATTCCATTCCCCCTAGTCCTATCACTACCTGCTATACTGAGAAGTCCCTTCCCAGCCTTCTTGGAGGTCTCCTTCAGATATTGGAAGGCCACAATTAGGTCACCTCGGAGCCTTCTCTTCTGCAGACTGAACAGCCCCTTTCTCCCTTTCCACTCTAAAAGTGGAAGGAGTTCAAAGTTCATCTGCACTACTTTGTTTCTTTTTTGTACATACATAAATCATGTTTATAGCAGATGTAGTACAGAGTTTGTTCATATCTTCCTTGTAACAAGTCTGTGTTCCACTGTTTTGTTTTTTTCAGCTTATACAAACACCATCTGCTGGCTTACAGTGGGCAGATACATCTAAGGTCTCTTTTACCCAAATGAAACTTTTGGAAAGGCTTTACTGAAAACTGCACAGAAAAACTCTGTATATCTTAATATCATCTCTGCCTGCTTCACATCATCTCCTCTCCTGTGAGATTACTTTGTTTGTATCCGTACTGCATAAGGCATTAGAACATCAAGTGCTCCGTGAAATTTTTTGAAGTCTTACTCATGATCTCTAGACATTGCCAATAGAACCCTTGTGGCTTGGACATAAAGCTGAGGTTAATAAAACTTTACTTAGGACTCTGATATTTATAAACAGTCTTCAACTTTAAAATAAATCATAGACTCATGAAACAGCTTTGTTTGGGAAGGACCTCTGGAGGTTATCTCATCCAGTCTTCAGAAGTTTCAGCAAATTCTTGGTCATGTCCACATAGATTTTGAGTATCTTCAAGGATGGAGGCTTGTCAGCTTCTCTGAGCTCTTGTTCCACTTTTTGACCTCATCATTGCAAACTGTCTGCAGCTGATCAGAAGCCCTGGTATGGCTTGTATTTGTTCCCTCACATTTCCCTGCTGTGCATGTCTGAGAAGGCTGACTCTGTACTTTCCTTCACAACATATGAGGAGTTGAATGTACCAATTGATTCTCCTCTTAGCTTTCTCTTCTTTCTACACCCTCTTCCCACCAAGATGCCCCATCCTATTATATGATACAGAGCCCTGTATGCACCTTTGTAGCCCTTGGCTGGGGCCCAGTTTTTCAGAGTCTGGGCAGTTTCCAAACTGAACATAAAACAGTAGATATGGTCTCACAAGGGACAGATAGAAGGAAGTTGTGTTTTTCTATTTGTTTTGATTGGAATAACTTAACAAGATGGGAATCATAAAAATATTTGTGTCTTTATTTTCCCTGAAAGCCCTGCCCCAAAACTATGTACAAACCACTTAAATTTTACTTGCAGGTTCTATTCATTGGGGAATTCCACAAGGATGCTTATGTATGGGCAGTTTTGGTTCAATTTAGAGAATTCAGAAAATGGAAAAGGCTAAGTCACAAAATAGCTTTACCCTACTTATAAAATCAGAGGCAAGCCAGGACCCTAGGGAAAGTGGAGAGTGATGGATTTTATTCACGAGGGTGGAGTCAGAATTTGGAAGTGGTTCCTGGATCTTTCCTTGGTGGCAGCCTTTGGAACTGCAAGTTATGTGATCCAATTTGTGGATCATGTGGCACAAATCCAAAGGAAAGGGACCTGCCAAAGTTAAAGTGTCCTTAAACACAGCTCCCACAAGGCAAATCTCGTGGAGCAGCACTGCCTTAGCAGCACAGGAGAAGCCACACTGCTGGCATGTTTCCAGTGAACAGTCACAGATTATGGCAGGCAGGGTCAGTCCAGCATGAGGGAGGAAGCAGGAACCCAGGGTACACAGGTCTGGGGAGAAACCAGGTTCAGGTGCTGCAAGCAAATCTCTCCAATCTTTAATCAAACATAATGAATCTACTGAATCCCAAAACTGAGTCCCAGACCACATTCTGATCACTCTATTCACTGGACAGTGTGTCCAATGCCACTGTATATTGGGCACGAAGAACCCAGCCAATCACAACCCCAGATCCTAGTGTGGGCTTTCCCATGAGTGAATACATGCATGGGACTTTAGCTCCTGTGGGAGGACAGGGCACTCTTAACCTTTCCCCCCCAGCAACAGAGGGAGTGCAAAGGAATTTCACACCTTTGACTTCCCCCATTCAAACCTCCACAGATGGAGGTGGCAGGATAGGGTTTTGAAGCACCCAAGGCATTATTGCCTTTGAATCTTTTACATAAATTATTATAGCTAAGTATATGGATGCTATATTCACATACCCATTCATACAAGAATATTTTATCGGCATTTAACTCAAGGACATGGCATGTTAGGATTCATATTTTGTCATTGTTGGCATCAAAAACTTAGTGAAACTGTGAAGAAAAAGAACAGGATGATATTAAAAAGGGTGAACATATGGATTGCAGGAGGGATTATACAGAGTCTGTAATGGAATTGCAGTATGGAATTTACAACAAAGAAAAAGCATATCGAGAATTCTGTACCTGATATAAAGAAGGTAGTGTTTACTGGAGGAGTATCTGAATGCGTTTACAAATATAAAGAGGCACAGGTAGTGATATTTATCCCAATAAGGATTGATTCAAATTATAAATGATTTAAAGAATTCTACTTCAGAAAAGAAGAGAAAGCTCAGCTTAGGAAGGACATCGAGACACTTGAACATGTCCAGAGAAGGGCAACAAGGCTGGGGAGAAGCCTTAAGCACAAGCCCTATGAGGAGGGGCTGAGGGAGCTGGGATGGTTTAGCCTGGAGAGGAGGAGGCTCAGGGGTGACCTCACTGCTCTCTACAACCAGCTGAAAGGTGGTTGTAGCCAGGAGGGGGTTGGTCTCTTCTCTCAGGCAACCAGCACCAGGACAAGGGGACACAGTCTCAAGCTGCGCCAGGGGAGGTTTAGGCTGGAGGTGAGGAGAAAATTCTTCACGGAGAGAGTTGTTCATCATTGGAATGTGCTGCCCACGGAGGTGGTGGAGTCACCATCCCTGGAGGTGTTCAAGAGGGATTGGATGTGGCACTTGGTGCCATGGTCTAGTCATGAGGTCTGTGGTGACAGGTTGGACTCGATGATCTTTGATGTCTCTTCCAACCTTAGTGATACTGTGATACTGTGAATGGTCTTTAATGGAAATGACTGTTACTCTGCAAAAGGCTGTATGATCTTACTAAAAAAAAAAGTTAACAAAGGAACCTTTTTGTCTATTAAATTTCTTTTAACAGAGGTCAGATGTGCAATATTTCTATTAATAGGAAATTAAATATAGTTTGAAGTAATAAATCTGTACTGTTGTGACATTTATTAACTTAACCTAGAAGAAAGAAAGTAGATTATATTGCTATACCAGGATTTTAGTGGTTTTCTATCTTCTGATCTCCTAATGCTGTTAAGGCTCCTAATTACTGAGAACGTGATGCTCTTATGGGAATCTCTCAAGGCAAGTTAATTACATGGCTTTAATGAAGTGATGTGTTTACGCAGACTTTATACTTCTTCTGTTTCATGAAAAGTGGCTTTATAGTTTTTTTGAGAAAGGGGAACTTCCAACTCAGGCAATAGCAAGAAACTTCAAATCTTGATTTTGCCTCCTACTAATGGGAAGTAAACTGACAGCATGTTGATGTTCTCTTTTCACATTTTTTTAGAATCATAGAATCAAAATCATAGAATCAGTCAGGGTTGAAAGGGACCACAAGGATCATCTAGTTCCAACCCCCCTGCCATGGGCAGGGACACTACACACTAGATCAGGCTGGCCAGAGCCTCATCCAGCCTGCTCTTAAACAACTCCAGGGACAGCACCCAAACTTACTGATGACACATTCTATGTCTTATTCAAGGTCATCAATAAAGATGTTAAACAGAAGTGGTTCCAACATTGAGCCCTGTGGAACACCACCTGTGACCAGTCACCACCTGGATTTAACTCCATTGGCCACAACTCTTTGGGCCTGTTCACCCCACCAGTGCTTTATCCAGCAGAGTGTGTGCTCAGCCAAGCCACAAGCAGACAACTTGTTCACAAGAACTCTGTGGGAAACAGTGTCAAAGGCTTTTTGAACCTCTAGGTAGACAATACACACAGTCAGGTCATCTTGTCATAGGAGATCAGGTTGGTCAGGCAGAACCTGCCCTTCACAAACCCATGCTGATTGGGCCTGATCCCCTGGTTGTTCTCTGTATGGTATGTAATGGGCCTTGAGATGAGCTGCTCTATGACCTTCCTGGTACCATGGTCAGACTGACAGGTCTAGAGTTTCCTGGATTCTCCTTTCTTCCTTTCTTGTGGATGGATTATATGTTTGTTATCCTCCAATCCACTAAGACATTCCCAATCAACCAGGACTTCAACTAAATAACAGAAAGTGTTGGCGAGCACATCTGCCAACTCCCTCAGCACCCTTGGGTGTAGCCTATCTGGCCCCATAGACTCGTGTGTGTCTAAGTGGTGTAGCAGCTCACTGACCACTTTCCTTCCCAAAGCCCTGAAGTCTGTTTGAATTACTTTTTTATTCATGCACATTGCCTCATTACTCCCAATCTGCATAACCAGCAGCAGGCAATAGTCTGATGGCTTCACCAGACTGGGGAGTCTCTTAGAAATTACCTAAGCCATGCCTCAGGCAACAGACCTCCGTGTGGGATGGTTCAGCCCTGCTGTTAAGCGAGCCTACCAGGGGACAGGCTCTGCTTGACCTGCTGTTCTTCAATAGGGAAGGGCTGGTTGGAAATGTGATCGTGGGAGGCTGCCTAGGGTGCAGTGACCACGAGACAGTGAAGTTTTCAATATGCAGGGAGATAGGGAGGAGCACCAACAGAACCTTCACCTTGGACTTCCGAAGGGCGAACTTCAGCCTATTTAAGAAACTTGTCTGCAAAGTCCCCTGGGTACCAGCCCTCATGAACCAAGGGATTCAGGAGGGTTGGACCTACTTCAAACAGGAGATCTTGAAGGCACAGGAATTGGCAGTTCCCACGTGCCGGAAGGCAAGCTGGCGGGGAAGGCGACCGGCCTGGATGAGCAAGCAGCTCCTGGAGGATTTAAGGGGGAAGAAGAGTCTGTATCACCTTTGGAAGTAGGGGAAGGCTTCTCGAGGTATGTTCAAGGAAGCTGTTAGATTATGTAGGAATAAAATTAGGGAGGCTAAGGCCCAGCTGGAACTGAAGCTGGCCACCTCTGTCAAAGACAATAAAAAGCATTTTTATAAATATATTAACAATAAGAAGAAGGGCAGGAAGAACCTGCACTCCCTAGTGGACCTGGAGGGGAACACGGTGACTGAGGATGAGGAGAAGGCTGAGGTCCTGAATACCTTCTTTGCCTCAATTTTTAACAGCAAGGCAGGAGTTCAGGACGAGTGGCCTCTGGAGCTGGGCGATAGGGTCAGGGAGCAGTGTAATGCCCCGGAAATCCATGAGGAGTTAGTTCGGGACCTGCTGAGCCACTTGGATATTCACAAGTCCATGGGACCAGATGGGATCCATCCTAGGGTGCTGAGACAGCTGGCAGATGTGCTGGCTAGGCCACTCTCCATCATTTTCCTCTAGTCCTGGCTCACAGGTGAGGTCCCAGATGACTGGAAACTGGCCAATGTGGTCCCCATCCACAAGAAGGGTCGGATGGAGGAACCTGGAAACTACAGGCCGGTCAGCCTGACCTCAGTGCCAGGGAAAGTGATGGAGCAGATTATCCTGGAGGCAATAACTGTGCACCTGAAGGATGGCCAAGGGCTCAGGTCCAGCCAACATGGATTTATGAGGGGCAGGTTCTGCCTCTCCAACCTGATCTCTTTCTATGATCAGGTGACCCATCTGGTGGATGTGGGGAGGCCTGTGGATGTGGTCTACCTAGACTTCAGCAAGGCCTTTGACACTGTCCCCCACAGCAAACTGCTGACTAAGCTGTCAGCCCGTGGATTGGACCATTACACTCTGTACTGGGTTGGGAACTGGCTGGAGGGCCGGGCCCAGAGAGTGGTAGTGAACAGTGCCACATCCAGCTGGTGGCCAGTCACCAGTGATGTCCCCCAGGGATCAGTGGTGGGCCCTGTCCTCTTCAACATATTCATTGATGATCTGGATGAAGGGGTCGAGTCAGTCATCAGGGGTCGGAGTGGCTGGAGAGCTCCCAAACAGAGAGGGACCTGGGTGTGCTGATCGACAGCCATCTGAACATGAGCCAACAGTGTGCCCAGGTGGCCAGGAGGGCCAATAGCATCCTGGCCTGCATTAGGAATAGTGTCATTCGTCATTGGAACGGGTTGCCCAGGGAGGTGGTTGAGTCATTGACTCTGGAGGCGTTCAAGGGGAGATTGGACGTGGCACTTGGTGCCATGGTCTAGTCATGGGGTCTGCGTTGATAGGTTGGACTCGATGATCCTCGAGGTCCTTTCCAACCTAAGTGGTACTGTGAAATACTGTGAAATCGGGGCCTCTGTTCCCCTGAGAAGGAAATCCCCTACTACTGCCACCTTTCTTTTCCCCTCGTTTGCACTAGTCCTAAGTTGTGGGACTGGCTGACAAGTCCTGGGTGGCTGCATGCATGAATGTTCATCTCCATCCTTATTCATCAGGCCCTCTGTTTCAAGGGCCCCATACCAGTTGTGTGTGGGAAACTGGGAAGACTGGGGGGAGGGGGAGAGGAGGGGACTCTACCTGCCTCACTGGGAGGGACCTGCCTCCATTCTTCCCCATCTCTTAGGTTTCTTTCTTTTTCCAAGCAACAGGAGGGCATAGGATCCCCTGCTTCTTGTGCCACACACATCTGCTGACCCTCTCAGGGATGGCAGAGTCTGACTCCCCAAGTCTATCTCCTCTTCATATCCCCTTATGGTCCTTATCTTCACAACTTCTACCTTCAGCTCAGCCACCAGGATGAGTAGATCATTCACCTGCTCACATCTAATATGTGTGTAGTCTCTGCAAACCTCCACTGTAAGTGCCAGGCCCTGACACTCACCACAGCCAAGGCCTGGACACCTACATTTCTGCACAGAACCTCTGTCTGGGTACTCACAGTTCTATTGACATGAGTCGTCAGCCTGGTCATTACCATGGTTGGATCTCTATCATTGGCTGTTATCACAGGCTGCTGGGACACATCCAGGTGACTCGCCTTGTTTGTTGATTGACCTTGCTCAGTATATGCAGGGGTTACAGATCCAAATGAGCTGCAAACAGCTGTAGCACCCCCCTGCCCCAGGCACAATCACTATTTGCTTGCCCTCTGCTGCCCTTCCAGAGACTTCTTATTGCCTGCACCAGTTCCACCAGTGGTGGGCAGCACTGATCTCTGCAACAAATGGCCATTTCGTGTGTTAATGACTTGTTTAGATTTACCGGGAGGTGCTGGTTCTGCCCACTCTAGCTCAGCAGCCCACCCACAAGCTGCCAGCCCCTGGCACAGTAAAGTTGCTTTTTCTCTCTTTAAAAAAGCCCTATAAAGAGCTTTTAGATGGCTCCTTGGCTACAAATCCCTTGCCTAGCACAGCCTTACCTGCACTGAAGCTGATGTCTGATTCTTTCTTGTTCTTGTGTGAACACCCAAACAGGAGACATAGATATGAGGGAAGAACATTGTCTGGCAATCAGTTTTTGATACTCTGGCAGCTTTTGTGCTCATCTTAGGCAATTTTATTACCCTTTCTGATCTACTGCTTCTACCACTTACCGTTTGAAATTGTCATTTAATAGGATGAGTTATCTTCTCTAGAGATGTTCAAGAGTTGTACGGATGCATTCCTGTGTGACTTGCCCTAGGTGATAATCTTTTGGCAGGGGAGTTGTACTCAATGACCTCTGGAGGTCCCTTCTAATACTTACCATTTTATGATTCTGTGGTCCCTTCATTGGTATCTGCTGTAAGTTTCTAGCACTCTGGGTTCTCTATGTTGACTGAAGTGCAACAGAGTGTTTTTTTTTATTACTGACATCACCAATGTAGGTGGGATATTTTGGTGGGTGGGTTTGTTTGTTTGTTTGTTTTAATATGTAATGGTTTAAACCAGAACAAAATGGGTTGAACCAAACCATTAGGTTAACCTGTCTATTTTCCCAACACAGAAGTGAAAGAAAAGCAACACACAAAAACTTGCTATTGAGACAAAACAAAACCAAAAACAACAAAAAAAGTGAGATAAGAATAGAGCTTACTGATCAAGATGAGATAAACATAGTACAAAATGCCTAATTACCTTAGCCTATATGCAGAAAAAGCACAATGCAAAGTAGCAGCAAGCAGAAGCAAATGAGCCAAAATCCCAAACTGGAAAGATACTCCCCCATCTTTCCTTGTCCCACTGCCATCTTAGCAGAAAAGACAACATCAAGAACCCAGAAACCAGATGCAGCAACTGGAACAGGAAGCCTCTCATGTTGCAACCTGAACTTCAAACCCCATAATACTTTGCTCCAGTTAGCGCTTTCATTTCTTTGAAACTGGCATGACTACAGATGTTATGAGTAATAGCAGCAGGTTCAACTCAATCTATGACAAAGATGGTTTTAGATGTTGAATTTTCTCTAAACTGGGGAAAAAAAAAACAACACAGAATAAAAAAAAGAGACTGTCTTGCTGAGAAAATGCCACCACAGAGGTATTCTTTCAATTATTGGAACAACACTGTTACCTCTTACACAGGGAAAGATGAATTTCTCCATAACAATACTGGACTGCTGGGAAATCTGAAATACAGTCATTGAGAAATTGCTCATCTCTACAAATGTGCTCCAGGGGAACAAAGACTGGTGGCACTTGCAGGAATCTTTGTGTTTACCATGCTGCTGCTGTTGAGCTGTGTTTCCATCTGTTTCTTGCAAAGAAACCAAGTTAACTAACTGCTTCTGTTTTCATATTCATTTGTCAATAGGACAGTAAAACTTCTTCCTGAAAATATGTTTGTACTCTGGTACCTTTAGAAAGTGATGTGGGGTAGCTTTCACATTTTTCACGCAAGTGCACCAATGATTTCTAAGTCACAACCTGTGAATCATCATGACTGTTGTCACCATTATCTTGCTGCTTGAACTCCAGTGATTTTTGTCTCTTCTCTTGGAGTGAGGGTGTTAAGGGATTGTGCATGGGATCCAGCTGAATCAAGCTAAGATGTAGCTTTTACCTTAGTATCTTTCTTAACATTATAATTCATTTCAATCCACAGGAAACAAAACCTGTAAGAGCCACAATACATAAAGGAAAAGCCAAAACCAACATAAGTAATGGCAAAACAAAGTGATGTTGCATCTACAGTGACGATTCTGCTTTAAGTACCTACGGAAATGACGCTGCAAAAGATGTCTTCATATTACACCTTCAACCATTTCAACAAATGTGTTTGGTGTGTTCTGAAGTGAATTCATACCTTTTCTTTTGTGCATCAAGGGAAATAAAGCAAATAAATATATCTTTTGGGTTTTCAGGGGCACTCACATATCAAACTCCAGTGAAGCTTATTTTTACTCTCATTCATTCTCTATAAGGCCAAACTTGGACTTTAAAGCATGGAATATGAAGAGAAGACTCAGGGGAGTTAGATGTTAGTAGTGGCCCTAGTTTAGCAGCTACATCCACATGTATTTTGAAAACTTACTTAATTTTTCTAGATAACTGAACAAATTAAACAGTTTTTGTATCTTCTGTCTCCTTCCACAAAATCCCTGAGTTTTTTGTGTCTAAATTTTGGTGTCTGCATTATGTAAGAACAAAAGAACATCTGATCAACAGCGTGTTGACATGCTTTCTTTCAACAGGAAAAAGTGAAATGTTCTGTCTTTGTTCATAGACTCTGGAGAACAAACAGTTGAGAATCACCAAAATACAGAAGTTTTCAGAGCTATTAGGAGGAAAAATACTTTTATAGGTAGTACAGACTATGTCTTATGAGTTGATTGTAGCTGGGTTTTGCCAGGATTTTTATTTGGAGAAAGATTCCATTTGGGAGATAGTTTAAAAATCATTTATGGAAGACAGATGCATGTTACAAGCAGAATGTTTCAAAGAGCATCTTGAAAGCTCTTTGTTTTTTTCCCTGACGAAGTCTTGATACTCCTGCTGAAATTGTAGCAGATGGAGATGAAATTGAGATTTTTTGTGCTGCTTCAGAAAATAAGTATCTACTGTGTTTGAAACCCTTATAGTGAGGAAGAGAAGTCTTTCTGCAGACTTTTTGGGAGAATATACCTTTCAAAATCACAATATACTAAATCAGTATTTAAAGCAGGGATCTCAGAGTACTTAGGCAATAATATGGATCAATTAAGGGTTTGACAAAACCAGAGATGTGAATCCCAATGTTTTGAAAAAAGTCTGAATATCCTTATTACAAGGGAAGCATGTTTTTAGCAAAGGAACACCAAATACATACTCTGGAAACTTGACTTGACTTTGACTCCAAGATGTAAAAGCAGTTCTGAAATTCTCATCCCCTATCTGCAACCTCAAAGAAGCAAACTTCACCCTTTGCAAGGCTGAAAACTAAGTGAAAGATCTGACTTGTGGAGGTACTGTACTAAAGTGACTGATTTTAAAATTATTATTGTTTAGAAAGTCAGTGTAGTCAGTAGAAAGAAATAAACAATTTTAAGGCTCTTCAGGAGCTCAGAATTGCTATTAGCTGCAGAAGGAATCTCAGAAAACTCCCTTCAGTAGGAGGAATTTGAGTTTTGCAATAAATAACAGTGCATGAAGAGAGATTGCTATAGTAAGGAGCTTACTGCTTACTGTGTTACTGCTAAATAGGACACATATACCAAGAAAAAAGTTTGCTAAAGCAAAATGCACCTACAAATGTACGTGGAACCTCAGTTTGAAAAATAAGGGCTTTATGGGGTAAGGCAGCTCATAAAGCATTGCACCTCTTTGAAACTTTTGGATCTATCTCTGTCCTCTATTTTCTCTCCAAGAGAAATGGAGAAGTCAAACATAACAGATGGAAAATCATTAGAATTTGAAAGTATAAGTATTTTCTGTAGTTCCACCAGCAGAGCAATGGAGACTTGGGAGATAGGAGTTTGAGTACCACACATTCTCACTTCAACGATTAAGGACAAAAGAAAATAATTTTTAAAATTACATATTTTATGGAAAATTACTTAGAACCACTAAGAGTCTATTTTTACCTAGTATAATCTGTCCACTTTACTATATTGGGTCTTTAGTGGGGTTGATTTTATGTTTTCCCAGTGCTTATGCCTGACATCAAAATAAATAAAAGCCTTGGACTTGTTTAGCAGTAAACATAAACTTCGTTGCTTTGATATGAACTAGTTTGACATAGAGGAATTAATAAGAAGAATGAGAATGGGAGCAACAGAGTACTTAATTCCTTAACTATTAGTAACTAATCAGAGAAATATTTTTAGATGACAAATATGCTTTTGAAAATTCCTCTCCTTTCTCCTTCTGTTGTTGCTAGAGATGATGCCATAGACTTTGGTGGAACTGCCTCATGCTTAGAAATGTTACTGAGTCCTATGAAGGCAGCGCAGAGAACTGGAAGTGAAGACATCAACACATTGTTTTTTCTTTCTCTCTGTTCATTTCTGTATGCAATTCAGACAAGCCTATTAAAAAAAAAAACTAAAAAAATATATTTTTTAATTAAAAACAACCTTACAATTTTTTTTTCCTTTTAAATTTAACTATTTACTTTGTTCCACTTTTGTCCATATGTTTCTACAAGGAATTCAAAACAAAGATTTCTGCTCTTTTTGATGACTTTATCTCCCTTCCACGAGAGAAGACTCCTCTTTTTCCTTTTGAGGTGAAGGCTGGATGACTTTTTAACACAGTTATTTATTTTGGTTTACTTTGGTTGCATGACTGTGGGGTTTTTTTGATAATATTTTTAAAAACAAGTCTTTGAAAACTGTCCTTTATCTGTATGTAAAATATTACTGTGGCAGTTGTAGGCTATGCCTTTAAAAGTTAGCTGGCGATTTTGAGTAGAAAAGTGGAGAAATATAAACAATTCACAGCTGGGTGTAAAAAGGAAATCAAAAGATTATTCTAAATGAATTTAATTGGCCAGATGTGCAAGACGCACCCGAGCAATCTCTTCCACTTCATTCCTTTCCGTCTTCTCTGGCTGCCTGTCTGCTTTGCTGGTCTGGAGAGAATCTTATTGCTACTGACCTTGCAGATAAGGAGGCTAATGAATCTTTGAGCTAACAGTTCTCCTAACAACTTTCTCTTTTCTTCTTTTCTTCTAATTATAGAAGGGGGGTGGGGTGGGATGGGGTGTGTGGTGTTAGAGGAGAGTGCAGCAGTTTCCCCACTCCTTTTGGATACCAAAAGGGGTTCAGGGGGGTGTTTCCGTTCTGTTTTCTGATTCTAAATGCCTGTTTAATAGTGTAAATACCGTATATTTGTACATATTCATTACATTCCATTGTAGAATGCAGTTTTTGCTTTGTAAATACAGCTTCCATTTGCTTCCTGATTGAGTGAGCCGAGCTTTAGTTAATAGAATAGAATAGAATAAACCAGGTTGGAAGAGACCTTCAAGATCATCACGTCCAACCTATCACCCAACACCACCTAATCAACCAACCCATGCAACCAAGCACCCTGTCAAATCTCCTCCCGACACCTCCAGTGACGCCGACTCCACCACCTCCCCGGGCAGCCCATTCCAATGGGCAATCACTCTCTCCGTGTAAAACTTCCTCCTGACCTCCAGCCTGAACTTCCCCTGGCGCAGCCTGAGACTGTGTCCTCTTGTTCTGGTACTGGCTGCCTGGGAGAAAAGACCAACCTCTGCCTGTTTACAACCTCCCTTCAGGTAGTTGTAGAGAGCAACAAGGTCACCGCTGAGTCTCCTCCTCTCCAGGCTAAGCAGCCCCAGCTCCCTCAGTCTCTCCTCAGAGGGCTTGTGTTCCAAGCCCCTCACCAACTTTGTTGCCCTTCTCTGGACTCATTCCAGCAAGTCAACATCCTTCCTAAACTGAGGGGCTCAGTACTGGACACAGGACTCGAGGTCCGGCCTAACCAGCACAGTGTCCAGGGGCAGAATGACCTCCCTGCTCCTGCTGGCCACACTGTTCCTGATGCAGGCCAGGATGCCATTGGCCCTCCTGGCTGCCTGGGCACACTGCAGGCTCATGTTCAGCCTACCATCAACCAGCACCCCCAGGTCCCTCTCTGCCTGGCTGCTCTCCAGCCACTCTGACCCCAGCCTGTAGCACTGCCTGGGGTTGTTGTGGCCAATGTGCAGAACCCGGCACTTGGATGTGTTAAATCTCATGCTGTTGGACTCTGCCTATCTGTCCAGCCTGTCGAGGTCTCTCTGCAGAGCCTCTCCTACCCTCTAGCAGATCAACTCCTGTCCCCAGCTTGGTGTCATCAGCAAATTTACTGATGATAGACTCAATACCCTCATCCAGATCATCAACAAAGATGTTAAAGAGGATGGGGCCCAGCACTGATCCCTGGGGGACTCCACTACTGACTGTCCACCAGCTGGATGTGACACCATTCACCACCACTCTCTAGGTTCGGCCATCCAGCCACTTCCTAACCCAGCTCAGAGTGCTGCTGTCCAAGCCATGGGCTGACAGCTTGGCCAGGAGTTTGCTATGGGGGACAGTGTCAAAGGCCTTGCTGAAGTCCACGTAGACTGCATCCACAGGCCTCCCCACATCCACCAGGCGGGTCACCTGCTCATAGAAGGAGATCAGATTGGTCAGGCAGGACCTGCCCTTCCTAAATCCATGTTGGCTGAGCCTGATCCCTTGGCCATCCTGTAAGTGCTGTGTTAATGCACTCAGGATGACCTGTTCCATGATCTTGCCTGGCACTGAGGTCAGGCTGACAGGCCTGTAATTCCCTGGCTCATCCAACCGGCCCTTCTTGTGGATGGGCACCACGTTGGCCAGCTTCCAGTCCTCTGGGACATCTCCAGTGAGCCAGGACTGCTGGAAAATGATGGAGAGCGGCTTGGCCAGCTCCTCTGACAGCTCCCTCAGAACCCTAGGATGGATCCCATCTGGTCCCATGGACTTGTGGGGATCCAGGCGGCTGAGCAGATCACCAACTGCCCCATTTTGGAACAGTGGAAAACTATGCTGCTCCCTGGCTCCTTCTGCCACCTCTGCAGGCCAGCTGTCTGGAAGACATTCTGTCCTGCTAGTAAAAATTGAGGCAAAGAAGGTGTTAAGTATCTCTGCCTTTTCCTCATCCCTTATCACAACGTTCCCCTCCGTGTTCACCAAGGAGTGGAGGTTGTCTCTGCCCTTCCTCTTGCTATTAATGTATTTATAGAAGGACTTTTTGTTGTCCTTCACAGCAGAGGCCAGTCTAAGCTCCAAATGTGCTTTTGCCTCCCTAATTTTCTTCCTACAAGAGCTAGCAACATCCTTAAATTTTTCACGGGTTGCCTCCCCTCTCTTCCAAAGGTGATACACCCTCTTTTTTTCCCTTAGTTCCATTAAAAGTTCTTTAACCATCCAGGCTGGCCGTCTGCCCCGGCAGCTCATCTTCCGGCACATTGGCACAGCCTGTCCCTGCGCCTTCAACAGTTCTTCCTTGAAGTAGGACCAGCTCTCCTGGACCCCTTTGTTTTTAAGGGCTTTATCCCAAGGAACACTCTAAATTAGTTCCTTGAGTAGCCTGAAGTCCGCACTCCGGAAATCCAGAGTGGAGGTCTTCTTGCTACCCCTCTTAGCTTGACCAAATAATGAGAATGTGATTATCACCACATCACCCACCAACCCTTCCCTATTGGTGAAGAGGAGGTCAAGCATAGCCTTGCCCCTGGTAGGCTCTCGCAGCACCTGGGATAAGAAGCTGTCCTCCATGCATTCTAAGAACCTGCTAGATTGTCACTTCTCTGCTATGTTAAGATCCCAGCAGATATCAGGCAAGTTGAAGTCACCCATGAGAACAAGGTCAGGCGATCTTGAGACAGCTTTAAGCTGCCTATAGAATGACTCATCAACATCCTCCTCCTGGTTGGGTGGTCTATAACAGACTCCAACCAGGATGTCAGCCCTGTTGGCCTTCCCTCTAATTCTTACCCACAGGCACTCAACCAGATCATCCATAATCTCTGTCTCAATGGCATCTAGTGCCTCCCTGATGTACAGGGCCACCCCTCCACCCCTTCTTCCTTGCCTGTCTCTCCTGAAGAGCCTGTAGCCATAAACTGCAGCGCTCCAGTCATGTGAATCGTCCCACCACGTCTCTGTGATGGCAACTACATCATAACTTTCCTGCTGCAGCAATGCTTCCAGTTCCTCTTGTTTGTTGCCCATGCTTTGTGCATTAGTGTACATACACTTCATCCGGGCTGCTGGTTTCACCTCTGGCTCTGGCTTATCACCCCCAGACCCCAGCCTGGGGGGACTGGTAATGTAGCGGGGAATTCCAAACCACCACAATTACAGAATCATTTTGAATAATACAAAATAATTGTGACTATTGCAGAATGATTCTGATCATTTTCATTAAATCCTTGAGAAGAATTAAAATGTTAACTTTCTTTTATAAAAGTGAGTTAAATTTCCATTATTTCATTAAGAAGCCAAGGAAGGTTTTCTAAGATCTTTAGCTTTAATAATGCCATAAATCTCTACAACTGTGTGACAATTTAGGCTGTGTCTTTAAGCTAATACAATGTTAAACTTGTCAGTTTGACTAACATTTTATAAAAATAACACCAGTGATGTACTTCTGTTATGGCAGTTCATTTAGAATGACAATTGAATTTGGTGAAAATATCAAGTTAATAAATATTTTCTATAGCCAACACTTTGTAGAAAAAAAAAATAACAACACCAAAAAACCCAACCAAAACTAAGCTAAATAAAGCTGGCAGGGACTTTTTGATTGTTTGGATTCTTTAGAACAAAGCTTTCATTTTGGGAAGTTTTCCATTGTGTGGGAATGATTTAACTTCATTTGAATATGTTTAGTTAGGTGAAATCACCCAGATATTACTGGTTGGATTTAGTTTGTTTGTTTGTTTGTTTCTGTCTGTTTTGTTTTGGGTTGAGGGATATTTTTGTGTTTGGTTTTGGTTTTAGTTTATTTTGTTTTGTTTTGTTTTGTTTTCAAGCTTTTATCTGTTCTTTTTTTTTGGTTTTTTTTTTAAAGAAAACATTGAGAGGCATGTTACACCAGAAAGGAAAGACCATCATATTAATTATGAGTTTCTCATTCAGTTCAGCAAATCTTCATTGTTAAATATTGGATTAAGACTAATGTGAATGTGCATTTTCTAGACACCCAGTGACTCTCTGAGTTTAAATTGATAAACATGTGAATCGCTCTCAGAACACAATTTTCTGATGCTGCTTAAGTTAGTTTATCCAATTCCCGAGTATCACTGGAAAGAACCAAATGTTCTTGCATATTTTGGCAATAAACCCCTTTCCTCTCTCTGTCTTCTTTCTTTCCTGTTGTAAATCCAGGGTATGTAATAATTTGGAGAGAGGCTGTTCTTCCTGCAATATTTAGTCAATGTGCAAATCAAAGGATTGCATCTGTTGCAGTTTAGCCCGAGCAGGCAACTAAGCCCCTTACAGCCACTTGCTAACTCCCCACTCTGGTGGGGGAGAGAAAACTTGTGAGTTAAGATAAAAACAGTGTAATAATTAAAATAAAATAAAAACATATTAGTAATTCTAATAATGATTGAATGAAAAGAAAAACACCAAAGAGGGAGAATTAAACCGCAAGAAAGACAAGTGATGCAAATGGAAACAGCTCACCACCACCCAATGCCCAGACAGACCTTGAGCAGTGCCCCACCCCCTTGCTGAAACCTTACCTCTTATTTAACTGTTGAGAATGATGTTGCAAGATATGGAATACTCCTTTGGACGACTGGGATCAAATGTCCCAAATGTGCACCTTCAGCCTGCTTGAAGATGAGAAGCAGGAAAGGCCTGGATGCTATGCAAGCACTGCACAGCAATAAATAGAACATCCCTGTGTTATCAACACAAATTCCAGACTAATCCATAACCCCATATTAGCTAGTACGGAGACTGTGAAATTTGTGCAAATGATCACATCACAGGACAGCATCAGTATCCTCTGGGCTGTTGTGACTCTCCATGACAATCTTAATTTGGTGGCTCTTTGCTGACCTTTGTTGTGAGAACTGATTTGCCCACCACTTTAGCCATCTTCTCACAGGTGGGGGCAAGAAATGTTAAATGTATCCAAACCATGTTATCATTGCTCAGGTTGGCAGAAGTGTACCTTCATGTAAGTTCAGGCATGTACTGACGTAATTAACAACTCTTCAACATGAGAAGGATGCAGAGCTTAAGGCCAAGGAAGGCTTGTAAGAATGAACTGTAAGTTGCAAGCTGCAGAAGTCAGCAGTAACAAGAAGGCTGGAACACAAGACATATGAGGAGAGGTGCTGGCTTTGTTTAACATGGAAAAGGACAGGGTGGAGCATGTAGCTGCCTTCAGCAATCTGGTATTAAAGTGATGGAGCCAGAGAAGAGGCAATTGGTAAGAGCACAAAAAGTACAGTCCACAAATAACAGTATGAGAAATTCTGATTGTACATAAGAAGGAAAATGTTTCAAATGAGTTTGAGTTTGCTGACACCCAGAATATCACTGGAGTCTTTCCCTTTAGGGATCATCAAAACTGGTTGAGGCCCTGAGAAAACTGGCATAATTTCAAATGTGACCAGGCTTTCAGGAGAATGCTGGAGTAGAAAGGTCCAGAAGTCCTTTCCAGTCTGAATTATTCTATGACTCTTTGACACATTTAAAGGCCTTACACTAAAACATTGTCATCCCTTATTAGTATTCGAGTAGGAAATGCTCCAGAATAGTCAAACAAGAAACATGATGGCAGAAGATGGCAAAAGACAAAGTAGATAGTTTCTGCAATTGCCTGAGATTCTGAGCTCACTGCTTTCACTACTAGGATTAGCAAAAAAGAGATCTCAGCAATGAGATTTCAATATTAGCTTTAAGGAATTTGTTCTGTTTTCATTTCTTTAGAACAGTTGAATAAATACAATGAAGACAAAATTTTGTAAAGAAGTTTTTGTTGCAACTCTGTTGCTGGCTGATCTTTCTCCAAATAGAATAGAATAGAATAGAATAGAATAGAATAGAATAGAATAGAATAGAATAGACCAGGTTGGAAGAGACCTTTGAGATCATTGATTTCAAGCTATCACCCAACACCATCTAATCAACTAAACCATGACACCAAGCACTCCATCAAGTCCCTTCATAAACACCTCCAGTGATGGTGACTCTACCACCCCCCTGGGCGGCCCATTCCAATGGGCAATCACTCTTTCTGTGAGGAACTTCATCCTACCATCCAGCCTAAACCTCCCCTGGAATAGCTTGAGACTGTGTCCTCTGGTTCTGGTGCTGGTTGCCTGGGAGGAGAGACCAAGCCCCACCTGGCTACAACCTCCCTTCAGGTAGTTGTAGATGGCAATAAGTTTTAGGCCTCTTCATCATTGCTAATAGTGATATTGCAGTGCTTAATAATGACAGCCATCCATAAAGAATTGGTGAGACTGCTCTTCTTAACAAAATGTAAATTACATGTTCCAAGGATTAATAGATTGGAAAAATGGACTCTAAGAGTATTATCTTAGCCTTACTCTAAGATCAGTTCATTGTTAGTCCAACCTGTCAGACCTCAGAGGAGCACAGAAAGAGCAGTTCAAGATACTTCCTTCTGTAAGTAGCACTATTTAAAAATATTGTGCTCTGGGGCATATAAGAGTCTGAGAGGCACAGCTGTCCTTGTGCATATGACACAGGCACAGGTTTTCTTACACTTGTGGTTTGAATGTAGAGGTGAAGAGTAAAGAATGCACAAAGCTGAACATTAATAAGCTCAGCCAGATATGTTAATGGTGGTAGCTGGGATCAGAGCATCCTTGCTTTGAGTCTATTGAAGTGGAAAATTATTCGCTCACACCAAGTGCATGACAACCAAAGAACAGGTTTGTCTAAAGCCTTGTACAGCTTCCTGAGCCTCTGATGTGGCCAAAGGCTCTTCTGCAAAAGAACCTAGGAAGCAAGCCAAAGCAAATTAATTTAGAGATTGTCAGCAACTAGGAGACAGTGAATAAATAACTGTCAATGTTTCTGAAATGCTCCTATGATGCATAGAGAGAATGACAATTTGAAATCATTCAGATCTGGAGGCTTAGCAGAACTTACAGACTACCCTGCCTACCTCTAAAGCATGCCTGCACTTGAAAAATTGTCATCTCTCTCCTTGAACTGTGTCTCACTGATGTTTGTTTAAAATTAACACTGAATAAATCTGTCCCTGATATTCTGCATAGGTATAATCATAACTGGAGAAGCAGAACTGTGATTCAGGGATGTGTCATTAGGCTCTGCTGTAGGTAGCTCTTCCAGATACTTTTTCTGCTGTTTATCTCTCCTAAGCATGTTCTTTTTTATTATAATTACATATTTTTAAAAATTATTTTCTCCTGTTTTATTTCTCTTTGAAGTCTATGTCAGCAGATCCATTTGAAAGCAGGTTTCTAAAGCCATTAGGAAGCCAGTGCATGTTCCCAGTCCTTTGCCATGCAGAGACAGAAGGCTTGTAGCTCAGAAAGACAATTGTGTGAAAAGAAGGGTGGGTAGCAAACTAAAGAAGCTGATTATCATAGAATCATAGAATCAACAAGTTTGGAAAAGACCTCAAAGATCATCAAGTCCAACCTGTTACCCAAGACCTCATGACTACTAGACCATGGCACCAAACTCTCTCCTGGCTACAATCACCCCTCAGGTAGTTGTAGATAGCAATAAGGTCTCCCCTGAGCCTCCTCTTCTCCACACTGAACAATCCCAGCTCCCTCAGCCTCTCATAGGCCTTGTGCTCAAGGCCTCTCCCCAGCCTCGTTTCCCTTCTCTGGACATGTTCAAGAGTCCCAATGTCCTTCTTAAACTGAGGGATGCAGAACTGGACACAGTACTCAAGGTGTGGCCTAACCAGTGCTGATGATCCTCTATTCCACTCTTGTGAGACCCTGCTTGCAGTACTGCGTACAACTGTTGGGTCCCAGCAGAAGAAAGACATAAACCTTGAGAATTACTCCAGGGGAAGGTCACATAAGTGATCTGAGGGGTGAAATACCCCTGCTATGAGGAAAGGCTGAGAGGATTGGCATTGTTCAAAATGGAGGACAGACCCCAAACAGTGGCAACAGGAGTAACTGTGAAGTACAAGCACTGAATGCACCTGTAAGACACATCCTGTCTGCATTCACAGGCACACCGTGGAGCTCTACTGTATCTACTTGCATATGTAAGCCCCAATGTCAGAAATCCTTTCTCAGGTGCTCTGGCATTTTTTTTTTTTTTTTGGACAGCCTGATGTTATCAAGTTGCATTGAGGTTTCAGGACTCTATCTTCCTCATTATTGTAACTGTGACTCACTCTGTGGATCTTTCAAAAAACAAATTACTGTGGGATAGAAAAAGAACAAAAGACTTAACTGGAAAGCTGATAAACCTCCCAAGTGTTTTTCAGTCACAATTTATGAGGGTGCTTTCAGTCCCTATCTAATTCTATTTACCTGCTGGCTGGGGGGCTTTGTCATTTGCTGAGAAGAGCTGCTATTCTTAGTGTGCACACTATTAAATCTTCCTTTTCAAGAAAATGAAAAAGTCCTTCAGCCTCAGACATTTCTTTCTCTTTACATGGGGCTGGCATCAATTTCCATGGATTCTCCACTAAAACAATCTTTGTGAGATTTGGAGATATTGTTACTCCTTTCAGTCTGCTTATTATAAAAAATAAGCACTCCCTTGCCCCAAGCTATCTGGCAGACTTTTGTGTCACTCTTGGTTACTTACCATTGTTAAATATATGTTTGAATCTTATTGCAACAATGAGGAAAACTATGGAAAAGGGTGAAAACAAATATGCATGTGAAGCTCATTTCACTTCTTGGGCAGATGAAATAGGCTTCATTGATACAAAATACTTCCACTTTCTCTTTTTAAAATCACAGAACCAAGAATCACAGCATAGTAAGCATTGGAAGGGACTTCTTAAGATAATTTGGTCCAAGCTTTCTGCTAAAACAGGTTTCTGCTAGATCAGGTTGCAGAGGAAGCTATCTAGGCAGTTTTTGAAAGTCTCCAGAGAAGGAGACTACAGTACCTACCAAGATATCCTGTTCCAGTGCTCAATTACCCTCAAAGTAAAGAAGTTCCTTCGTATATTTGAGTGAAATCTGGTTCTTCCTGGTTTATTTCCCCTGGACAGGCAGGAAGCTTAATTTCACATGATTTCTTTGATGCATGTTCAGATGCATCTAGCAGCCAAACAATGCCTGGATTTGGATTTGAATTTCAAAGTAGGGGTAGCTCAATACAGAGGGAAATTTTGCACATTTCCAATTGGCCCCTGGAAGTGGACAACTGTGCAGTCTGAGAAATACAAAACTTTTTGTTTGTTCTTCTTCATTTGTAGTTCTATGATCTCCATTTAATAGCAATATTGCAAATGGGGAACTGCAAATTGCAAATGTGACCTGCTAATGCTGCATGAATTTGACACCTGGACCTTGCTGAGAATCCTCATTCTACAAGCCAAGTTCTGTGCATGCAAGCTCCTTTGCTCATGTGGATAGATACATCTGACTCAATAGGCAGCCTGTGGGAATGCAGCTGGCTTTTGTAGAGCCAGGTTTAGTAGAATCTGCTGCTTTGGTAAAAAAGTTCTGACTGAAGCTGTGTCCCTGGAATCATTAAATAATTCAGGTGCAAAGTGGCCTCAGGAGGCTCCTAGTCCGATCTCTTGCTCAACACAGCATCAGTCATGAGACTAGGATTCTCAGGTCTTTGTGCAGTAGAGCCAAGGATGGAGAGTGCATGGCCTCTCTGGGGCAGATGCTCAGGAATTTCCAAGTTAAAATCTGTTTACTTACAGAAAGGGTCTGACCAGCTGAATGTAAGTCTTCTATCCAACCATGGTTGAATATGAATGCTGATTTATGAGCATTGGACTATGAAAATGAGCTCTCAAGCAGAGAATTCAGAGTGAATTCAAGGTCTGAGCAGTCAGCATAGTTTTAAGATTCTGCATTGAACTACTTGCAATTGAATGTTTAATAGATACCAGTCCAGCTTTGCCTGTGATTTATGTCAAATAAGATCCTTGGAGTGGGTACTAAAATAAAAGTTGTACTGCTGATTTTGCTCTCAAAGATTCAATGACAGATCAGGTTATGTGTGCCTAATGAATTTTGACATTTTACTTAGATAAAGTGCCAGTCATTCAAGGAGACAGCACAGACTTTTCTTCCTGTGTAGAGGTCTTTGTAGTTGAGTAAAAGGAAAGCTGGCCATGCTTCTTGTTACAGACATCAGAGCAGGGAGGGGTGTTTTACAGTCACTCTGCAGATCTACAGGCAAGCCAGACTATGCAGTTGTGAAGAGAACTGTGTTATGGAAATTTATTTAATTTAGAAAAGATATGTCAAATGGATATTAATAAAAATATTAATAAATTTTTATTACAGTATCACAGTATCACAGTATCACTTAGGTTGGAAAGGACCTCGAGGATCATCGAGTTCAACCTATCAACACAGACCCCATGACTAGACCATGGAACCAAGTGCCATGTCCAATCTCCTCTTGAACGCCTCCAGGGTCGATGACTCAACCACCTCCCTGGTAACCCGTTCCAATGACGAATGATTCGCTCGGTGAAGAACTTCATTCCTCACCTCGAGTCTAAACCTCCCCTGGCACATCTTGAGACTGTGTCCCCTTGTTCTGGTGCTGGTTCCCTGGGAGAAGAGGCCAACCCCTTCCTGGCTACAACCACCTTTCAGGTAGTGGCAGAGGGCAATGAGGTCACCCCTGAGCCTCCTCTTCTCCAGGCTAAACAATCCCAGCTCCCTCAGCCTCTCCTCATAGGGCTTGTGTTCAAGGCCTCTCCCCAGCCTTGTTGCCCTTCTCTGGACACGTTCAAGTGTTTCAATGTCCCTCTTAAACTGAGGGGCCCAGAACTGGACACAGTACTCAAGGTGCGGCCTAACCAATGCAGAGTACAGGGGCACAATGACCTCCCTGCTCCTGCTGGCCACACTATTCCTAATGCAGGCCAGGATGCCATTGGTCCTTCTGGCCACCTGGGCACACTGCTGGCTCATATTCAGACAGCTGTCAATCAGCACACCCAGGTCCCTCTCTGTTTGGCAGCTCTCCAGCGACTCCGACCCCAGCCTATAACTCTGCATGGGAATGCCGTAGCCAAAGTGCAGCACTCGGCACTTGGACTTAGAATAGAATAGAATAGAATAGAATAAACCCGGTTGGAAGAGACCTTCAAGATCATCGTGTCCAACCTATCACCCAACACCACCTAATCAACTAACCCATGTAACCAAGCACCCTGTCAAGTCTCCTCCTGAACACCTCCAGTGACGCCGACTCCACCACCTCCCCGGGCAGTCAATTCCAATGGGCAATCACTCTCTCTGTGTAAAACTTCCTCCTGACCTCCAGCCTAAACTTCCCCTGGCGCAGCCTGAGACTGTGTCCTCTTGTTCTGGTGCTGGCTGCCTGGGAGACTTGTTGAATACCATCCCATTGGATTCTGCCCATCTGTCCAGTCAGTCGAGGTCCCTCTGCAGAGCCTTTCTACCCTCTAACTGACTAACATCTGCCCCTAACTTTGTGTCATCTGCAAACTTGCTGATGACTGACTCGACCCCCTCATCCAGATCATCGATGAATATGTTGAAGAGGATGGGGCCCAGCAATGATCCCTGGGGGACACCACTGGTGACTGGCCGCCAGCTGGATGTGGCTCTGTTCATTACCACTCTCTGGGCCCAGCCCTCCAGCCAGTTCCTAACCCAGCACAGAGTGTAATGGTCCAAGCCACGGGCTAGCAGCTTAGCCAGCAGTTTGCTGTGGGGGATGGTGTCAAAGGCCTTGCTGAAGCCCAGGTAGACTACATCCACAGGCCACCCCACATCCACCAGACGGGTCACCTGATCATAGAAGGAGATCAGGTTGGAGAGGAAGGACCTGCCCTTCCTAAATCCATGCTGGCTGGACCTGATCCCTTGGCCATCCTTCAGGTGCACAGTTATTGCCTCCAGGATAATCTGCTCCATCACTTTCCCTGGCACTGAGGTCAGGTTGACTGGCCTGTAGTTTCCAGGTTCCTCCATCCGACCCTTCTTGTGGATGGGGACCACGTTGGCCAGTTTCCAGTCATCTGGGACCATTGATATGGGAAATTACCAAAAACTTATCAAAGAGGTTCGATGTATGGTTAGAATATGTATTTACATTGGGAATGTGCAGTATTTAGGCAATATAGCACTTTTAACAATTCTGTGCAAACTGTGCAAAAATACAAAAAGAGAGAATCCCCGGGAGCAAAATGACACTCAGCCACAGCAGTGGGGGTAGACTCGACAAGGACCGTTAAGCCAAAGAGGCAGTGAATTAATTACTCACAGATGGTTCCACCCAAGTGGGGAATGCTGCTGCTGTGTATTAGCTGTTGAGGCTTTGGGGCACTTTCATATGGCTTCAGCAGGATGGCAGGCAATATGACACGTTCTTTGGGATGGGCTCCTGCTTTGTCCTGGGTAAACTGAGGCACAGAAAAATTCTAGTTGCAAGGGGAAACAAGACTTGGCTCCAGCTCCAAAGTTCATGGTGAGTACTCCCATGGCTTTTATCCCAGGCTCTTGATCGGGAAACTCACAGAATCACACAGAATCTCAGAATCACCAAGGTTGGAAGAGACTTCAAAGAATATCAAGTCCAACTTGTCACCACAGACCTCATGACTAGACCCATGGCACCAAGTATCACATCCAATGTCCTCTTGAACACTTCCAGGGATGGTGACTCCACCACCTCCCTGGGCAGCATATTCCAAAGGCTAATGACTCTCTCACTGAAGAACTTTCTCCTCACCTCAAGCCTAAACTTCCCCTGGTGCAGCTTGAGACTGTGTCCTCTCGTTCCCATGCTGGTTGCCTGAGAGAAGAGACCAACTCCCTCCTGGCTGCAACCCCATTTCAGGTAGTTGTAGACAGCAATGAGGTCTCCCCTGAGCAGATTCTATTGTTTTCATCACATAGGGCAGACTATGAACTCTAATATGCATTACGTGGCAACAGAGAAGGGGTTTGGATCACAAGCCCTATGAGGAGAGGCTGAGGGAGCTGGGGTTGCTTAGCTGGAGAAGAGGAGGCCTAGGGGAGACATTATTGCTCTCTACAACTACCTGAAGGGAGGTTGTAGATAGGTGGGAGCTGGTCTCTTCTCCCAGGCAACCAGCACCAGAACAAGAGGACACAGTCTCAAGCTGTGCTAGAGGAGGTTTAGACTGGATGTTATGGGGGCGACGGAGATTGGAATCAATACGGCTGACCAATATGATTGAGTATTGTTCCTTTATTGTTCCAGTGTTGCAGGCCCATGGTGCAGGCCTGGGGTGCAAGCCTATGGAGCAGGCCTGTAGTGCAAGTAGAGCACAGTAAAGTAAAGTGTAGAAGAAGAAGAGACACAAAAGGCAGAAGTGTGTAGCAAGGGAACTGCTACAATTTATATAAACTCGGAGTGCCTTGTTGGCATGGCTTCATTGGTTCTCATTGCACTATTACAGATTATTGCTCCAACTACTAATGACATGCAAGGTTTGTTGATGCAGATGCATGTCCTGTTGTCCCAAGATAACTTTCCATGTTTATAGCTACCAGTGTCTTGTTTTAGTTACATGCTGCAGGCACAGCCCTGTTTTGCTACACTGCTAGCTGGCTCTGCATTTATGCTGAGCATGGCCTACCACCATGTCAGGCTCTAGGCCTGCACTGCCAGATTGCTCACACTGCTCATCGCTGGCATTACCACAAATCCCCTTTTTTGTTTTTGTGAGCAATCTGGTCATGGGAATTGTTCTCATCCCATACAAGATGCTAATGCAAACACAGAAGCAAGAAAGGTAAAGCTAAGCTGTATAGCAAAAGCAAGAGTTCAGTAGTGCAGCATGTCTAACAGACTGGTGTAACCCATACGAGGCACAAAGCTTAAGTTGAACTAGTTACAATGCTCTATAGAGCTGGCATAATACATAGTCAAAGATAACAAACATTGCAAAGAAGAATTCAGATCTTAATAGTTCTGATCTTTACATTTCACTCCTCTTATTGACAGAGAAGACTTGATTTTGCCTGTACGCATTGCACACAGAGATTGAGGTACAAATGTAATTCTTAGCACTGTCTTTTACAATCTGCTTTAGGAGTATGTTGCACCTTTATTTTCTCTAGGGTGGTAAAAAATGATGAATTGTTTAATGGTAGCAAGATTTTTTTAATCTGTAAAGGTAGATCTGGCCAGGCTCTAGCTTCACAGATAGAAAACTTGCAGGCAAGCAGCAAGAGCAAAAAGAGCTTCATTGCTTTGCCCAATATAAAATTACACATAATAATGTGGTTTTGCTCATCCTAGTAATTCTGATCTCTTAATATTCATACAACAGTTAAGCAGTCACGACACTCAGTTATAGGTTAGATGCTTTCTGTTGACATCTTGGTTTATTGTGACAGTCGTTGAGGTCAGTGCTAAGCAGGTTTACTGGTTGTCATTTTCATGACAGTTGTGCCATGTTCATGCTGTCTTGTGATGAAAGGGTTACAGCACTTTGCAAAGTTGATGTTTCTAGGGTTACAGCATTTCTAGGGCTGCCATGAGCTAATTTTTTGCTATGGGGTATTCTCTCTTTCCCCCCACCTTTTTTTTTTTTTTTTTCTTTTCTTTAATAATCTCTACTAAGCAAAATGTAAAGATGAAACTGTATCCTCTAGGATGTCTACATTCAGAGGTACACTTAGTTAACAAGAGAGAATACAAAGTTACCAAGCAACCACAATATGCATTCCTAATTCGCAGAATGCTGTGCTACATTCTTCTGATTGATGCTGTTTGATCCGAGATTATCATAGCAGTTATTGTGATCGATGTTCGACTACATGGGAAATGATGCTTCCTCATGGTCTTGATTCTTCCATCGTTGTTTATTGTGATAATTGCAGTTAGCAGAAAAGAAGGCTCGAGGTGACCTGATAGTGGCCATCCAGTAGCTGAAGAGAGCCTACAAGAATGATGGGGAGGGACATCCTAGCATGTCAGGAAATGACAGGACTGGGGGGAATGGAACAAGACTGGGAATGGGAAGATTCAGGCTGGGTGTGAGGAAGAAATTATTCACCGTGAAAGTGGTGAAGCCCTGGAATGGGTTGTCCAGGGAGGTGGCCAAGGCCCCATGCCTGGAAGTGTTTAAGACCAGGCTGGACGAGGCTCTAGCCTGCCTGATCCAGTGTGAGATGTCCCTGTCCATGGCAGTGGTTGGAACTAAATGATTCTTGTGGTGCTTTCCAACCCTGACTCATTCCACGAGTCCATGATTCCACTTATTTTGTAATTAATTTTGACTGTTTTTTGTTTGTTTTTAATGTGAGCTATTTTTAATTTTGTAATTTTTTTTTTGCTCCATTTCTTTAATATTTTGAAGTCTACTTTCAATAAATCTATATCATTTTCGTTTGATTTCATTATATGGATATACATTTTTTTAAAGTTTATATTTTTTTCCCATTATTTTTACATGTTTGCAATTGTTTTTGTTTATTTTTTTAATTTCTTTTAATTTCATTTTTTAAAATTATTTTTATATTTTTTCTTTTTAATTCTAATTTGAGTAGTTTCATATTTTATTTTGAATGTATTTCTTTTTTTTTTGTTATTTTATTTCATTTTTAGTTATTATTTTCTATTCTGAATTTATTATTTTGATATGTTTAATATTTTTACATTTAATCTAGTTCTTTTGTTTAATCTTTAATTCATTTTAATTTTTGTTTTTTAAATTATTTTTATACTGCTTTAATGTGGTATTTTTGTTTTTTTTTTTTAATTGCATTTTTTTTAATCTGCACTTTTTAATTACTTTTTGTTAACTTTTTTTTTGTTTTGATAATTTTAATCTAATTTTGATATACTTTTTTTCTAATTAATTTTTGTTATTTTGTATTTTAATTTTTCTTTGTTCTCTAATTTTTTTATTATTATTATCTTTAAGTTACTTTTTGTCATTTTAAATTTATTTTTTATACCTTCTTGATTATTAGTTTTGTTTTGTTATTGCCAATTTTTAATCTGTATTTTAATTTGTTATTCTAATCAATTTTTTATTTCAATTTCTTTTTTTTTTGTAATTTCTATTTTTTCTTTTTATCTAGTGTTTAATCTTTTTATTTTTTGATCTTATATTCTTTATTGTAATTATTTTTTGCATGTTTGTTTTATTTAATATATTTTCCATTTTAATTTTCATTTTTGCTTTTTATTATATTTTTTAACTTTGTTTTCTATTAATTCTTTTTATAGTATTATAATTTTAATTTTAATTTTCTTGATTTTTTCTTTGTATAATTTTTTGTTTGTTTTAATCTAGTAGTCTTGATAATCCTTATTTTTATTTTTTTGCTAACAATTCTTACTTTTTTTTTAATAGCTATTTTTTGTTAGTAATCCTTATGATTTTTCAGTGTGTCATATTTTGTTTTAAATATTTTGTTTTTATTGTTGCTCTTCTTTTTTATTATTATTCTGTTATTTAGTACTCTATGTTTTGTATCCAGAATTTTTGTGCTTTTGTTATATATTTCTACATTTAAATTTTTCCTTTGCACATGTTACCTTTTTGTTTACCTTTTTTTTTTTGCATTTTTTGTATTTTTTCTTGTAGTCTATGTCTAAGAAGGAAATATAAAGACATTACCTTAGCTAAGGAATACTTTTAAAATGAATACTTATTTACTACAAATCTTAACTATATTACATGGAGCTCCTTTGAAATGCCAAGGCACACAACTAAGAAGGTTGGAACCAAAAGAAAAACTTACAATGTGAACTCATTACTAAGTACTTACACCTTACTATAATTACTACGTACTAGGTATCTGTAAATACCAAATGCTTGCCATTCATTATGCTTACCAGGAAAACTTAGCAAAACTCTAAATAACAAATCTCTTAAGGACATTGCAATCAGAAATGAAGAAATTAACACTGTAGCTTTAAATCAGAGCAGAGCTATGGTTGGCAAGAGTTGTACCAGAAAATCCTCCCTTTTCTAGGGGTGGGGGTGGGTTGAGGGTGGCTAGCAAGGTGTACTCTAGTTGCTATTGTTTCTGTATTAGGGTCTTAACGACTTGCAGCCTATCGTGTCTGAACGGCCACTGTTCCACCTATACTGGATTATGTGTTTTCCATTTTGATTTGAGGGTTAATTGCTGACTAGGAGCCACTACAAAGAAGGAGCGGTAACAAGTTTTGCTCCTAGCTAATCTCAACCCAACAGAGCAACTGGAAGGGTTAACACATACGGTCTTACAGTGATTGATTTGCTGTAGTTAAAAGCTAATTGTGGCTGTCAATGGGTCCATGTCCCAGTGGAGGCCAGGGACAAGCGGAGTCTCTCAGGGATCAGTCCTGGCACCAGGCTTGTTCAACATCTTTGTCAGTGACATGGACAGTGGCATTGAGTGCACCCTCAGCAAGTTTGCAGATGACACCAAGCTGTGTGGTGCAGCAGACACGCTGGAGGGAAGGGAGGCCATCCAGAGGGACCTTGACAGGCTGGAGAGGTGGGCACAAGCCAATCTCATGAAGTTCAATAAGAGCAAGTGCAGGGTCCTGCATCTGGTTCAAGGCAATCCCAGGCCCAAATCCAGGCTGGGCAGTGACTGGCTGGAAAGTAGCCCTGAGGAGAGAGACTTGGGGGTGCTGGTGGACAAAAAGCTCAATATGAGCTCTCAATGTGCACTTACAGCCCGCAAGGTGTGAGAGTCTAAGAAGTTTGTCTCTCTCTATGTGGGTCAACAAAGATAAAGTGATAGCAGAGCCACTGGAAAGAAGGTGGAAAGAATCCTGTCCACCAATCCTGGATGCAAATCAGCTTGTGATTGCATCGTGATAACATGGGACTACAACAATGGACCCAAGGACCCAGCCATCACACCTTTAGGGCAAGATAATCTCCACCTGTTTCCTGAACCTTGTCTGGATGGAGACGGGGTAGACGGAGATTTCCCGCCCCCCCCTCCAGCCAGGTTCTTGCCTAAACACACAGATTTCCTGCCACTGGAATTCCTGAGGGACAATATTTAACTACATACCTAAGGACTAAAAACTGTATAAAAGACTGGAACAACTACTGGTTTGTAGAGAGAAACAGAGGAGAGAAACAGAGGAGAGAAACAGAGGAGAGAAACAGAGGAGAGAAACAGAGGAGAGAAACGGGGAGAAAAACGGAGATGAAGGAAAACACAGGAGACGGGCCAGGCCGCTGAGAAGCCGGGACAATGCTGCTCCGGAGAAAAGAAGCTGCCCGGAGGACCACAGCTCCAGCCAAATCCTCAGCACCCTTTCTCTACAGACCCAGGCTGCCCAGAGGAGCCTCAGCACTGTTCCTGTATCAACCCAACATCTCCCCAGAGGACCACAGCTGTTCTCCAGCAAAAGCCTCACCAGCGTTTCTCTACAAACCCAACATCTCCTGCAGCACCTTGCCTCCACAGACTTTAACTGTCTTGGGGGGGATGAGGGGTGTGGTAATATAATTCCTTTCCTCTTCTCCCTCTCTCTATCTCTCGTCTCTCTCTCTATGTCCACTTTATTTCTCTTTTCTCCCTCTCCCCTTTCTTATGTCCACTTTAGTTATGTAATAAATAGTCTAGCTGTTGATACTTTGGCCTCGTTTGTGCCTTTAATTTCACAACACGGGAATATTTAAAAGAACTGTGTCTCTGGACCGAGACATCTAATGTCTCCGGACCGTGACACAAGGCCAATCAGATCCTGGGCTGCATCAGGAGAAGTGTGGCTAGCAGGTCGAGGGAGGTGATCCTCCTCCTCTACTCAGCCCTGATGAGACCCCACCTGGAGTACTGCCTCCAGTTCTGGAGCCCCTATTACAAGAGGGATGTGGAGGTGCTGGAACGTGTCCAGAGAAGGGCCACGAGGATGATCAGAGGGCTGGAGCACCTCTCCTATGAGGACAGACTGAAGGAGTTGGGGCTGTTCAGTCTGGAGAAGAGAAGGCTCTGAGGTGACCTCATTGTGGCCTTTCAGTATCTGAAGGGGGCCTACAGGAAGGCTGGGGAAGGACTTCTCAGGATCTCAGGTAGTGATAGAACTAGGGGGAATGGAATGAAGCTGGAGGTGGGGAGATTCAGGCTAGATGTGAGGAGGAGGTTCTTCCCCATGAGAGTGGTGAGACCCTGAAATGGGTTGTCCAGGGAGGTGGTTGAGGCCCTGTCCCTGGGGGTGTTTAAGAGCAGGCTGGCTGAGGCTCTGTCCAGCCTGATGTAGTGTAGGGTGTCCCTGCCCATGGCAGGGGGGTTGGAACTAGATGATCCTTGTGGTCCCTTCCAACCCTGAATGAAACTATGAAACTATGAAACTATAATTGCACTGGCTCTTTGCTAACCCAGGTTGTTTGGATACCTTTTAAACCCATGACTTCAGAATTTGCCATGAGCAATGTCTAGTGACCATTCCATTTATGACTAGGTATAATGATGACATCGTCTCCAGTATCCAGAATAATTGAAAATTGTATAGTTTGTCCACAAGGGTGTCTGACAGATACAATCTGTTCCAGTTTTCCCTTTTGGATTTCTAGGGCTAATAAGGTATTAGGCATACCGGTGGAACCCAAGCCTTCTTGCCCTTGGATCCTGTTAGAAGTTTCAGGCACTCAGGACTCAGATGGTATTAGCTGAGCAATTTCTGTCCCAACAAGAGTGCTAACAGGAGGACCAATGGTATAGAGCATAATTTTCATAGCCTAGTCATAATCAGAATGTATTGAACCAGGAATTATAAGGATGCCCTGTCCAGAGGTAGACAATCTGCCAATTAACAGAGCACAGGGTCTGTGACCCAAAGGACCATGCCAATTCAACTCGATAATGCTTTGTGGATTCAAAAGGTGATATGCAGCTGTTGTCAGGTCTGCTGTGCACTGCCAGAGGGGGCTGTGGGGAGTGGGGTGCGGTCCAAGCACCCTGGTTTGGTGTCGTTGCGCGGGGTATATTTGCGCTGCAGGAGCAGCTTCTGCGACGATCTCAAGTAAAATGATTAGGTCTGTGACATTTGCTAGTCTGTCCAACAGTCAGGTACTTTGGTTTAAGGTACCTAGGTTGCACAGAAGCATGATGATTTCCGCCCAGGTTGTTTCTTTTGTGTGGTGGTCGTACTGGTGGTTTCAAGACTGCATCTATGGCCATGGCTAGTGACATTGCTGCTTGTCGATGCCTTCATTCGTTGTGGCATCCTGCAGTCATGAGACAGTGGCTGGAACCGGTTGATAAAATGCTGAGACCCTGTTTAGTTTATTCATTAACATTGTCAAATGCCAAAATATCCAGCATTTCTATCTTCATATCGTGAGTCAGGTCTGAATGTATTGAATGACGTATGTATGGGATGGTATTGACAAAGGAACCAAGTGGCCCTGTTAGATCCTGCTGAGTAGTGAAAAGCACAGGATCAGAGTTATTGTCCTGGATTCTGGACCACTCTTTGATCACTAAATCCTGACTTAATTGCAAAGCCTTATCAGGAAGTTGCAATTGCTGATAAGATCTAGCAAAGATCTCGCCCCAACGAGATGGTTAACGGTGACAACTTGTAAAGAGTCTGCTGGCTGCCGAGGCATGGCTTCTGAGGCATTTGCAAGTGAATTGCCACCTAATTGAGAGTTGCAATGTCTGAGGCGGTGTGACTTTCAAGTCCGCTTGCTGACATTAGGATGTAACTTTTTGTTGCAATCAGAATATCATCCATAGACTTACCGATGAGAAAGTCACAATGGGTCTATCTAAGTGGGAAGAGAGTGCCTTGAGGCTACTCATTGATATCGGTGGGTGGAGTCTGCCTTAATCGATGACTCAGTAGATGCAGAGCAAATTGTAAAGAAAACGATCCTTCAAATGAATAATAATCAGGTCCCAATTTGTGGGGACTGGGAGTTGGGAGACCAGGTTGTAAGGCACCCATCTCCTCCATGATCGCTCTCAGACCACGTAATAAACACCATTTGCTGACATACATGTGTCAAAAGGGATTAACACATGTGTTGAAAACAACTGATTGATTACAGCAGTTGTGTATCCTGACTGTAGCCCATAGGTAGCTATAGCTTGTCTAACTTCCTTTAACATTTGTTAGTCCAGAGATTAGTCATTGTTAACCTTCTCCGTCTGTGACTACATTTCCCACAATACCTTTCCACCAGCGAAGCGGGACAGTTCCCTGTCCCTTCTAGCTCCCGATCGTCCCATCGGGACTCGATTGAGATATCCATCCAGTGCTATACTCTGCTGACAATGTCTGGAATGTAGGAGGTGGAGGGGGGTGTAGTGCAGCTGAAACCACTGGGGGGAAGGGGCTGTTTCTGCTGCCGCCATTGGGGGTGGCTGCTGCTGGTGTAAGTGCTGGTATCGCCGGTGCGTTGGTTGATGCCACCTTGATTGGAGCTGCCAGTACTCGCCGGGGCCATGGGGGGTTGCAGGAGGTGTCACCAGGAGAGCTGCTGGGGTGTGGGGCGCCACTGGAGTGGGCGCCGCTGGGCTGAGGGCTGCCAAGATGAGCGCTGCTGAGGTGGGAACCACAGGACGGGAGCGGTCGCGAGAGTGCCACCATTGCGAGCCTCCAAGCGCTCCATTGTTTTTTTTTCCTAAGAGGAGTTGCAGGGCAGAGTTGCAACTGTCCGGCCTCCCAACGTCAGTCCTCTCGTCTTCCAAGTCCAAGCCGTCACTGGCGGTATCAGAGGAAGACGTTGATGAAGGGGATCGAAAACGCCGAGCCACAGGTTTCGCCACTTTTTTTTTTTTTTTTTTTTTAGGGTTTCTTTGCTGGGTGCGGACGGCTGTGGTGGTGTCCAATAAACATGATGTGCTCGCCAAGATGGTGGACGTGGCATCTTCTTTCTCTAATTCCTAATGCGTAGCAACCTCCATTTTGTTTTTGCGTGCCTTATCAGTTCAATCTGGATTTGCTTCTGCCGCTATCGACGTGGCAGGAGCAGATTTTTCCACACAAAAGGATGGTAATAAGAGAACCGTGATTCATGTAGAAGGATTGGCAGGCAATTGAAATTCTGAGGAGGATGCTGACGGAGTGGCAGACAATGTGCAGGGAGGGGGAGGGGGGGCGGAGGGCGAGGGGTGCCTTCCGAGTCTCCCTTTTTCGTCTCGGTTAAAACCAAACACCGCAGCAGCTGAATTGGGAGTAGACTGCTCTGCTTTTTTCGATTGCAATGTATGTGACAATCCGTCACACGGTGCTATAGCAAAAAGCTGCTTTTTTAAGTATGTAACTGGGCTGCAATTTCGTCCCATGCTTCCAAAGTAAAAGCTTATTTGCCGTGGGGATGAGTCTGGGCTCAGGCTAGTAGCCCTTTTAAAATCCCAGAATCGCCAGTAATACCTCTCACGGAGAGGATAGGTGGAGGGCATTTAGCACAGCCTCTTCTGTTTTGTGGCGTGCTTACCCTTGCCCGTCCCTGGTCGCTCACCGGGCCAGGGTGAGATTCACTTCCTTTTTGAGCACGTGCTGCTAATTTTTTCAGCACCAGGGCAGTGCTATTTCGACCGGCTTTCCGTATAGCTCAGATATACCTCTTTATGCTGAGTCGACCAGTATTGTAGTCCGAGGATCCCTTGTCCATGAGTTCAGGTGTATTCAGGCGCCAGATATGGGGGTGACGGAGATTGGAATCAATACGGCTGACCAATATGATTGAGTATTGTTCCTTTATTGTTCCAGTGTTGCGGGCCTATGGTGCAGGCCTGGGGTGCAAGCCTATGGAGCAGGCCTGTAGTGCAAGTAGAGCACAGTAAAGTAAAGTGTAGAAGAAGAAGAGACACAAAAGGCAGAAGTGTGTAGCAAGGGAACTGCTACAATTTATACAAACTCAGAGTGCCTTGTTGGCATGGCTTCATTGGTTCTCATTGCACTATTACAGATTATTGCTCCAACTACTAATGACATGCAAGGTTTGTTGATGCAGGTGCATGTCCTGTTGTCCCAAGATAACTTTCCATGTTTATAGCTACCAGTGTCTTGTTTTAGTTACATGCTGCAGGCACAGCCCTGTTTTGCTACACTGCTAGCTGGCTCTGCATTTATGCTGAGCATGGCCTACCACCATGTCAGGCTCTAGGCCTGCACTGCCAGATTGCTCACACTGCTCATCGCTGGCATTGCCACAGGATGTTAGGAAGAAATTCTTCATAGAGAGAGTGATTGCCCATTGGAATGGGTTGCCCGTGGTGGTGGTGTTGCCGTCACTGGAGGTGTTTAGGAAGAAACTGGATGGGGTGCTTGGTGCCATGGTTTAGTTGATTAGATGGTGTTGGATGATGGGTTGGACTAGATGATCTCGAAGGTCTCTTTGAACCTGGTCTATTCTATTCTTTCCATTCCATTCCATTCCATTCCATTCTATTCTATTCTATTCTATTCTATTCTATTCTATTCTATTCTATTCTATTCTATTCTATTCTATTCTATTCTATTCTATTCTTTTATTCTAAAATGGTGAAATAGTATGCCATAGTGCTTTGTATCTATAGACAGATGTCTGCTCTCTTGGCTCTATTTTCTGTTCTCTGTTCTTATAGCAAACTGGTATATCTGTGTAGGAAAATGCACAGGATAAGAAGAACCATTTATTGTTCTAAGGTTAAGTACACTTTGGATCATTTTTTTTAATTAAGAAATTTTTTTCTTAGAAAGACTTGGGAGAGGAATATGTCCTCTTTGTTTTCAAAAATTTCAGGGAATTATCCTGGAGACAGTGATGTCTGTGAAGGTCTTTTAAAATCAACTTTCAAGTCTGAAATGTGTCATTTTAATAAAATGTTTGTTTAGGAAGTGCAGTTCAAGTAAATGCATGGGAGAAGATAGAGACGTTATAATTGAAGAAGTGAAATTTTGTGGACTGATGCAGTAATCATCTCAATTACAGTGAACTGTCTTCAGATCAGCCAAAGTCTGGCCTTCTGATTTCATGAGGGCAAGCAAGCCAAAACCTCAGGATGCTCTTTCTGTCCCCCTCCTGTCACTCCCTGAACACCCTTTTTTGTCTTCCCAGAACTTCTGAAGTTACAGCTTCCCCTCAGTCAACTATGGAAGAGAGGTCATTGCCTGTCTACATGGCATGACTCAAGACATATTTACATTCATGTAGTACTCCCTTCAGAGAGATCCCTGGTGTTTCCACCCTGTATACCTTTTCTCCCTGTGAGCCACATTTCTGATACTTCTGATACTTTATACACACTGACAAAGTCCAAAATACGGTACTCATTAGTTGGTCCACAAAGACAATTACCCACTCTTCCTTCTCCTGCCATTGGACTCATGGGCCTTATTAGGACACAAAGTATGAGTCTGCAAAACTCTTGTGGGTCCTAGCATATAAAAAAAACCCCAAGCTTTATTTATCCTCTTGCACAGGCTATGCAAAATACATGCAAGATAGTTCACAATCTCATAGTCCTGAGCTGCTGCTGCTGCTGCAGAAGAAAGATCCCACATAATGAATGATGAACAAGACAATGAACATGTAACAGCACATTAGTAATTTAATCAGGCACTCATCTTCTACAGAATGTGTAATACAATATTAATTTTACAATTTAGCAGGAAAGAACTCTCAGCTTTGCATGTCTGAATTTTTGACATGATCTTGTAAAGGATACCCAAGCCAGATGGTTTTTCCTTTTCTCATAGGTTTTAGTTTGGTGTGGGATTTTTGTTGTTGTTGTTTGTTTGTTTGTTTTGTTTTGGTTGGTTGGTTTTGGTTTTGAAAAAGTTTATGGAATGGTAGTAAATTTATATTCATGGTAGTTCATCACAGGGTAAATATTCTGTTTACTTTGCATTTTCTTCTTTTTATTTTGAATGTAATAAATCAATGTGATGGTAAAAGATTTAAATGCAGAGTAGCAAAACATTTGGCAGTGGTCTGACAATTTTAACTGCTCTCATCTTGATGAGGTGGCTGGCAGTGCTGGTTTTCCTTTTAATTTTTATCCAAACCAATGCTGTCAGTGTTTTGATATTTATATTAATGAGAAGAGTAGAGGGTGTCTTTGCTGTTTAATGGAGGGTGAAGCAGTGTCTGAATTTAATTTATTTCCATTTTTATTTGATGACATTTTGTTCAGTGATAAGACTGAAAATCAAGGACATCTCTTTAAGACTGCTCACAATACAGTATCTTCCACTTAGGTAGCAGCCAAATGATCCCTCAGAACCTGTTGGCCTTTAACTGTCAAAAAAAACCCCAACCAACCAAACCCCACCTGTTTTCCGTGTCTTCTGGAAAAATCTGGTTTACTTCAGTAAGTTTTGCTATGGATATGCAGACTTTTTGCTTATGATTCTTTCAGATTCCTGTTAAGCCAGTCCACTAATGCACTGATTAATGGTTAAAGACAGCTGCCTGAAGGAAGATCACTTGAAGTTTTGGCCTGAAATTTCAATAATACTTTGAATATGAGAATAATAATTTTGGAGAGGAACAGAATGAATTTGGCCAGTTCCATAACGGCTTTTTGTTCAATATAGAGATCCTCTCTTTCTCCCTTCTCTAGCCTTAAAGTCAACCATCTGCACTGGAAATGCAGTTTGAATGTAACTATATCTGATGTTTTGCTTAACTTTTTTTGCACAAGTTGAAAATATCAATTGTAATTTCCTTTATAGAATTCTTTGTATCTGTGGGACTGAAAAATAGATCAGAGGAATTACTTCCAGCAATAGAAAGTATTTAGAACAGCAGTATAAAAAAATTCTGGCAACATTAATATTTCCCTTTCCATATAACTTTATTACAGCTATACTTTGGACTAAATTCTACATAGCGGGCTTTCAGTTCAATTACAGCAATTGTTCTCAGCTGGTTAATTTTTCTTTAAGACTAGAAAAGGAAAGTAATTAATCACTTACAAAAATTAGTTTTCTGTATACACATGCAGCACTCATGACTGGTTTCATCCTGAGAAGGTCTGGAATGGCTCTGTCTTTGTTCACTGAGCTTGTGACAAGTTTAATCTTTCAGGATGAGGAATCATCACATTACAAAATGACCCTTCAGAAACCAGAGTGAGGTCCTACAGGGCAAATCACAGGTACAATATTATGACCCCATGTGTCCTTTGCATGGCTCTATTGTTTATAGATTGGATTCTCTTGGACAACTTCAAAAGCCACAGTGTTTCTTGGACATATTTCACAATAAAGCAATGAAGTCACAAAACAAGAAAGAATAGAGAAACACAATCTGAGCAGATAATAAATGATGGATTGTGTCATCCTTAGAATAGAATAAACCAGGTTGGAAGAGACCTTCAAGATCATCACGTCCAACCTATCACCCAACACCACCTAATCAACTAACCCATGTAACCAAGCACCTTGTCAAGTCTCCTCCTGAACACGTCCAGTGACAGCGACTCCACCACCTCCCTGGGCAGTCCATTCCAATGGGCAATCACTCTCTTTGTGTAAACTTCCTCCTGACCTCCAGCCTGAACTTCCCCTGGCGCAGCCTGAGACTATGTCCTCTTGTTCTGGTGCTGGCTGCCTGGGAGAAGAGACCAACCTCTGCCTGTTTACAACCCCCTTCAGGTAGTTGCAGAGAGTAATGAGGTCACCCCTGAGTCTCCTCCTCTCCAGGCTAAGCAGCCCCAGCTCCCTCAGTCTCTCCTCATAGGGCTTGTGTTCCAAGCCCCTCACTAACTTCATTGCCCTTCTCTGGACTCATTCCAGCAAGTCAACATCCTTCCTAAACTGAGGGGCCCAGAACTGGACACAGGACTCGAGGTGTGGCCTAACCAGTGCAGTATACAGGGGCAGAATGACCTCCCTGCTCCTACTGGCCACACTGTTCTTAATGCAGGCCAGGATGCCATTGGCCCTCCTGGCTACCTGGGCACACTGCAGGCCCATGTTCATCTTACCATCAACCAACACCCCCAGGTCCCTCTCTACCTGGCTGCTCTCCAGCCACTCTGACCCCAGCCTGTAGCACTGCATGGGGTTGTTGTGGCCAATGTGCAGAACCCGGCACTTGGATGCGTTAAATTTCATGCCGTTGGACTCTGCCCATCTGTCCAGCCTGTTGAGGTCTCTCTGCAGAGCCTCTCCAACCCTCTAGCAGATCAACTCCTGTCCCCAGCTTGGTGTCATCAGCAAATTTACTGATGATAGACTCAATGCCCTCATCCAGATCATCAATAAAGATGTTAAAGAGGATGGGGCCCAGCACTGATCCCTGGGGGACTCCACTACTGACTGGCCGCCAGCTGGATGTGACACCATTCACCACCACTCTCTGGGTTCGGCCATCCAGCCAGTTCCTAACCCAGCTCAGAGTGCTGCTGTCCAAGCCATGGGCTGACAGCTTGGCCAGCAGTTTGCTATGGGGGACAGTGTCAAAGGCCTTGCTTAAGTCCAGGTAAACTACATCCACAGGCCTCCCCATATCCACCAGGCGGGTCACCTGCTCATAGAAGGAGATCAGGTTGGTCAGGCAGGACCTGCCCTTCCTAAATCCATGTTGGCTGAGCCTGATCCCTTGGCCATTCTCTAAGTGCTGCATTAATGCACTCAGGATGACCTTTTCCATGATCTTGCCTGGCACTGAGGTCAGGCTGACAGGCCTGTAATTCCCTGGCTCATCCAACCGGCCCTTCTTGTGGATGGGCACCACGTTGGCCAGCTTCCAGTCCTCTGGGACATCTCCAGTGAGCCAGGACTGCTGAAAAATGATGGAGAGCGGCTTGGCCAGCTCCTCTGACAGCTCCCTCAGCACCCTAGGATGGATCCCATCTGGTCCCATGTCCTTCTGGGACAACTCTTGGAAAGAACCAAACAATGCAGACAGAAAGTATGGTTTAAGAAATTTTCAGTAGAGAAATACTTAAGGTTTGCAGTCAGTTATTTGTAAAACCTTTCCAGGTGATCTTGCATTCACTATTACTTAGTTTCAAACTAAATCTTAATTTGTGTCCTGTGATTCTCTGATATTGACAAAGTTAAATGTAGCCCTTTTTCATAGAGGAAGAAGGGAAATTTATGAGCCTCAGAAAGAGCAGATAGCTCTGTTCTATCAGAAAAAAAAGTTAAGAGTGCAGTGAAGCTGCTGAAGGATTGTCTGGTAGATAGGTTTCCATGTAGGTAAGCATCAGAGCGTGATACCATCTAACCAGTTTCTTATAGATATTCCATGAATTGAAGGTGTAAGGTTGAATATCAGATTTAATTAGCTGAAGACATTTGATGTTACATGGGGTTTATGATTAGCAGAGTGATACAAAATATGCAGACAACACAGCAGAACTGTAAGTTACACTTAAGAAAATACAATTGCAATGCATAGTTCAACCACAAGACCACTGATTCCCACTACTTGTCTTTATAATTTGATCATCACCAGCATATTGAGCATTTCCACATGAATGAACACAGGTGTAGAAGCCACTTCAAGCTCATTGCTATCTTCACATTTATTTTGCTCATAACTTAGTTTTCATTCTCTATGTTGGCTCTTCATACTTACGCACTCCCCTCTTGCTGGGCTAGCTAACTCCGGGAGACATTCAGACTCTTTCAGTGAGCCCAGGGAGAAATATTTACATCTTCACACCACCAACAGCTGACCTACTCAACTGTTGATAGCTGTTTCTTTAAAAGAAAGTGATCCACTTTGTGTTGAGAAGGCTTTCTTTACAATAGCTGAGTTCACTTGCACCTTGTGTTAATTCTTTCATGAGCTTCAGGTGCACATCACCCTTGCCCATGTCCACCAAGATTCTTCAGTTCAAAGGTTTGTAAGTCTGTTACAGTAAGCTGAGTCCAGTGAATGATACAGCACTTTGAGGGTAGTAATGCTGTTACGTCTCTGCAGAGCTTGATGGGGATATTCCTGAGGCCAGATGGCTGAAGAGAGAAGACTGATGATGGAAATTGCTGTAGTGATGAGGTGATAGTAATTACTTCAAAAATTTAAGGAGAAAGCTCACAGAGTTGCCTATGGGTTCTGGCAACTAACCTGGTGAATAATCAGTGAAATCTGAGACAAAATCTAAAGGAACAGACCAAAATAGGCACTGCGAAAAAAAGAAGCATTCAGGGGAAGAAAAGAAGGTTGCAGCTTCGCTCTTTAATGCAATTAATCTGAAAGTTAATGACAACCACAAGCTGCAAAGAGATTTAGTGTGCTAAAGGACATGAACAACAGCTGGAAGAAGCTCAATTAGGACCCATAGCAGGAGTCATGAAATTTGTAATTGGGCACCCCCAGCCTATTATTATCTGCACTCTCTAATGTTAAGGAATTTTGTATTGAAATACAACCCAAGAACTGTTATCACTGTTGTTTCTTATTTCTACCAACCTTCATTAGATCAGTCTTCACATGCACAGGTGATCTGTGCCTAACAGTCCATGTGCTCAGGTGCCCATTTGAAGGTCTGTTTGATATAGTACACAATAGCTGGATTAACTGCTATTGCTAGTTGCCATCAAAAGTTCCCCTAGGGTAAAAGGATTGCTTGGTTTTTTTTAAATATCTGAAGTAAATATTTGAAGGACTGGGAGCCATTTAGCTAATTAGTTTGCATCTGCCCAGAGTTTGCCACAGATTATGAGACCCTAGCACTGGGTCTTTTGGCTGAAATGTTGTTTCAGTCAATGTTGCAGAGATTGTCTGCAGCCTTTCCTTATACTTGCCATATCTCAGTCATTTCTTAAACCTGTACAAGGCACAGACTTTTGTTTTCTTATTGCTTTACTTTTGTCTGGAAGCTCTTGAGAGCTGGCTACCCAGGGAGATGGTGGAGTCACCATCATTGGAGGTGTTCAGGAGGAGACTTGAGAGGGTGCTTTGTTGCATGGTTTAGTTATTAGGTGGTGTTGGATAATAGGTTGGGTACAATGATCTTGAAGGTCTCTTCCAACTTGGTCTGGTCTATTCTATTCTGTTCTATTCTATTCTCCAGTTATTAAGTCCCTATTACAAGAGGGATATGGACATGCTGGAACATCTCCAGAGTAGGGCCACAAGGATGATCAGAGGGCTGGAGCACCTCTCCTATGAGGACAGACTGAAGGAGTTGGGGCTGTTCAGTCTGCAGAAGAGAAGGCTGCGAGGTGACCTCATTGGAGCCTTCCAGTACCCGAAGGGGGCCTACAAGAAGGCTGGAGAGGGACTTCTCAGGATCTCAGGTAGTGATAGGATGAGGGGGAATGGAATGAAACTGAAGGTGGGGAGATTCAGACTGGATGTGAGGAAGAAGTTCTTCACTGTGAGAGTGGTGAAACCCTGGAATGGGTTGTCCAGGGAGGTGGCTGGGGCCCTCTCACTGGAGGTGTTTAAGAGCAGGCTGGATGAGGCTCTGTCCAGCCTGATGTAGTGTGGGGTGTCCCTGCCCATGGCAGGGGGGTTGGAACCAGATGATTCTAGTGGTCCCTTCCAACCCTGATACTACGATACTATGATTCTGGCAGCCTAGATCAGTGTATATTGGAAACACTGCTCCAATGTACTGCATACTTCTACGATCAACAGCTATAGGAAGATCCATGTAAGATAAGGTATACCTAGGGCTCTGGAGTCTGAATCCAGTGAGATCAAGAACTAAAGTCATATTGTGAAACACAACTCCTGCCAAGTTTCAAAAGAAAAGGAAAACCTTGCACATATGGTAGCATTACTTTTTTTTTGCATATCCTGCTTTAACTCTGAGCTGACTGTGAAGTACACATTTGTTGCCATGTTGAGTGTAGCAGCATTCTGTACATGTGTTAAATCCTATGCTTGTTAGGAGACTCAAGAATGAACAACTGGTATCTGCAAAGTTAAACATTAAAATAAAAATTTGTGGGACCTGAAAGTGTGTCTGTACATGAGAAACTCTGAGAGGAGAAGAGCACAAAATATGCATGAAGAGGATGAGAAGAGGGAAAAGACATTAGAAAAATACTCCTCCTTGCCCATTATTCCACCTGAGTGAGCAACTCCTTGCTGTGCAATAACTACAGCGTACATATAACAAAATTATCAGCAAGTGTATTCAAGATTAAAAGGTTAATTTACTTTCATTTAGCAGCTATGTTCCTTCCTTCCTTCACTGCTGCTGTGGGAATTGGGTGCATTGTTGTTGGTTGCCACTACAATAGAATAATGTATTATTTCAAGTGGATTTGGTCCAACCATGCAGACTGTGTGCAGCACGCACCATTCTGTGAGATAAATAGGGTTGTCAGTCCAATTCTAAGCAATTTCTAGTAGTAAAAAGAATAATGAAATTCTGGTCACTGTTTTGTATTCTCTGTGAAAATTGTTGTCAGTTTTAGTCAATTACTTAATGTTTCTGATATTTCTGCATGGAACTACAATATAAATTAAGATAAATAATGCCCTGGGCTTCCCAAGAAGTTAAAGAAGAAAGACTGTAATGTATTTGAATTGAAGCAGAATGAGAGAATAGAATAGAATAGAATAGAATAGAATAAACCAGGTTGGAAGAGACCTTCAAGATCATCACGTCCAACCTATCACCCAACACCACCCAATCAACTAACCCATGTAACCAAGCACCCTGTCAAGTCTCCTCCTGAACACCTCCAGTGACGGCGACTCAACCACCTCCCCAGGCAGCCTATTCCAATGGGCAATCACTCTCTCCGTGTAAAACTTCCTCCTGACCTCCAGCCTGAACTTCCCCTGGCGCAGCCTGAGACTGTGTCCTCTTGTTCTGGTGCTGGCTGCCTGGGAGAAGAGACCAACATCTGCCTGTTTACAACCCCCCTTCAGGTAGTTGTAGAGAGCAATAAGGTCACCCCTGAGTCTCCACCCCTCCAGGCTAAGCAGCCCCAGCTCCCTCAGTCTCTCCTCAGAGGGCTTGTGTTCCAAGCCCCTCACCAACTTTGTTGCCCTTCTCTGAACTCGTTCCAGCAAGTCAACGTCCTTCCTAAACTGAGGGGCCCAGAATTGGACACAGTTCTCGAGGTGTGGCCTAACCAGTGCAGTGTCCAGGGGCAGAATGACCTCCCTGCTCCTACTGGCCACACTGTTCTTAATGCAGGCCAGGATGCCATTGGTCCTCCTGGCTACCTGGGCACACTGCAGGCTCATGTTCAGCCTACCATCAACCATCACCCCCAGGTCCCTCTCTGCCTGGCTGCTCTCCAGCCACTCTGACCCCAGCCTGTAGCACTGCATGGGGTTGTTGTGGCCAATGTGCAGAACCCGGCACTTGGATGCATTAAATCTCATGCCGTTGGACTCCGCCCATCTGTCCAGCCTGTTGAGGTCTCTCTGCAAAGCCTCTCCAACCCTCTAGCAGATCAACTCCTGTTCCCAGCTTGGTGTCATCAGCAAATTTACTGATGATAGACTCAATGCCCTCATCCAGATCATCAACAAAGATGTTAAAGAGGATGGGGCCCAGTACTGATCCCTGGGGGACTCCACTACTGACTGGCTGCCAGCCGGATGTGACACCATTCACCACCACTCTCTGGGTTCGGCCATCCAGCCAGTTCCTAACCCAGCTCAGAGTGCTGCTGTCCAAGCCATGGGCTGACAGCTTGGCCAGCAGTTTACTATGGGGGACAGTGTCAAAGGCCTTGCTGAGGTCCAGGTAGACTACATCCACAGGCCTCCCCACATCCACCAGGCGGGTCACCTGATCATAGAAGGAGATCAGGTTGGTCAGGCAGGACCTACCCTTCCTAAATCCATGTTGGCTGAGCCTGATCCCTTGGCCATCCTCTAAGTGCTGTGTTAATGCACTCAGGATGACCTGTTCCATGATCTTGCCTGGCACTGAGGTCAGGCTGACAGGCCTGTAATTCCCTGGCTCATCCAACCGGCCCTTCTTGTGGATGGGCACCACGTTGGCCAGCTTCCAGTCCTCTGGGACATCTCCAGTGAGCCAGGACTGCTGAAAAATGATGGAGAGCGGCTTGGCCAGCTCCTCTGACAGCTCCTCAGCACCCTAGGATGGATCCCATCTGGTCCCATGGACTTGTGGGGATCCAGGCGGCTGAGCAGATCACCAACTGCCCCATTTTGGAACAGTGGAAAACTATGCTGCTCCCTGGCTCCTTCTGCCAGCTCTGGAGGCCAGCTGTCTGGAAGACATTCTGTCCTGCTAGTAAAAATTGAGGCAAAGAAGGTGTTAAGTATCTCTGCCTTTTCCTCATCCCTTATCACAACGTTCCCCTCCGTGTCCACCAAGGAGTGGAGGTTGTCTCTGCCCTTCCTCTTGCTATTAATGTATTTATAGAAGGACTTTCTGTTGTCCTTCACAGCAGAGGCCAGACTAAGCTCCAAATGCGCTTTTGCCTCCCTAATTTTCTTCCTGCAAGACCTAGCAACATCCTTAAAATTTTCACGGGTTGCCTCCCCTCTCTTCCAAAGGTGAGCAAAGAACTGGTTTTCAAAGTCCCAGAATCAATGGGAAAAATACAAATCAAGTGACTAAATTTTTTTCTCTCAATTTTCTAGAGACATAAAATGTACAAATGTTGACAAAAGAGGATGAGGAGGCTGGCGATGATAACCAACAGCTGGTGTGCCTATCTTAACATACAGAGCAAGTTAAGTAGGGTCTATCCATATTCACAGTCAGTAAAGATACCTGGAGTGGTTTTCCCCTTTGAAATGACCCTTGACTCATGTGACTATAATTTTTTAATTTATTTATTGCTGTTGTTGTCAAAAAGCCCCAAGTCCAGGGCTTATTTTTCTCTTCAGGAAAAAAGTAATCTGAGATAGAGATGCTGACTTCTGAATGGTGTCTAATATCCTGATGGTGCCACAGACTACTGACCTCTGAATGCCAGTTGTCACATTGTGTTACTGCAAAGGCCCAAATTAAAGCCAGCTAGAAAGACAATAATTTCCATGAAGTAAAAATTAAAATATCCAAGTTTGTCACTAATTCATCTGTGTCTCTGTTTAGGAAAGTAGAGGAGAGGGAGGTAGCTTTCTGTATGAAGTGGATTAACAGTCTGAAAGGTACTTGCATACTCAACATAAGGTAAACAAACTGCAGAAGTGATCTGAAGCCAATCACTTCATTACAGTCCTTCTGCCAGCAAGGAATGTGTGATTAAATGACAAAAGTAGGAGCGGAAGAATCTCAGCCTACCACATGCAAGCATAATGTGGTGAAGAGGTTATTAAATTTTATTAATATGAAATATGAATTATTAAAATATTATATTTATTAATTATCAAACTATTAATAACTGATGAATCACCAACTTATATACATGTTCTAGTGCACGTTCGTGAAATAGATTCCACAAGTGGCTTAGTGTTATGATTAGGACTTAATTGAACTATCTATAAACCCTTTCTATATTTATATAACGAAGGGTGCAGTTCCGCCGCTTGGCCACTAGATGGAGACTCGGCGGGACGCGGGCAGCTCCTGGCTATACACAGCAATATTACAATCTTTCTATGCATCAGCGCTTACTCTGCTAGACGCGGATACTTTGAACTGAGTGCTAATGGATGGAAAGCACGTGAACGATATTCTGTTCCCTCCAGACAACAGGGATTGGTCCTGGTCGGGGTCAGTCCGTGGGGTCGCCCCTCAAAGTCGGCTCGCACGGCAGGACAGGACGACAGTGGCCGGTAGGTGGGCTCGGATGACGAGGCAGCAGGCAAAACTACGGGGGTCAGCCCAACCACAGCGATTCTCGGGGCTGACGTAAACAGCCTCAAGGAGAGAATTCAGCTGTGTTAGGCGGTGGATTCTCGTCTACTGAGCTTAAAGGAGCAACGGGACTCTCGGAGTGGTCCCAGGTTCGGTGCAGTATAGGCATGAACAATGCCTTAGTCTTCCCTGAGGTTCACAGGGCTCAGAGCGGCATACGGCGGCTCCTCTCCTGCTACGGCGGGCTAGGCATATGTGGACTCAGTATCGATCAAGTCCCTTCTCCCCGGTAACTGGGCAGATATTACCCTTGGGGGGTCGGTCCAGTCCTCCGGTGGCACGGTGGGCTCTCCCAGTTGGTACGACTGGCTGTAGTGACGCTGAGCTCAGGCATTGCTAAGGTCCTCCCTCTGGGCTTCTTCATGATGCAGACACTTTCAGTATGTGTGCATGTATAACAGAAGCTAATAACAATAAGCTCAATGGCAAAGGCTGCAGCTCGAGAGTTACTGTCTGGAGCAAGCGCAGAGACAAAGTGAATGAGGAGGCAACTTGTTTACCAACTGGGGTGATACTTATAGATTCCTCAAGGCTAGGCTTGACCAATGGGCATTCTCATAAACAACTGGCTTCAGCCTATAGAAAGCGTGAAGCAAGAATTATGACCATACTTGGTGTCAGCATGAGCACTGCATGCGCTGGGTGCGTGCAAGCCTGGCTACTGCCTTGGCTTTTGTCTTCCTCCTGGAGGAGAGGGAACTTGTCCACATGCTGGGACAAGATTCAGTGTCTGGGCATAATGTGCCTTCACCACACATGAATATGTACAATTAGCCTGAAACCTCTCAGGTTCTTAGCAAAAACTGGGAGGGCTAGCTGATATCACTGGAAGATTGTGCTGCTTCCCAGAAGGACCTCAACAGGCTAGAAGAACCCCAGGAAGTTCAACAAAAGGAAGTGTCAGGTCCTGTACCCAAGGAAGAACAATCCCATGCACCAATAAATGCTGAAGGCTGCTCAGATGGAAACTTGCTTTGCAGAAAAGGGCATGCAGATCCTGGAAGATACCAAGCTAAACATGAGGCAAGCATGTACCCTTGTTGTTGGGCCAGTGGGGCCTGGGGGGCTCACCTCCTGCTGCTTAGTAGCATGGGAGTCCAGGAGCTCTATCTACTGCAGGATCTTCTCCCTGCACCAATCTGTGGCAACCTTGAATTGGCACAAAAATGCCACTGCCTCTTCTTGCAGGAAGGGCTTGCAGTTCCTGGTTCAAGGGCTTCTATTCCAGGCCATGGTGCAGATCTAGTATGACGTTTCCCTGTGCCAAAACCACCTCCTATCAGTGGGCCCCATACAGAAAATTGTTAAGACAGGTCAGCACAGGATTCACAGTATTACAGTATCACAGTATAACTAAGGTTGGAAGAGACCTCGAGGATCATTGAGTCCAACCTATCAACACAGACCTCAGGACTAGACCATGGCACCAAGTGCCACATCCAATCCCCTCCTGAATGCCTCCAGGGACGGTGACTCCACTACCTCCCTGGGCAGCCCATTCCAATGACGAATGACTCGCTCAGTGAAGATTTTTCTTCTCATCTCGAGTCTAAACCTCCCCTGGCACAGCTTGAGACTGTGTCTCCTTGTTCTGGTGCTGGTTGCTAGAGAGAAGAGGCCAACCCCTTCCTGGCTACAACCACCTTTCAGGTAGTGGCAGAGGGCAATGAGGTCACCCCTGAGCCTCCTCTTCTCCAGGCTAAACAATCCCAGCTCCTTCAGCCTCTCCTCATATGGCTTGTGCTCAGGGCCTCTCCCCAGCCTTGTTGCCCTTCTCTGGACACGTTCAAGTGTTTTGATGTCCTTCTTAAATTGAGGGGCCCAGAACTGGACACAGTACTCAAGGTGCGGCCTAACCAATGCGGAGGACAAGGGCACAATGACTTCCCTGCTGCTGCTGGCCACACTACTCCTAATGCAGACCAGGATGCCATTGGTCCTCTTGGCCACCTGGGCACACTGCTGGCTCATATTCAGACAGCTGTCAATCAGTACTCCCGGGTCTCTCTCTCTTTGGGAGCTCTCCAGCCACTCCGACCCCAGCCTATAGCTCTGCATGGGATTGCCGTAGCCAAAGTGCAGCACTCGGTACTTGGACTTGTTGAATTCCATCCCATTGGATTCTGCCCATCTATCCAGTCAGTCGAGGTCCCTCTGCAGAGCCTTTCTACCCTCTAACTGACTAACATCTGCCCCTAACTTTGTGACATCTGCAAACTTTGTGACATCTGCAAACTTGTCAGCCTAAATCAATCTACAGTTTCATAGTTTCATTCAGGGTTGGAAGGGACCACAAGGATCATCTAGTTCCAACCCTCCTACCATGGGCAGGGACACCTCACACTAGATCAGCCTGGCCAGAGCCTCATCCAGCCTGCTCTTAAACACCTCCAGGGACGGGGCCTCAACCACCTCCCTGGACAACCCATTCCAGGGCTTCACCACTCTCATGGTGAAGAACTTCCTCCTCACATCTAGCCTGAATCTCCCCACCTCCAGCTTCATTCCATTCCCCCTCATCCTATCACTACCTGAGATCCTAAGAAGTCCCTCCCCAGCCTTCCTGTAGGCCCCCTTCAGATACTGGAAGGCCACAATGAGGTCACCTCGGAGCCTTCTCTTCTGCAGACTGAACAGCCCCAAATCCTTCAGTTTGTCCTCATAGGAGAGGTGCTCCAGCCCTCTGATCATCCTTGTGGCCCTTCTCTGGACACGTTCCAGCACCTTCACATCCCTCTTGTAATAGGGGCTCCAGAACTGGACGCAGTACTCCAGGTGGGGTCTCACCAGGGCTGAGTAGAGGGGGAGGATCACCTCCCTCGACCCGCTAGCCACACTTCTGATGCAGCCCAGGATCTGATTGCCTTGCAGGCTGCAAGTGCACATTGAGAGCTCATGTTGAGCTTTTTGTCCACCAGCACCCCCAAGTCTCTCTCCTCAGGGCTACTTTCCAGCCAGTCACTGCCCAGCCTGGATTTGTGCCTGGGATTGCCTCCACCCAGATGCAGGACCCTGCACTTGCTCTTATTGAACTTCGTGAGGTTGGCTTGTGCCCACCTCTCCAGCCTGTCAAGGTCCCTCTGGATGGCCTCCCTTCCCTCCAGCGTGTCTGCTGCACCACACAGCTTGGTGTCATCTGCAAACTTGCTGAGGGTGCACTCAATGCCACTGTCCATGGCACCCACAAAGATGTTGAACAAGCCTGGTCCCAGGACTGATCCCTGAGGGACTCCGCTTGTCACTGGCCTCCACTGGGACATGGACCCATTGACAGCCACTCTTTGGGTGCGGCCATCAAGCCAGTTCCTTATCCATCTAGTGGTCCACCCATCAAACCCATGTGTCACCAGCCTGGAGACCAGGATGTGGTGCGGGACAGTGTTGAAGGCTTTGCTCAGGTCCAGGTAAATGACATCAGTTGCTCTCCCCTCATCTATTAATTTTGTCACCTGCTCATAGAAGGCAACCAGGTTGGTTAGGCAGGATTTGCCCTTGGCAAAGCCATGCTGACTGTTCCCAATCACCTCTTCACTATTCTTTTGAGCAAGTAGTGACTCCAGGAGGATCTGCTCCATGATCTTTCCAGGCACAGAGGTGAGACTGACTGGCCTGTAGTTCCCTGGTTCCTCCTTCTTACCCTTTTTGAAGATGGGGGCAATGTTTCCCCTTTTCCAGACTGTGGGGACTTCACCAGATTGCCATGACTTTTGAAATATAATAGAGAGGGGTTTAGCAACCTCATCTGCCAGTTCTCTCAGTACCCGTGGGTGTATCCTGTCGGGTCCCATGGACTTGAACACTTTTAGGTTCTTCAGGTGATCACGAACCTGATCTGCACTTACAATGGGTGGTTCTTCCTCCCCATCCCTGGCTTTGACTTCCATAACATCAGGAGTGTGGCTAGAGGCCCTTGCAGTGAAGACTGAGGTAAAGAAGTTATTAAGTACCTCAGCCTTTTCCTCATCACTTGTGACCATGTGACCATTTTCCTTTCTGAGGGGGCCCACACCTTCCCTAGTCTTCTTCATCCCATTAATATACCTGTAAAAGTTCTTAGTGTTCCCTTTAATCTTCCTGGCTAGATTCAATTCAAACTCTGCTTTGGCTTTCCTAACCAGGACTCTTGCTGCTCGGGCAGCTTCCTTATATTCCCCCTGTTCTACCTGTCCTTCTCTCCACTTCCTGTAGAGTTTCCTTTTAAGTACTAGTGTGTCCAGTAGCTCCTTGCCCATCCAGGCAGTCCTCCTAGCATTCTTTCCTGCTTTTCTCTTTGTTGGTACACAGAGCTCCTGGACACAGAGGAGGTGGGCCTTGAATATTGACCAGCTGTCCTGGGTCCCTCTTCCCTCCAGGGCTTTGTCCCACCACACTTTGGCTAGCAGATCCCTGAAGCGATCAAAATCTGCACGCCTAAAGTCTAGGGTCGTGAGCTTGGAATACTTCCTCCTGATTGCCCTGAGGATGTTAAATTCAACTGCTTCATGGTCACTGCAGCCAAGGCCGTCTCTGAGCCTCACATTGCTTACCAGCCCTTCCCTGTTGGTGAGAACAAGGTCCAGCATAGCACCTTTTCTTGTTGGGCTACAAAAGTAGGGCTAAGGAGAATGCCTGTCCTTTATTGGATGCAGAGTGGAGCATAGTGGTAAAGGATAAGGAAAAGGATGAGGCACTCAATACCTCCTTTTTCGCAGTCTTCACTATTAGGATGAATTGTTTGCTGGATTCCCAGTCCTTCTAGATGGAACATGTGGATGGGGAAAAGAATGAAGCCTCCATAGATCTAGAGAAGATAGTTAGAGACGTGCTACACCACAGAGACACACACAAATCTATGGGCCTTATGGCATCCACTCAAGGATACCAAGAGAACTGGCAGAAATGCTCACTGAACCACTTCACATTATTTAGCAGCAGTCCTCAATAACTGGGAGGTCCCATTAAACTGGAGATTGACAAAGGAGATGCCCATCTTCAAGAAAGGCTGGAAGGACCATCTGGGGAACTACAGACGTATTAGTCTGGCCTTTGTGCCAGGGTACTTCAGGGGCAGATAATTTGAGTGCCATTATTCAGCATGTGCAGGTAAATCAGGTGCTCAGGCCCAGTCACTGTGAGATCATGAACCTAGTTTTCTTTTGTTTTAAGGTGACACTTTTAGTGGATGATGGAAAGGCTGTGGATTTTTTTTTACCTAGACTTTAGTAAAGCCTCCCACAACATCTTTCTGGTTTGGATGGGTGGTGGATGGTTTGCTGGGTTAAAAACTGGCTGGATGGCTGGGCCCAAAGACCAGTATTAGGGAAGTTAGATTCAGCTGGCAGCTGGTCACAAGTGGTGTTTCCCAGTGTCATGGTTATTAATTATGAATTATGAATCAATATTAATAATATTAATAACATTTTAACAGTGCATACATATATATATATATATAAAATCACAGAATCATAGACTCAACTAGGTTGGAAGAGACCTCCAAGATCATCCTACACATACCTACCTACCTACCTATCTATCTATCTATCTATCTATCTATCTGCAGATTCTAGTGTATAATCGTGGATATAGTCCCATAAACTGGTAAAGTTTAACAATTTTGAACCAAATTAGAAAAATATGAAACAGCAATCCAATGAGAACTAGGGAGCAGTTCTACCATTTCCCCACCAGGGGACGAATTGGCAGGCAGCTGGTGGCTGCAATAATTTAAAAGTTTCAGGAAAACCCCAGGCCTGTACCATCGCTCATTTATTTATCTGTTTGTTTGTTTGTTTATTTGTTTATTATTTCCTTCAAACAACTCTCTAAAATACTCTGCAGTGAAGACTTCTTTGGCAAGAGTGGAAAGCATTCCCTCTCTTTCTTTGTAAGCAGGACTATGCATGGTCACCTGGGGTGATTGAGATTTGTGAAAAGCACTGCAATATTTTTAAGCAGAACTTCTGTTAATAAGGTTGCTATTTTCCTGCCAGTAATTTAGACTTATTCTCATAATGTATCAAAAGGAAAATGGTATTTCTGCTTCTAATTTGTCTGTTCACACACAAACATTTATATGTGTACTTTAACTCAGATGTTAGTGCTTAGAATTAACATTTTCAGAAAAGCCATTTGCTGTGATTGGAGATGTGTTTCTTTTGATAGCGTTTAAATATAACCTAAGGAACAGGTTTAAATAAAAGCCCACCGCGACTGACAAACAGGTCACATATTAACACAAACTAATAGAGGTGCTGGTGGATGAGATGCTGTTCATGAGCCAGCAGTGGTCACTTGCAGCCCAGAAGGTCACTGGCATCATAGGCTGCACCAGAAGCACTGTGGCCAGCAGAATGAGAGAGGTGATTTTCTGCCAAGATGTATATATTACTCAGCAGTAAAGATATTAGTTAAAAGGGAGATAACAAAACAGCTAATAAAACAAAAGACAACATGATACCGAAGGACCTCTTCCAGTTGGGCCAAGTACTAAAGTAGGTCTCAGAGGGGGCAAGAGTTGAAGTTGTTATTGTTTTTTCTTCTATATAGATAACTTCCATGGAGCATTGATGCAGAAAGTGGAATGCTGAGTCCCAAGAGAGTTTCAGTCAGGTTTCATGAGTATTAGAAATCACTCTACAAATAACTTGATGTATGGTGAATAATGTATAATGCTGGCAACAGACAACAGATCCCAGCATGAGAGGTACATGGATGAACCAGGATTCATTGTTGAGGCCATCCTGGAGTGTGAAGAAATAACAGCGGGCTTAGAATATAGAATAGAATAGAATAAACCAAGTTGGAAGAGACCTTCAAGATCATCGCGTCCAACCTATCATCCAACAGCACCTAATCAACTAACCCATGTAACCAAGCACTCTGTCAAGTCTCCTCCCGAACACCTCCAGTGACGCCGACTCCACCACCTCCCCGGGCAGTCCATTCCAATGGGCAATCACTCTCTCTGTGTAAAACTTCCTCCTGACCTCCAACCTGAACTTCCCCAGCACAGCCTGAGACTGTGTCCTCTTGTTCTGGTGCTGGCTGCCTGGGTGTGGTCGTGTGGTGGTTTAGGCTGGGTGCTGGCCCGGATGCCGCTGCACAGAACACACCTGGGAGGTCCCTACAGGTGGGCCCAGCCCAGGGGGTGGTCACAGGCAGGTATTCCATTTCCCATAATGCCCTGCTCCCCTATAAAATGCCCATACAGGGTCTTCACTTCCTCTTTTGTCCCCAGCTGCAGCCTAGGTAAAATTACGTGAGCCACCTCCCTTGGGTCTGCCCAGGCCCAAGGCTGGGTTGGGGGGGAGGAAAGAGCCCTGGGGGGGTTTGGGTGTACCCCCAGGTGGGGATGGGATGTTCTTGTGCATGCTCTGGGACCTCTCTCTTTGTCACGGTGCTTGTGGTTCTCTGTAAAGCTTTCGTTGTTGTTTGTTTTTAAATTGTTTTCCTATTTAAACTTTCCATCACTTTTGCAATCCCTTTGTCTGAGTCGTTGTTTCTGCCCGTGGTGGGGAGGGGGTTTGCCCCAATCCATTACGCGGGGAGAAGAGACCAACCTCTGCCTGTTTACAACCTCCCTTCAGGTAGTTGTAGAGAGCAATAAGGTACCCCTGAGTCTCCTCCTCTCCAGGCTAAGCAGCCCCAGCTCCTTCAGTCTCTCCTCATAGGGCTTGTGTTCCAAGCCCCTCACTAACTTTGTTGCCCTTTTCTGGACTCGTTCAAGCAAGTCAACATGTTTCCTAAACTGAGGGGCCCAGAACTGGACACAGGACTCGAGGTGTGGCCTAACCAGTGGCTTCTTGTTAGCAAACAAATCACAGTATCATCCATAAAACTGCATAACATGTTTGGGTATTTAAAAATTCAGATGATGATGCCTGGAACATAAGGGCACATAACTTCATGGCAGCAGCTTGCAATGTACAGAACTCTCACATGCCTGGAGTATTTTACTATTTATCATTGTGGAAATCTAGCTTTATGTGCACATTAAAAAAGCTGATAGCAACATTAAAAAAACAAACTCTATTTAGGAACTGCTGGCTTTGTTGCTGTACTTAGGAGTAGACCTTAGAATCACAGAATCATAGAATCAATAAGGTTGGAAAAGACCTAAGAGATCATCAAGTCCAACCTATCACCCAACACCTCATGACTAACTAAACCACGAACTAGACCATGGCACAAAGTGCCTCCTCGGTGTTTTCTTAAACACCTCCAGGGACATCAACACCACCACCTCCCTGGACAGCCCATTTCAGTGGGCAATCACTCTTTCTGGGAAGAACTTCTTCCTAACATCCAGCCGAAACCTCCCCTGGTGCAGCTTAAGACTGTGTCCTCTTGTTCTGTTGGTGGCTACCTGGGAGAAAAGACAAACCCCGACCTGTCTACAACCTTCCTTCAGGTAGTTAGAATAGAATAGAATAGAATAGAATAGAATAGAATAGAATAGAATAGAATAGAATAGAATAGAATAGACCAGACCAGGTTGGAAGAGACCTTCAAGATCATCGTGTCCAACTTATCACCCAACACCACCTAATCAACTAACCCATGTAACCAAGCACCCTGTCAAGTCTCCTCCTGAACACCTCCAGTGATGGCAACTCCACCACCTCCCCAGGCAGTCCATTCCAATGGGCAATCACTCTCTCCGTGTAAAACTTCCTCCTGACCTCCAGCCTGAACTTCCCCTAGCGCAGCCTGAGACTGTGTCCTTTTGTTCTGGTGCTGGCTACCTGGGAGAAGAGACCAACCTCTGCCTGTTTACAACCTCCCTTCAGGTAGTTGTAGAGAGCAACAAGGTCACCCCTGAGTCTTCCTCCTCTCCAGGCTAAGCAGCCCCAGCTCCCTCAGTCTCTCCTCATAGGGCTTGTGTTCCAAGCCTCTCACCAACTTTGTTGCCCTTCTCTGGACTCGTTCCAGCAAGTCAACGTCCTTCCTAAACTGAGGGGCCCAGAACTGGACACAGTTCTCGAGGTGTGGCCTAACCAGCACAGTGTACAGGGGCAGAATGACCTCCCTGCTCCTGCTGGCCACACTGTTCTTAATGCAGGCCAGGATGCCATTGGCCCTCCTGGCTGCCTGGGCACACTGCAGGCTCATGTCCATCCTACCATCAACCAGCACCCCCAGGTCCCTCTCTACCTGGCTGCTCTCCAGCCACTCTGACCCCAGCCTGTAGCTCTGCATGGGGTTGTTGTGGCCAATGTGAGAACTCGGCAGTTGTAGAGAGCAATAAGGTCTCCTCTGAACCTTCTCTTCTCCAGGTTTAACAACCCCAGCTCCCTCAGCCTCTCCTCAGAGGGCTTGTGCTCCAAACCCCTCACCAACTTTGTTGCCCTTCTCTGGATTCGTTACAGCAACTTAACATCTTTCCTAAATTTAGTGGCCCAGTACTGGACACAGCACTCAAGGTGTCGCCTAACCAGTGCTGAGTACAGGGGCAGAATGACCTCTCTGCTCCTGCTGGCCACACTATTCCTGATGCAGACCAGGATGCCGTTGGTCTTCTTGGCCACCTGTGCACACTGCAGGCTCATATTCAGCCTACTATCAACCAGTACCCCCAGGTACCTTTCTGTCTGGCTGCTCTCCAGCCACTCTGACCCTAACCTGTAGCACTGCATGGGGTTGTTGTGGCCAATGTGTAGCATCCAGCACTTGGATGTGTTCAATCTCATGTCCTTGGACTCTGCCCATCTGTCCAGCATGTCAAGGTCCTTCTGCAGAGCTCTCCAACCCTCTAACCTGCCCCCAGCTTGGTGTCATCTACAAATCTAGTGACTGTGTACTCAATCCCCTTGTCCAGATAATCAATAAAGATATTAAGCAGTATGGGGTCCAGCACTGATCCCTGGGGGACACCACTAGGGACTGGCTGCCAGCTGGAAGTGGCACTATTCAACCCTTTTTAGCAAGCTCAAATATTTAACAATTTTACAACTTGAGATGTTCTCTTATGTGTTCCCCAGAGAAAGTTTCATCACGGTGAAAATGGAGCAATAGCGTACTGTCCACTGAATCAGTTGGTGAACGAGTCCTGTCCATCAGCAGTGTTCTGCTACAATCTCCATGCCTGTGGGGTGTGTTTACCATACTTTCCACCTTTGACATTTTTCAAATTCATATAACTACCAGACCTCTCTTCAGTACTCTTATGTATTGATCTGCACCACCTGATTTATAACCAAACCTCAAAAAATCAAGAACCACCGTGGAATTTTATTGGTCAAGGGCATGCTTCTGCTGCTGTGTCTTGAAGTTGCACTGGATAGTGTCTTTGCTGTGCCTTGGGTTCCTGTCTGATATCCTTTCCAGAGCCTCCATCCTGCCCACAAAGAGCAACAGGTTACACCAACAATATTACCATGCATCTTTGTACCTGACCTTGGAAAGGCCACATCATGCTTGCACATTGATAAGCTCTCATCCAGATGTGCCCTCTCACACATCAGATGCTGCCAAAGCAACATCTCTTCTGTGCCTTTTTAAATGTCACTTCACTACATTATTACAAGTGAGACTCCAAAGACATAAAATGGAACTGTCTCAGCTCCAATGACATTTATGGGATAGCATTAGCATACTTTTTCAAGCAGTCTCTCTCAGCACCATTCTCTACTGTGCTGTGAATATATTGTCCATCTGGCAGGTATCTGGTAATCATCTACCTTTTTTTTTAGTTTATTTTTTTCCCCCTATAAAGTGCTTCAGATGCATAAAGGAATTAATAGAAGGTTCATAATTTAGTGTCCATAACTTAACCTCTGGATCTTCAAGGTTGTTGTCAAGGGAAGCTAATGAAAAAAGACAGGTGAAAATTAATACATTAAGGATGAACACAATAAAATGGCTCTTGGTCATGATTGCTTTGTATTGCAGCTCAGAAAAGCAGTAGCTGGCCTTTCTCTGTCAGTGTTTAACTTAAATCTGTCAATGGGTCATATGTGGCATAAGGAATTTTACCACTGGAGCATGTTGAAAGGTTGAATTGAAATTTCTCTAGGGAAAAAAACCAACGACACCTAGGATAGTTTAATTTTTCTGAACCTTTTTGTCCTCTCTATTTCTATTTTGCTCTTAATTCCCAGCAAGTCTTGATACATATATGCATGAGGTACAGTAAGACAGAGAAACTGTTTTTTTGTCATGACATATAGAGTCTGTATGTACCAGCAGCATGACTCTTGTCTACATGATGCAGAGGCTGACACCTCAGTGCTGGAATGCCAGTTCATGATTCTCCCCAGACTGGAACTCCCCAAAAATACCAGAATTGATTGACAATTCTGAGGCAAAAATTACCTCTGTCAGTCTTTAAATAGAAGCTGAAATCATTGGTATAAGCTGCAGCAAAAGAGCACTTGAGAGCAGCTAAGTCTCTTCTCTGTTGAAGAAACGGGGAAAATCCACTCCATGCAATTAAATTATTATGAATTATAATCTTATGTACTCCTTTCTCTGGCAGCCAAGTTTTGTTGCATCAGCTATTTTAAAATGTAAATTGTAAAATCTAGCTGATACAAAGCAAAACAGAGTATGCAGAGTGTGCTGTCTGGAAAAGGGGACATAAATCCTGGGTAGCAAGGTCTCTTTAACTTACATCTTTCCTCCATGCAAAGGTTTCTACAGACAAAATTGTTTTAGTGATAGAGTAGTGGGTTCCCCTTCACATTGAAACGTGATGTCTTCAGGACTGATTTATTTAACATTTGAAGCCTGTGGTGGTGATAAAACCATACCTGATACCACTGAGACTGACTAGTTTAGTCAGTCCTATTTAATCTGGGAGCAGAAGCTAGAAAAACATTTCCATACAGACTGGGGAAGATCAGCAGCCCTTCTGTTGGACACTCTGACTGTGCCAAACCCTTAGGCAGGGAGTGATTTGCCACTGATCAGTGTTTGAGAACCCCCAGATTCAAACATTCCATCATAAGTGCTGAAGTACAGGACAAAGCTAAATGCTGCCTGTCTTACTTAGGATGTCTTGCAGAAATACTATTCTAGATTTTTATTTTTCTTTGGCACTTTGTGACCAACAGTATTTCAGTTCAGAGCTGGAATGAATCATATCATGTTATACACACGTACTGTTTTATTCAGTGACTACAATGCTGAATGTAGTTTGTGTGTCTTTAAATGCAGTGTTCATTCTCTTTTTACATTATAATTTGGCCCTACAGGCAGTGAAACCTCCTGACACTTTGATTGCATGCAGATGCCAGGCAGTGAAATGTGACAGCCATTAGAGGCATTTTAAAGAATTTCCCAACCAGTTTTCTGTGATTAGAATAGTTATAACTAATACTACTTCTTGTCACAGGTTTTCACTTTAATTTTTCAGAAACCCCTGTTTGGGGACATTTCTAAGGACATAATTCTCACAGAGTCTCTTTGTGGCAGCATATAGGAGAAAAAACAATACACCCAGCAAATATGAAAGGGATTGAATATGATTTTTGTTGTCTTGTTTTCACAAAATATTGGGCCTGATCAATAGGAATGATGTTATGATTATGCAACTTTGGTATGAAAGCTGCTGAAATCAGAGGGAGGCATCCAATGAGTCTCAGGATTTTAGAGCAGGGTTTTCCAAGCGTTATATGATTTCATCTGTGTGAGACTTCCATGCTGTTGATTTTGAAGGTCTTTTTATCACACTATATGCTTGGTTGCACATCATCTTTTGTGGAGGAGGCAGTAAGTTTTCTTGCCTGACTTAGTAGTACATTCACCAGTAGGTAGGAAGTAGAAAAGCAAGAAAAGAATTTGGAAATTACAGTGACAGTCAAATTGTTTCTGCAACCATATATTCATGGAACTTTTCCACTTTCTTCCTAGTTCTTATTTTTAGGCAAGCAACTCTGGGGGTGTGAGGTTGGGTGGGAATTCTTCTCCATTTCGCTGGCAGTCAACATGTTTATAAGGATGTGTTGTAATATGAGAAAATCAGCATGGGTTTGACAAACCTTTTTTGACAAATGCATTTAATTTTCCTCTAAATTGTGTATGTGAGAGGAGAGAAGAGGTTCGGAGAGGAGAGGTTCGGAGAGGTTCGGAGAGGTTCGGAGAGGTTTGGAGAGGTTCGCAGAGGAGAGGTTTGGAGAGGAGAGGTTTGGAGAGGAGAGTTTTGGAGAGGAGAGGTTCGGAGGGGAGGGGAGAGGTTCAGAGAGGAGAGGAGAGGTGAGGAGAGGTGAGGAGAGGTGAGGAGAGGAGAGGTTCAGAGAGGAGAGGTTCGGAGGGGAGAGGAGAGGAGAGGAGAGGAGAGGAGAGGGAGAGGAGAGGAGAGGAGAGGAGAGGAGGAGAGGAGAGGAGAGAGGGAGAGGAGAGGGAGAGGAGAGGAGAGGAGAGGAGAGGAGAGGGAGAGGAGAGGAGGAGGGAGAGGGAGGGGAGAGGAGAGGGAGGAGGGAGAGGAGAGAGGAGAGGAGAGGGAGAGGAGAGAGGGAGAGGAGAGGAGAGGAGGGAGAGGAGAGGGAGGGAGGGGAGGGGAGAGGAGAGGGAGAGGAGAGGAGAGGGAGAGGAGAGGGAGGAGAGGAGAGGGAGAGGAGAGGAGAGGAGAGGAGAGGAGGAGAGGAGAGAGGAGAGGAGAGGAGGAGAGGAGAGGAGAGGAGGGGAGAGGAGGGAGAGGAGAGGAGAGAGAGAGGAGAGGAGAGGAGAGGAGAGGAGAGGAGAGGAGAGGAGAGGAGGAGAGGAGGGAGAGGAGAGGAGAGGAGAGGAGAGGGAGGGAGGGAGAGGAGAGGAGAGGAGAGGAGAGGAGAGGAGAGGAGAGGAGAGGAGAGAAGCCCCAGAATGTTTTGGTACAACCAGTCTCATGGTAGATATGTCTCCAATGGAATCATTTAGACTTATTTCTGTTTTCTTTTTTCACAGCCAATAGTGATTTATTTACATTATTCTACTTTACTACTCAAAATCTGTAACAAAATTTTAAAGGCATAGCCTAAAACTACCACAAGGATGAAAATAATATGCCTTCAGTGAGTCAGAATTGAGAAGGATAAAACAATTTTTTCTCTCCCGTCATCTCATCATGTGTATTCACGCTCTCAAAGATAAGATAAAATTCCTTTTTTCCACTTAGCATTGCCTGTGCCACCACACTGCTGCTCTCTTTCCTCACTGATGCTCTCCATGGGGCAGAGTTGCTGGGGCTAGTCCTTATCCTATAGAAAGTTGTGCAAGATTACCCTTTATCTCCTGGGGTCTTGTATTTTTGTGGAGAAATTCAACTTCTGTGATCTGAAGTCATCTTCTCTTTCTCTTTTCAGTTGCTGTTTTCCCTGAGGAGCTGACAAAACTCTTTTTTTCCTTCTTTTTTTTTTTTTTTTAACTTTACTTAGGGCTGAGCTGAACACAGAATGTGGGAATAAAAATAATTCTAAATTCTGAATATTCTGCTTGAGAATGGAAGGTCACATTCTTAACTGGTTAGATTCTTATTCACTTTGGGAATTTTTAGACAGAACTTCTGGTTCATGTAAAAGAAAACTTTATCTAACCCAGAGTCATTATGCTTCCAGCAGAGAATGTTATCCTAATGCTTTAGGGAAGATGTGAAAACCTTATAAAGGAAAGCAGATGCTTAATTTAGGGTTGAGTTTTATTCTGAGTCATATCAGATCTTTCTGTGAGGTACCATGAGCTTTCTCTGGTTCTGATAATATCTGGTTCTGATAATATCTTTAAGATATTCCAGTATCTGAAGAGGGCCTACAAGAAGGCTGGGGAGGGACTTCTCAGGATCTCAGGTAGTGATAGGACGAGGGAGAATGGAATGAAGCTGGAGGTGGGGAGATTCAGGCTGGATGTGAGGAGGAAGTTCTTCCCCATGAGAGTGGTGAAACCCTGGAATGGGTTGTCCAAGGAGGTGGTCGAGGCCCTGTCCCTGGAGGTGTTTAAGAGCAGGCTGGATGAGGTTCTGGCCAGGCTGATGTAGTGTGGGGTGTCCCTGCCCATGGCAGGGGGGTTGGAACCAGATGATCCTTGTGGTCCCTTCCAGCCCTGAGTGATACCATACTATACCTCTCTGCTCATACAGGGCAGTGGTGGAGTCACCATCCCTGGAGGTGTTCAGGAGAGGATTGGACATGGCACTTGGTGCCATAGTCTAGTAGTCATGAGGTCTTGGGTGACAGGTTGGACTTGATGATCTTTGAGGTCTCTTCCAACCTTATTGATTCTATGATTCTGTACATTCCTATCTGATGACTGACAACAGAGACATAGCCCACTGAGTAGCTGGGTTCTGAGTGATGACCTCTGACTACTTCTGCTGCTGGATTGCCTTGAAGTGAACTGTTTTTCAGTCCCTTTTGATCACAGAAGCAGATGGTTAGTCCAGCAGCCCTGTGGAAGAAGTCTCACTGTCCTTACAGCCATCTACAATATTGGGAAAGTAGAAGTGTCATGTCAACAAACTACCAATGCTTTGTAGCGTGGTGCAACAGAGAGGTGTGCACAAAAATGGTGTTGGTGGCAAACACCTGTAACCAAAGTGCAAGACAGCACTATCAAGTACTTGACAGTTTAAGTTGCTTATTGGTTTGGCAGTGTGATGAGTGTTTTTCCCCAGTGAATAAAACACTACTTCTTGTCGCTGTTAATTAAAATTGCTAAAGGCATAAGGGTCAGGGACATAAAGCAAGATTAAAGAAACATAGCATAATAAAAGACTCTCAAGAAAGTGCAATAACTCATTGTAGCAAAAAAAAAAAAAATCTTTCTGCATGATGTGTCTCTGCAATAGAATTTCTCCGTGTGCAAATTCTGTAACTAGCCACAAAAAGGGCTGAAGTTCCTCCTCCTGCCTCTGGAAGCTCAGTCTTCAAAGCGGTTCCTGGTACTACTTTTATCATGTTATTTGCAATACATCAGTTTTATTTGGAGTTGAAATCAATGATAAACAAATAAATAAAATTCCAAGTATTTTAAAGAAAAACAAAGTCAAACTGATAGACATCAGAATATATTCTGATAGTAATGACAAATATTTCTACAGCCCTTATTTAAGTCATAGCATGACTTTTAAAGCTTATTTTTCAAGACAAACATAGCATTTCCTTTTGATTGCAGATGGACTTCAGGAGATATTGTCTGAAGCTAATAAGTTTATTTCCTACAGCATGAACCGTGGTGATTTTCATTTCCCTAATTTTAGTGATTCTTAGAGGAATTGTTTAGTGCATTTCAAGACTACTGGATCAAGACATAATTATTTTGTGCTCTTCCTAGCACAAAATCTTATAATGCTATTGAAATTCCACCAAGCCAAGGAAAGAGTCTAATGTCTTTATTTATATTTATTCACAATCATACATTGTAAGTAAGGCATTGTAAGTGAGGAAGGCACATTTGAGTCATCTCTTAGGCTAAATGACATCGTCAGTCAGACTGTGATGCTTAGGCGAAGGTGTCTGTCACTTAAGTCATGGCTCATTGAATTCTGAGGGGACTTTCCAGCACCTGTCCTGTAATTTGACCATAGCTCAGTTCTATTGGCAATAGAACAACAATATTAAGAAGGCACTGATCCTGCAGGTAATGAAATGTGTGCTTTATTTCCTGCAGTATATGGTAATGGCTTTGAATTAATTTAGCCTTTCAGTGCATGAATCTAGAGATGTTTGTTTTCAGGCTTTAAAGGTTACTTGGGTGTTAGGTTTTGAGATTTGGAAGGCAGGATTTCTCCTGTTCAACAGTCTGATCTGTGGAAGGGGGCCTTCACCAGCACCTGTAAGGCAAATATCCCTGATAGCCCTGGATTGATCATGCTGCACAGAATTTCACTCTGTTGTTTAACAAAGGATTCTTGGTGGGGAAGGTTTCTCCAAATGCACAGCTTGGTCATAAGCTACCAGCTTCCATTTCTGCAGGGTTTCATCACTGGCTGCTGCTTTGGCTGAGGATGGGGGAGAATAATGCCTGGAACTAAGATGACTGCTTTCTCTAAATCCACTGCCTAATGCCTTTGATATCTCAGATACAGGCCTACAGGTCATTAGTAAGTAAAATATCTCCTGAAATACTCTTATCTGAGCAGAAGTTTCAATGTCAATGAAAGCTGATAGACATTCTTAGGGCTGGAGGCTTCAAAGTCCTGCCAGTACAAGAGAGATTCAGTAGGTGCTGCTGGCAGAGAGCAGGACTGAGATATTCTCATTGCTTTGCTGCTACTAACAGATATTGGTCAGAAAGGTGCCAGTTTTGTTCTGTCACCCTCTGGTACAACACATATGAGGAAGAATGGTTGAAAACAACTCATAAAAAATGAAAAGGTTAAAACAAGTTAAATAGAACGGCAAGTAGTATTGACAACAAGAACAACAAAATCAACGATGTTATTTCAATGTTTGGCATTGATTTTACACAAAATCCCTTCAGCAGGTGATTTTTTTTGGTGGAAATGTACTGTTTCCCCTACAAGAAAGGCAGGCATGGATCTCAGTGATTTTCCCTTTGCTCTGCCAGTACATCAGGGTATTACAGGTGTGATTAACACGTATGAGCCTATATACAGAAATAAATCTGACCTTTTCATCTGAACGGGCTTCAATCCAAAGCCCATAAGCAAGCACTTCCATGAGAATTTACAGTTTTCAGCTGTCTGAAAAAGTGAAGGAGAATTGCTGTGGAAAGCAGTTGTAAAGAAAGATGTGCATATGGCAGGTGCCTTGTTTACAAGGTACTTCCTTAGCTTGCTCACCCGCTATATGGTCTCATAAAGGGGGCACATTTCCATTGGACATTAACATTACCTCATCTTACAGATAGCCTAAATTAACTTGGAATGTGCTGAGAGTACAGTCACTTTTTCATGCTGTACACACAAATGTTTTTTATTGTCTTCTTCCTCTTATCCTAAGCAGAGATAAAGAAGTAATTATCCTATTTTACTTAGTACTTGGCAGGATACACTTCCAGTATCATGTTCAGTTTTCGTCTGCACTATACAAAAAAGATGTAGATAGGCTGGAGAGAGTCCAGAGAAGGGACACAACAATGATCAATGAATCAGGAAGCTGCCATTTGAGGAAAGCCTGAGAGAACTGTTTTTTGTTCAACGCTGAGAAAAGGTGGCCTAGGGGAGACCTTATTACTACGTTCCGGTATTTAAAGGGCACCTACAAAGAACATGGAGACTCATTTTTACAAAAAATAACCTCCCCAGGGAAGTGGTGGAGTCCTCAACACTGGACATTTCTAAAATTCAGATGGACAGGGCGCTGTGACATCTTGTCTAGGCTGTGCTTTTGTCAAAAAAATTTTGGGACAGATGATCCTTGAGGTCCCTTCCAAGAATTCAATAATTCTTCATCATTCTCCTCTCTATCCATGTGTTTTTATCCCCCATTCTTGTGAACTTTAGCTTGTTTAATGTGTAATACTTTTAAGGACTTCTAACCTACTCTACCTATTTTTAATTACTAGGGGGAAAACCTGAATGAGAAATCAAATATATACATTAATAGTACCCTACAGTTATGTTCTGGGTACATCCTAATGAAGTGTGCCTTTGGAAGCAGAAGTGTTTCTAAGTTACTGTACTATATATATTTTTTGCTGAAGGTTTTAATATCTTTTTAGATGTTGCTTCTATTGCATAGCAATACAACATGTGCTTCACAAAAGCACATGCTGTCGACATCTCCTGGTACCTGAAAAACCTGTCCTAGACATTTTATTGACATTCTGACATGCTTCTCTTTTTGCCAAGGACCAGCAGTAAAACTTTCATATCAGTGTGACTGAGATTTTAGAACATCCAGCCACTGATGCTGTGGGCCTATATCTGACTTCATTAAAGTCAATGGGAAATAGAGTCATCCTACATCTATTTTTTTTCTAAATATCAACTATTCATGTCAAACAGGACAGGAAAGAAAATACTTCATCTTGCCTTTTAAGTTCAATGCCTACTCCAAGATCTCTCTGCACTTTCAACTCCAGTGTAACTGGGCAGTGCAGAAGTACATAGTTTATTCCTGAAAAGCAGGAGAAGCTTAAATTCAAGCATTTGGGAACATAGGTTTGCTTCTGAATGAAAGGCTAAAGGCTGAAAAAACAACTCCTTTGAACAATGTATATCCTAGCAGCAAACCCCAAGGCTTGACTGACCTCCACATCTAGCTGTAGTGGTGGTCAGTAATGTACAACAGTGGACAATGGGATGGTTTCACACCTTTGAGAGAAAAGATGGGACTAGAAGTCTGCTCCTTGAGGTGGTAGAAGTTTTTGATGATCCTGAAAGAATAAGTCAGAAAGATGTCCTTGAGAGCAGTATATAAAGTATATGAATTATGACAAAGTTGTTAAGAGGTGACCTTGGGATATGAAAGTATGAGGATTTTGTACTCTACCACCACTAGCTCAGGAGACCACAAACAAATCATCTGTTGTCCAAGATTCCATCTCTATTTCATTAGCACTCTTAGGATAAATGTATTAACAAAATGAGATTCACACATTGGAGAAGTGTTTAATACCTGTAAAGATCCTTCCTTTGTGTGATGGAGTTACTCCTTCACAGCTTAGCCTCACTGAAATGATGATCGTGACAGAAAAATCTGATGTATTTTGTCACTTTTTCACACTGATTGTAATAGACAGTGTCCAGGGTTGAGGGGAAGGCCTCAAGCCTTCTTCCCCCCCCTGTAAGTGAAGGGAAGGAAAATGAAAGAAAGGAAAAAAACCCACAGCCAGATTAGCAAAGGATTTGTGCTGTATTTACAAGCAGTATAGGAAATGCAGGTTTATATACAGAATTTACAATATTTAAAATATATATACAGAAATATATAACAAAGTAACACAGGAATGAGATTCCCTCCTCTGCTGAGGAGGGTTCCCCACCGCTGTGCCCCTTTCTCTCCCCCTTTTTCCCAGAGAGGGTTAGAAAGGGAGAAATGGAATAATTGTTAATGAAAAGCAGTTATAATTAGAGAAAAATGTGTAATTAAGTTTAGTACAGGCCGTATTGATTCCAAGGTCAGTCTGGCCGAAAGCCCAGAAGCTGTGAGCTGCAGAAGGAGGGGGAGAAAATGCAAGACTGAGTGAGACCAGTCTCACTAGGAATCAAAACTTAAGGCAGTGCTCTGCTTCTCCACCAATGAAATTAGTTTAGACCTGTCTTGTTTATAAAACATTTCGGCCATGGTGTCCCTTTGTTAAAGGCACCACCTCAAATGGTCACAGTCAAGAATCTACAAATTGAAAGGGGACCTCTCTGATTCTATGGCAATTTCATACCTGTAGAAGCCTATTAGGTACTGCTGAGAAAAGCCTGGGGCAAGTTCCACAATGTGAACTCTGGTTATGCCTTCTTCAAGGAACAATGCAGTAGGAAAGTAAAGCAGAAATATAATAACAAGATCTTACAGTCAATTAAATAGGAGGTTTCCTTGTTGAATCCTGTTAGAAGAGACATGAAATTATGTCTAGGAGAAATTAATTTTCAAGGTTCTAGCTTTCTAATTGGCCTTGTTTGCCAGTTTTATGGATGAAAAGGCAAACACAAGATGGTGTGATGTCAAGTGAAGCAGAGCAGGATGTAGATGCTTAAACAGGAAGAGGAATGACATGAATAATTTTTATAATGTGCTTTGTGCTGCCTCTCTGAGATTTTTTTGTTTGGTTGGTTGTGGGTTTTTTTCTCTATGACTCAGGCTCCTTTATTTTTTTCAGTCATGAATTGCATAAGTCACATTTGAAGGTGATTCTCTTGGCGGGGGGTGATATGGCAATTATGTCATTTGTATCTTGATCCCAAATTAATAAATGATCAGCAATGTTCTGGCAAATTTTGGATGCTGTGCACTTACCAAGTTCAAATTTTCAGTGCTGTTTCGTTGTAGTACATCACTTCTGCCTTTTCTTCAAGGCTGCCTTGGTAAGGTGAAGTCACAAATTGGAAGATTAAAAAAAATGTTTTTCTCTTGGTCATTCTGTTGTAAGAGGTGTAAAACTCATGAAACAAATGTTGGAAAAATATTTATGCATAGAAAAATTCATAAAAGGAAGTTACATGCTGGTAAATTAAACTTTCTGATTATTGAAGGCGCAGGGACAGGCTGTGCCAATGTACCAGAAGATGAGCCACCGGGGCAGATGGCCAGCCTGGATGGTTAATGAACTTTTAATAGAACTAAGGGAAAAAAAGAGGGTGTATCATCTTTGGAAGAGAGGTGAGGCAACCCATGGAATGTTTAAGGATGTTGCCAAATCATACCAAATCATGTAGGAAGAAAATTAGGGAGGCAAAAGCACATTTGGAGCTTAGACTGGCCTCTACTGTGAAGGACAACAAAAAATCCTTCTATAAATATATAGAGGAAGGGCAAGGACAACCTCCACTCCTTGGTTGACATGGATGAGGAAAAGGCAGAGGTCCTTAACACCTTCTTTGCCTCAATTTTTACTAGAAGGACAGAACGTCTTCCAGACAGCTGGCCTGCAGAGCTGGCAGAAGGAGCCAGGGAGCAGCTTAGTTCCCTATGATCCAGAAGCAGGAAGTTAGAGATCTGCTCAGCTGCTTGGATCCCCACAAGTCCATGGGACCAGATGGGATCCATCCTAGGGTGCTGAGAGAGCTGGCAGATGAGCTGGTTAAGCCACTATCGATCATTTTCCAACAGTCCTGGCTCACTGGAGAGGTCCCAGAGGACTGGAAGCTGGCCAACGTTGTGCCCATCACAATAAGGGCCAGCTGGTTGAGCCAGGGAATTATAGGCCTGTCAGCCTGACCTCAGTGCCAGGCAAGATCATGGAACAGGTCATCTTGAGGGCAATCACACACCAGTTACAGGATGGCCAAGGGATCAGGCTCAGCCAGCATGGATTTAGGAAGGGCAGGTCCTGCCTGATCAACCTGATCTCTTTCTATGATCAGGTGACCCGCCTGGTGAATGTGGGGAGGCCTATGGATGTAGTCTACCTGGATTTCAGCAAGGCCTTTGACACTGTCTCCCACAGCAAACTCCTGGCCAAGCTGTCAGCTCATGGCTTAGATGGGAGCACACGGCATTGGGTTAGGAACTGGCTGGAGGGCTGAGCCCAGAGAGTGGTGGTGAATCCACATCCAGATGGCAGCCAGTCACTAGTGATATGCCCCAAGGATCAGTGCTGGGCCCTGTGCTCTTTAACATCTTTATTGATGATATGGACGAGGGCATTGAGTCCATCATCAGTAAATTTGCTGATGACACCAACCTGGGGGCAGGAGTTGACCTGCTGGAGGGTAGAGAAGCTTTTCAGAGGGACCTCGACAGGCTGGACAGATGGGCAGAATCCAATGGCATGAGGTTGAACACATCCATGTGCCGGGTTCTGCACATTGGCCACAACAACCCCATGCAGTGCTACAGGCTGGGGTCAGAGTGGCTGGAGAGTGGCCAGACAGAGAGGGACCTGGGGGTGCTGGTTGATGGTAGGCTGAACATGAGCCTGCAGTGTGCCCAGGCAGCCAGGAGGGCCAATGGCATCCTGGCCTGCATTAAGAACAGTGTGGCCAGCAGGAGCAAGGAGGTCATTCTGCCCCTGTATGCTGCACTGGTTAGGCCACACCTGGAGTTCTGTGTCCAGTTCTGGGCCCCTCAGTTTAGGAAGGATGTTGACTTGCTGAAGCGTGTCCAGAGAAGGGCAACAAAGTTGGTGAGGGGTTTGGAACACAAGCCCTATGAGGAGAGGCTGAGGGAGCTGGGGTTGCTTGGCCTGGAGAAGAGGAGACTCAAGGGTGACCTTCTTGCTCTCTACAACTACCTGAAAGGAGATTGTAGACAGGCAGAGGTTGGTCTCTTCTCCCAGGCAACTAGTGCTAGAACAACAGGACACAGTCTCAGGCTGTGCCAGGGGAGGTTTAGGCTGGAGGTTAGGAGGAAGTTTTACACAGAGAGAGTGATTGCCCATTGGAATGCGGTGCCCGAGGAGGTGGTTGAGTCACCGTCACTGGAGGTGTTCATGAGGAGACTGGATAGGGTGCTTGGTTGCATGGGTTAGTTGATTAGGTTGTGTTGGACGATAGGTTGGACGCAATGATCTTGAAGGTCTCTTTCAACCTGGTCTATTCTATTCTATTCTATTCTATTCTATTCTATTCTATTCTATTCTATTCTATTCTATTCTATTCTATTCTATACTATTAGACCTCAGAGGTCATCAAGTCCAACATATTAGCTGATACCTAACATCTCATGACTAACTGAACCATAGCTTCAAGTGCCACATCCAATCCTTTTTTGAACACTGCCAGTGACGGTGACTCCACCACCTCCCTGAGCAGCACATTCTAATGGCCAATTACTCTTTCTGGGAAGAACTATCTCCTCATCTTGAGCCTAAACCTCCTCTGGCACAGCTTGAGACTCTGTCCTATTGTTCTGGTGCTGGTTGCCTGGGAGAAGAGACCAACCCCCATCTGGCTACAACCTCCTTTCAGGTAGTTGTAGAGAGCAATAAGGTCTCCCCTGAGCCTCCTCTTCTCCAGGCTAAACAATCCCAACTCCCTCAGCCTCTCCTCATAGGGCTGTGCTCCAGATCCCTCCCCATCCTCGTTTCCCTTCTCTGGGCACATTCCAGCATCACAATGTCCTTCTTAAATGGAGGGGCCCAGAACTGGACACAGTACTCGAGGTGTGGCCAACCATTGCTGAGTACAGGGGCAGAATGATTTCCCAAAATGGAGCATCTACCACTTCCGTGGGCAACCTGTGTATGTATTTCACCATTCTCATGTTAAAAATTTCTTCCTTATATCTAGTATGTATCTCCCCTCTTTTAGTTTAAAACCATCGCCCCTTCTGCTGTCACAATAGACTCTGCTAATACACCTGTCCTCATCTTTCTTGTAAGTCCCCTTAAAGTAGTGCATGTAGATTAAGGTCATAGTCTCTAGGACCAACTGCAACTTAAAATTGGGGTTTTTGTAACTCCTCACACTCTTAATATGTCTGACTCTCTGGGGATTTCAGATACTTAAATGCAGTGATAAGTTACTGCTGTGGTTAGGAAGGAATTAAAATTTTTCAAGATATCCCCAGGGCGAAGATTAACCGGAATGACATTACTAATGGACTATGCAAATTTGGGTAATGATATTTAAATGGAAAAACCTGAAGAATTAGCACAGTAGAGTTATTGTCAAAGACTTGGTTTTCAGCTTCTGAGTGGAAATTATGTGCTCTGGTTTTGGATGGATCAGGGTCAGCTGAGTCAAATGTTGTTCACACAGAAAGGCTGATTGCTTTATTTATATTTTGTAAGGACTTAGCAAACAAGCTTATCTGCTGATGGTGGTGTATGCAAAAGATTTTTTTGATCATTCCAGTGCACACAAGCATTTCCACCACTAATGGGATGTGTGAGCAACAGAAAAAAAATCATACAAAAGGAGACCTGCTGCAGACAGGATAATTGGTAATTATTTTGTCCCTGATTACATTGTCTAGTCCCCTAAAATTATGGAAGAGTTTTCATTGATGTTCCAGATCTGTTGATATAATATAAAGATATTCTGTGCAAAATGACTTGGCATAAACCAGTTTGCTTTTCAAAACAAAGACTTTTTTTTCACTTCTATTTTGCCTTGTGGTGGGTTTTTGTTTTTGTTTGTTTGTTTGTTTGTTTTTTGTTTGTTTGTATTAAGACACCTGACCACATTTAATTGCATCAAAATATAGAGAAGTATCTGCTGTTCTTTTCTCCCCTTCTATTTAATCAAATGATTATTAAAAAAACCTGCAAAATTACAGAAGAATAGTAGAATCATTAAGGTTAGAAAAGACCTCCCAGATCATCAGGTTCAACCATTAATCCAACACTACTATGGGTTCTAAACCACGTCCCACAGTGCTTTTGAATATGTTATAATTACAGAACCACAGAATCACCAAGGTTGGAAGAGTCCTCAAAGATCATCAAGTCTAACCTCTCACCGCAGACCTCATGAATAAACCATGGCACCAAGTGCCATGTCCCATTCCCTCTTGAACACCTCCAGGGATGGTGACTTCACCACCTCCCTGGGCAGCCCATTGCAATGGCTAATGACTCCCTTAGTGAAGAACTTTCTCCTCACCTCAAGCCTAATTGATTAAGTGTAGACTACTTCATGATATACGACAACCCCATGCAGAGCTACAGGCTGAGGTCAGAGTGGCTGGTAAGCTGCTGAAGAGAGAGGGACCTGGGGATGATGACACCTGTCAAACATGAGCCAGAAGTGTGCCCAGGTGGCCAAGAAGGCCAATGGCATCCGGGCTTGCATTGGGAATAGTGTGGCCAGCAGGAGCAGGGAAGTCATTGTGCCCCTGTACTCTGCATTGGTTAGGCCACACCTTGAGTACTGTGTCCAGTTCTGGGCCCCTCAGTTTAAGAAGGACATCAAGACACTTGAACATGTCCAGAGAAGGGCAACAAGGCTGGTGAGAGGCCTTGAGCACAAGCCCTATGAGGAGAGGCTGAGGGAGCTGGGATTGTTTAGCCTGGAGAAGAGGAGGCTCAGGGGAGACCTTATTGCTCTCTACAACTACCTGACGAGTGGTTGTAGCCAGGAAAGGGTAGATCTCTTCTCTCTAGCAACCAGCACCAGAACAAGAGGACACAGTCTCAAGCTGCATCAGGGGAAGTTTAGGCTGGAGGTGAGGAGAAAGTTCTTCACTGAGAGAGTTGTTAGCCATTGGAGTGGGCTGCCCAGGGAGGTGTTCAAGAGGGGATTGGACGTGGCACTTGGTGCCATGGTTTAGTCATGAGGTCTGTGGTGACAGGTTGGACTCGATGATCTTTGAGGTCTCTTCCAACCTTAGTGATACTGTGATACTGTGATAAATAGAAATCATAAGATCTTCTTTAACCTTGTGAAAATATACAAAATTGTGTTTTCCAAAATGTGATAGGCAGAGATATATCATCACAAATAATTTCAGTGATAGTCAAATATTTAAAATACTTATGAATTTGAGTTAAAAATGGAAATATTTTTGTCAAAAAACTGCAAATAAGAGATGATTATTTTTTTTCAAAATTTGGAGAGCAAAATATATTTTAGTCAAATGAATATTCAATGAAAGAAGCCTTGAATACATCAAAAGTAAACTAAAATGTTCACCTCTGCTCTCGTAAGGATGGTATTCTAGACTGGTCATACTTCTTTAAGAAGGGCATCAACTTGCAGTTAATGTTCTTCATTAATTCTTCAATTCTGAACCGAAAGATTATTGGTGCTACAGCTTACATCTGACTGGTGATCTGTAATTGCACTATTTATTTGAAAGGAGGTTCTAGAAACTAATGCTGTCTGATTTAAATGTTAAGTTTACGTATTTCAAGGCGTTAATGAATATTTTGATTAATGAATTAATCTCCAATGAAATTTTTCAGAGAAACACATTGTAATGATCCTGGTAATTATCCCCCTCCAGCTCTTATGAGTTCCAATTAGAAAAATAAATGAGCACTATTCACAGTAAAGTACTTCAATATGGCAAACTTGAATATCTTAAGATAATTCACACTTGTGTATAAACCTATGTGCTTTAAGTTTTGGGTTCCTTGATATTTTAATTTTTCATTTGTTTGGTTGTTTTTTTAAGACTCAGAGGGAACTCATTAAAAAAGTCTGGGCTTTGTAACTAGATATAAATTGTGCTTTTAAAATGTTAATTGCTTAGCTCTGTTCTGCTGTTTGACACAGTGCACCAGGAAACAACAGTGACATCTGTAGAAGTCACACCAACTACACTGAGAAATTGAATGCAATGATGATAGTTTTGTCTCCAGCTGAAGGTGACTGAAGTCAGTCATGCATGTTGATGAAGGCTACCACAGAAGAATCACCAAATATCCAAATGAATGCAGCATTGCCTGGCTCTCTGATACTTTTTTCCATTATAGGACTTACAGAATTTTTATTTTACACTCTGTGTCTAATCAGAGTGTGCCATTAAACATCATCTTCGAAACACCACACAATCAAATACTGACTGTTTCTGAAATGACAGTTCTGTCCTTTTAATTCTATAGTTTAAATTGATGTAGTGTTTAAAATTCTTTCAAGTACTTTGACAGTCCATTGGGAGAATGAAGATAATTAAGAATGAAGTTTTAAAGCTCTCAGCAGAGTGAAAGAGATAGAATTTTGCTTCCACCATGGGAGGAAGCTGACGTCTGCCCTGGCTGTACCTGTGCCCACAGAGGGATGAGAAAGGTTTAGATGATGAGGAGCTGAAGAAGGAGAGATGCAGGTTGAGGAGGGTGGGGAGCCCTGTAACCTCTGTCAGGTCAGCTACTTCAGCCAGTCCTTGGGCTGAATGAGACAAACTGACATCATACCCATACCTGTGTATGTGAGTTACAGAACTCTCCTCTTTCTGAAGGCTTTTTAGTGGTCAGATGTTCTGTGCTTTTTAGCAAATTGTAGGAGTCTGCAACCTGAGAAAACAGTTTATTTAACCTCTGTTTTAAATGTCCCAGGCTATTCAGAAATTCTCCTTTAATGGTTAGCTATCATCAGACAAGCATGTCTCTGAATAATGGAGATAGTCTCTAGGGTCTTTTGATTTGTAAAATATTCATTATTCAAGGTCACTGTGCAGTCCTGGGGAGCTCTTTAACCGTGTTAAAAGACATCTGCAGTGTGAATGCTGACATTCACACAGCACTTACAGGATGGCCAAGGGATTAGGCCCAGCCAGCATGGATTTAGGAAGGGCAGGTCCTGCCTCACCAATCTGATCTCCTATGATCAGGTGACCCGCCTGGTCACTAAGCCATACAATCAAGCACCCTATCAAGTCTTCTCCTGAACACCTACAGTGATGGTGACTCCACCACCTCCCTGGAGAGCACATTCCAATGGCCAGTCACTCTTTCTATGAAGAACTTCTGCCTAACATCCAGCCTAAACCTCCCCTGGTGCAGCTTGAGACTGTGTCCTCTTGTTCTGGTGCTGGTTGCTTGGGAGAAGAGACCAACCCCCACCTGGCTACAACCTCCCTTCTGGTAGTTGTAGACAGTAAGAAGGTCTCTCCTGAGCCTCCTCTCCTACAGGCTAAACAACCCCAGCTCCCTCAGCCTCTCCTCATAGGGCTGTGCTCCAGACCCCTCCCCAGCTTTGTTACCCTTCTCTGGACATGCTCCAGCAAGTCAACATCTTTCCTAAACTGAGGGGCCCAGAACTGGACACAGGACTCAAGGTGTGGCATAACCAGTGCAGAGTATAGGGGCAGAATGACCTCCCTGCTCCTGCTGGCTACATTGTTCCTGATACAGGCCAGGATGCCATTGGCCTTCTTGGCTGCCAGGGCAAACTGCTGGCTCATGTTCAGCCTACTATCAACCAGGAACAGTGGTTCATCAGGAGTTGTTAAAGGAGAGCCTGGATGAGGCACTTGGTGCCATGGTTAAGTTGATTAGATGGTGTTGGATGATAGGCTGGACTTGATGGTCTCGAACGTCTTTTCCAAGGTGGTTAATTCTTTTCTACTCTATTTTATTTTGTTGTAATACTAGAGAAAACCTGGGTAGAGCACAGATTGCACCACACTGGGCATTGTGTGACTCCTGAACCTACTTGGTCCAGTCTTACTTCATTCTCTTTTGACACATATTTCATAGAATCCTAAAATCCCAGACTTGTTTTGTTTGGAAAAGACCTCTAAGATCATTGAGTACACCCTCGAAGATCATCAAGTTCACATCACCTAATGTTTTGATCTACTTTTATCTCTTTGATTAATGAAACATGTGTGCTGTGTTATGGGAGAAAAGCCAGGAGCTTGATACCAAGCCTCTTTCAACTTTATAAGGAGTCAGTCTTGCAAATATAAATGAAGCAAAAGGAATAGTGAAAGAAGGGGGCAATGGTAAAAATGGATAAGGAAGAAAAAAATATTTTGAGACCTCATGCTTTTGTCTTAGACAAATTAATTCTTCACAAGTGCAATGAATAATCCTCCACAGGGACTTTGTAAGTGGTACTTAATTTGTGTTGTCAGAGGCATTATAGATAGTAGAAATTAGGTTTTAAGCAGTTTCACCTCATTTCCTCTCCTTTTTAAATTCCATTTTCATTGACATGCACAAAGCAGTGGCCATCAGTAATTCTGCTCCAGTTATTATTTTCTTTCTCCTCAGGTATGAATCTGAGCATCATAAACACAGCCTACAGCAAATCACAATTTTGGGTTTCTAGGCATGGGAGCCAGGAAGAAAGTGATTTTGCTGCTGATGTCTCAGAGGAGCTCCCAGGTTTTGCAGGAGAAGGCATCGCTTGCATCTGGTTTAGATCAGCAAATAATTTATCTATTGGTTTTGCAGACATTGAGCCCAAATGTGACAGTCAGGTTAATAGAGATACACCAGCAGAGGTATATAGCATACTCAGTCTACACTACATCAACCAACCTCATGAACTGTTTTTATTCATTGTCCCAGTTGTGCTTTCTCCTTGTTGAAACCTTCTTTTTCCTATACGCATGGGAATGAAACCCGAAAAATTGCCTTCCAATATTTCTAGCACAAGCTTTCTTTTTCTATAGCTAGAGAGTAATTTTAAGAAGTGTTCAGTGGTGATATATCTTCTCAGAAATGCTTGATTTTAAAACAGAAATAGCACTTGAATGACCTTGAATGAACCCTAAAATAGACAAAGGGAGGTGGAGAAGTTGAGAAAACAAAGTCAACTTTGTGGAAGTGATTCAGGGTTTTGAGCACAAGCCCTGTGAGGAGAGGCTGAGGGAGCCGGGGTTGCTTAGCCTGGAGAAGAGGAGGCTCAGAGGAGACCTTATTGCTGGTCTCTTCTCCCAGGCAACCAGCACCAGAACAAGAGGACACAGTCTCAAGCTGTGCCAGCGGAGGTTTAGGCTTGAGGTGAGGAGAAAGTTCTTCCCAGGAAGAGTGATTGCCCATTGGAATGTGCTGCCCAGGGAGGTGGTGAAAGTCACCATCACTGGAGGTGTTTAGGAAGAGACTGGATGGGGTGCTTGATGCCATGGTTTAGTTGATTAGAGGGTGTTGGATTATGGGTTGTACTTGATGATCTCCAAGGTCACTTCCAACCTGGTCTATTCTATTCTATTCTATTCTATTCTATTCTATTCTATTCTATTCTATTCTATTCTATTCTATTCTAAATTCAAACAGAAAATTGTTGATATTTTGTCCTTATTTTAATGGAGACTTGCTCTATTGCAAGATCTTTGTTAGACAGAGCTCCACTGTGTGTGTCACACTAGAACCTATTTAGCCAATGGTAGCAATCTGCTGGTGAATACCCTGAAGGACTTCCTTTCCCATCCTACTTTGTGTCAAGACCACATGAAAAATAAACCTGTAGTTATACACAGCTGACTTAAGTCATGAAGATATATATATGAAGTGTTGCAAAATTCTAGCTTGGGAAAAGGAAAAAAAAAGAAAGAAAGAACCATTCAAAATTCATCCAGAATTTTTATTACTGCAGATTTTTTTATTATTATTTGTTTTTGTGAAGAAGCTTCCCTCTAGAAAAATGAAGTAATTTACTATATGATGAGGAAGTCTGGTGAATTTCAGCTCTTGCTGACTGGCTGAGTTATCACAGGAATCTGTGGTCATCCCCAAGAAGGGTTAGATGGAGGAACCCAGAAACTACAGACCAGTCAGCCTGACCTCAGTGCAAGGGAAAATGATGGAGCAGATTATCCTGGCTGCAATAACTGTGAACCTGAAGGATGGCCAAGGGCTCAGGCCCAGCCAACATGGATTTAGGAAGGGCAGGTCCTGCCTCTCCAATCTAATCTCCTTCTATGATCAGGTGACCCATCTGGTAGATGTGGGGAGGCCTGTGGATGTGATCTACCTGGACTTCAGCAAGGTCTTTGACACTGTCCCCCACAGTAAACTGCTCTCTATGCTGTCAGCTCGTGGCTTGACAGCAACACTCTGTGCTGGGTTAGGAACTGGCTGGAAGGCTGAGCCCAGAGAGTGGTGGTGAATGGTGTCACACCCAGCTAGTGACCAGTCACTAGTAGTGTGCCTCAAGGATCAGTGCTGGGCCCCATCCTCTTTAACATCTTCATTGATGATCTGGATGAGGGGTTTGAGTCAGCCATCAGCAAATTTACAGATGACACCAAGTTGGGAGCAGATGTTGGTCAATTAGAGGGTCGAAGGACTCTGCAGAGGGACCTCGACCGACTGGACAGATGGACGGAGTCCAATGGGATGGCATTCAACAAGTCCAAGTGCCGGGTGCTGCACTTTGGCCACAGCCACCCCATGCAGAGCTACAGGCTGGGGTTGGAGTGGCTGGAGAGCTCCCAAACAGAGAGGGACCTGGGGGTGCTGATTGACACCTGCCACACATGAGCCAGCAGTGTGCCCAGGTGGCCAAGAGGGCCAATGGCATCCTGGCCTGCATTAGGAGTAGTGTGGCCAGCAGGAGCAGGGAAGTCATTGTGCCCCTGTCCTCTGCATTGGTTAGGCCTTACCTTGAGTACTGTGTCCAGTTCTGGGCCCCTCAGTTTAAGAAGGACATCAAAACACTTGAATGTGTCCGAGGCTCCGAGGTGACCTCATTGTGGCCTTCCAGTATCTGAAGGGGGCCTACAAGAAGACTGAGGAGGGACTTCTCAGGATATCAGGTAGTGATAGGACTAGGGGGAATGGAATGAAGCTGGAGGTGGGGAGATTCAGGCTGGACATGAGGAGGAAGTTCTTCACCGTGAGAGTGGTGAAGCCCTGGAATGGGTTGTCCCAGGAGGTAGTTGGGGCGCCATCCCTGGAAGTGTCACAGTATCACAGTATAACTAAATGTTGGAAGAGACCTCGAGGGTCATCGAGTCCAACCTATACACACAGACCCCATGACTAGACCATGGCACCAAGTGCCACGTCCAATCTCCTTTTGAATGCATCTAGGTGTTTAAGAGCAGGCTGGATGAGGCTCTGGCCAGCCTGATCTAGTGTGAGGTGTCCCTGCCCATGGCAGGGGGGTTGGAACTAGATGATCCTTGTGGTCCCTTCCAACCCTGACTGATACTATGATAAAATATTTTCGTAGATATATGGCAAATTAAATAAATCAGAAAGCATTCTAACCAGGTACCAGGTCAGTACTGAAGTATCAGGCACTTGGACTAGATGGCCATTATAGGTCCCTTCCATCTGAAAGTGCTCTGGTTTATTCTATATATGTTTCAAAATATAATTACTTGTTGCATGACGGAGGCTTTCTGAATACTTTTTCATAGCTTATTTCGTTTTGGTTTTGGTTTACACTGGGAAATGTATCTGAACTTATGTAAGCAGGATTCTTATAGCAAAAACTAAAGGCTTTTGTTCATATTAATTTTTTTTTCTTACTGTGTAGGCATTTTTTTTTTTATTTTTTAATTTTTTTCCTCCTTGGAAACTTCATCATATCTTAGTATCTTGAGTGTGAATATTGTATGTTACTATGTGCTAGGGAAATGCTCAACTTGACTGAATATTATGGAATCATCCTGAGTACTGTGGTGTATTACTGAAATAATTCACACCTTTCCTCTCTGCTTCCCTGCTCCTTTAGTCCAGCAATATGAAACAACAGCAGCATGAATTAGGAAGCCTGTTATCAGCTTGTCTGATGCCTCCATGCTGCAATCACTCATCTATCATCTCCACAGCCAAATGCTAATGTGACATCTGTTATACTTAATACCAATCGCTGTCCAGAACCTCTCTGTATATAAACTGTCCTGCTTACGATATCAGTTTCCCCAGGAACATGCCATTTCTGCTAACATAATAAAGTTATTTATTAGAAGGAAAACTATTAAAGGGGTGAGGGTGACAACTTCCCATGTGTTTACTGAAATATTTTCCTCAAATATTCAGTGAGATTTCTGACTGCAGCTTTAAGAATTACTTCTGAGGAGTTTCTAAATCAGGATTAAACAGATGGGATTGCAGTTATGTCTAGCTAATGCATTAGATTGCAATCTCTTATTAGAGCAAAAATTTATCAGGGGTCACTGTTGAACCAGCCATTTCACTTATGCAGATCTTCTTCATTACAGCTCATAATTAAAATGATAGGTGCCAGCAGAGTATTTTATGACCAGCATTTCAGGATGAAGTTCATCCAAAACTGTATTACTGTCACCTGAATTCGTGAACCACTTTTTGGAAAGGCAAATATTATTGGCCCAGTTAAGCAATATGCCTAAAACTGATGGAGTCTGCAAGCATACCGATATATAATTCTTTGTACTCATATATATAAAAAAAGAGAGAGATACATATTTCCAAACTCACATTTTATTTGTCTTTTCTTTCTGCTTCCTTACCCCACTGAAAATGAGTGAGGAGATGCAATTAAATATGCTTTCTAGTAAAGTATGACATTATTTTTCATAAACTTTTTCTTGTTTTGACTTGGTTTGTTGAAAACATTCAGTAAGGTGAATTACAAAAACCAGGACAGGATCATTGTTTCACCATAGTTTTTGTGGTTTTCAATGTGAGATCATGAAATTGCCCATTGGAATGGGCTGCTCAAGGAGGTGGTGGAGTCACCATCATTGGAGGTCTTCAGGAGGAGACTTGATGAGGTACTTGGTGCCATGGTTTAGTTGTTTAGGTGGGTTGGATTGGTTGGTGGGTTGGATTGGTTGATGTTTTGGACGCGATGATCTTGAAGGTCTCTTCCAACCTGGTCTGGTCTGGTCTGGTCTGGTCTATTCTATTCTATTCTATTCTATTCTATTCTATTTGTCTATTCTATTCTATTCCAGCTTGCATGGTCTGTGAGGAACACGTGCTGGTGTGGCATTGCACCCTGGTGACATTTTTGTGGAGAGTAGGGTTTTTTCAGTTTCAAGTCTACTACATTTTTAAATAGGAATTGCTCCATCAAAAACAAAATACAGATTCTATCAACTATATCTGTCTTCTTAGAACATTGCACAAAACCAAAACCATATTAAGTTAGTAAACTATTTAATTGCTTCCTTATTTACATTTCTTGCAGTGGGGTTTTTTGTTTGTTTGTTTTTTAACAAGATTGAAGTTAATAAGTAATATATTGCTTATCACACTGGGAAGATCTTGTTAACTAATAATGTCGAGTTCATGAAATTGTTGGTTGGGAAGCACGAGTGCTTGACCGATTACATTCTTCATTGACTTTAGTGAGACAAAGGTTTCCACCATGATTGTTTATCTATTTAAATCACTCTTCCTCCAAGCAGTACTCAATAACCAGAAGTTCATTAAAAGCTTTTAATTTTAATTAATGTTTAAGGACAATCACAAACCGTCATTCATCCATTCTGTCTTTAAACAGTGAGTAATGGAGGGATTTAATAAATAATCACAGAGTTTAACCAGCCATCACACATTTTCCTTTTATTTGTACTTCAAAAGCACTTTCAGTTTTAGTCTATTTCTTGTACCTAAACAACCTTCAGTCAAATATGTGCTAACTCAAACCCTCTTGAAATAAGTAGAAAGCATTTTACTTAGGTCTTTCTCTAACTGGAGAAATAGCAGATTCTTCTGCAGTATGCTGCTAGAATTACATGCAGCATTTTCCCATGGTAAATGATTTCAGGTGACTCTAGTAATGGTTACATATATTTTAACGGTTGTTGTAAATGGATTGTGGAAGGGTGTTCATGTAATTCATTCAGGTTGTAATTAGGCAAACAACTGCACACCAGCCATCACAATACCCTGATTGTCATGGAGGACTTCAATCACCCTGGTATTTGCTGAAAAACACCTAGGCACAAACAGTCCATGAGTTTCCTGCAGTGACACCAAGGACAAGCATGCTGCTAGACCTTATGCTAGCAAACAAAGAAAGTCTGGTTTGGGTTTTGAAGACTGGGGGCAGCCTTGGATTCAGTGACCATGAGTAGAGTAAAGGATAATGCAAGAATGTAACAAGGCACTAAGCAGGATTACAACAATGAAGTTCAGGAGAGCCAACTCTGACCTCTTCAGAGACCTACTTGAAGGATTAAGACATAAGCAGGTAGAGGGACCCAAGTGACATGGCAGGGGGGTTGGAACTAGATGATCCTTGTGGTCCCTTCCAACCCTAACTGATACTATGATATTATGATATTCAAACACCATTTTCTTCAAGTTTGTGCTGGGTTGAGGCAGCCCCCTTCCCCACCAATAAACAATAAACACTCAGACAAACGGATTGCAAAAGTGATTGAAAGTCTAAATAGAAAGCAGTGAACTTTTACAGAAAGCCAAAAGCGCAGTGACAAAGAAAGATCCCAAAACAGACCCAGAGAGATCCCATCCCCACCTAAGGGTACACCCAAGACCCCCAGGGCTCCTTCTTTCCCCTCCCCCTGCTAGGCTCGTCTCAGCTGGCCAGATCTGAGACTGCCCATCCCCCCATGACCTTGGGCCTAGCCAGGCCCAAAGCCAGGAGGCATCTGCCCCAGTTACCGGCTGACGGAGGAGGAAGAAAAGAGAGCATGCTAGACTCCACACTGGATCTTATAGTGGTGCAAAGGATTGTGGTAGGAAATACTACATAATTTCCTGTGTCCACCCCTCTGGGCTGGACTTCTGGACACAGGAAGTAAACATTGCAGGGGGGCACCCAGATCAAACTGCAACAAAGCTCAAGGTTGGTGCATCCCTATGAGTAAGAAATCAAGCAAAGGTGGCAGGAGGTCTGCATGATGAGCAAGTAGCTTCTGAAAAAAATCAAATGGAAGAGTGAAATACACAGTATGTTAGAAAAGGGAGTGGCCACTTTGGATGAATATAGGAATGGTGCCAGTGTATGTAGGGAGGCAATGAGGGAAGTTGAGGCCCATGCGGAATTAAACCTTTCAACAGATATGAAAGACAAGAAGAGTGGGCCCACTGCTGAATGAGGTGGGAGACCTTGTGACAGAGGATGCAGAGAAAGTCAAGATACCAAATGTCTTCTTTGTTTCAGTCTCTATTGCTAAGGCTGACCTTCAGGAATCCAGTTCCTGAAAGTGAGAAAAAAATTCTGGAGGAGAAAGTACTCTCCATTAGTTAAGGAGGAATGGTTTACAAATCATCTAAGCAGGCAGGATATCCACAAATCCGTTTGCCCTAAGTGCTGAGGGAGCTGGCTAATGTTATTATTGAGTCACCTTTCATCATTTTTGAAAGGTCATGGAGAACATAAGAGGTGAACTGTGGACTGGAAGAAAGCCAGTGTCACTCTAGTCTTCAGAAAGGCCAACAAAGGAGGACCCATCAGGAAATTAGAAGCCACCAAGACTCAACTGCATCCCTAGAAAGGTGATGGAACAGCTCATTCTGTTTCTCATCTCTAAGCATGTGGAGGAAATTTATCAGTAGTCAGAATGGATTTGCAAGCTGATAGCCTTCTATGGTGGTATGACCAGATGGGTAGACGATGGGAGAGTAGCGGATGTTGTCTATCTTGACCTCAGCAAGGCTTTTGACTCTGTCTCATAACCTCGTCATACGTCAACTTAGGAAGCATGGGTTAGAGGAGTGGACAGTGAGGTGGATTGAGAACTGGCTGAGTGACAGAGCAGAGGGTTATGATCAACAGCACAGGGTCTAGTTGGAGGCCTGTGGCTACTGGTGTTTCCCAGGGGTCAGTACTGGTTCCAGTCTTCACGGTATCTCAGTATCACAGTGTCACAGTATTGCTAAGGTTGGAAGAGACCTTGAGCATCATCGAGTCCAACCTGTCACCACAGACCTTATGACTAGACCATGGCACCAAGTCTTGTTCAATGAATTCATCAAAGACCTGAATGAAGGAACAGAGTAAGTCTCAACAAGTACTCCATATCTGTAGTACTATGCCCAGTTTTGGGGTATGCCAGTTCATGAGAGACTACTGGAGAGAGTCCAATGGAAGGACTACAACGATGATGAGGGAACTGGAGCATGTCTGTTATGAGAAAAGGCTAGGAGACCTGGGGCTGTTTCATTGAGGAAAGAGATGACTGAGGGGGGATCTTTTCAATTCCTATATATATCTACAGGATGCATGTCAAGAGGATGGGGCTAGATGGATTAATGTTTAGATGTGAATTAATGTTCACAATATTGCTCTGGATGCATTGTTTGCATTCTTCATGGTTTATGAACTAACCTACTTTTTTGTGATTTTCATTAAAAAAAAAAAAAAAGGAGGGGTAGGAGGTCTAATCCCTCATGACTAAAACTGTGTTCTTGGCTTCTTGAGAAAGAGACAGTCATCTATACTTAATGGTTAGTGGCATTTCTTTAATATAGATTGTGTCAGCTGCAGGCTGTGCATTCATCCAAGGACTTGTCATTTCGGACAAACTTTTAATGCTAATATTTATTTGCACAGTGAGATGCTTTTAATCCAGATAGACACACGAAGTGCAGAATACAAATGGTTCTACCAACTGATTTTCTTTATTAGACTGTTCGTGTTTCAACAGTACAAATTGCTTATCCCCCAGTGAAGGGAATGCCGACTCAGCAAGATTCTGGTGCAGATAGAAAATGGAGGACAAGAGAGGGAGGTGTTTCGTGACTGTGCTAAAGTGATTAATGGGTAGCAGCTCCTTTTAAAAAGTCATTTATTTAAGCTGCTAAATCACCAATTTTCAGGAAGCTGGAAGCTTCTTAAGGAAAGGTGTCTTGTTGCATTTTAAATGCTGGTAATACCTCCTTGTTAATTTTTGTGCTTTATGACATAAAGCAAACCCTAAACTCTCTTTATTTTGTGGAAGTGTAGGATCAGTTGCGATATCTGCCTGAGAGACACTTATCCACAGCACCATTAAGCAGTTTCTTTAAGTGGAAAAGATCAAGTGCCTGAGTGAGTTTGTCCTTAATAGGCAAGATACGTAAATGAAAATGTAAAACAACTTCAGAGAAACCATGACCATGATTGAAGCAAAGACCAAAAGAGCAGGTATTGTTTAATTAACAAAACAATAGCCTGGGGAGACAGAAAAATGCCAGAAATTGAAAAGAAATAGGTTGTTCTTGCCATCTTCCATGAACAATGGGTAGTGATCAGTTTAAAATACCATGGGACATTTCAGGTAGTTAAAACATGAACATTGGGGTGAGTTAAAAAATGGAGCAGACTGTGGACAGAGCAGCATCTGCAAGTGCTGAAGGTTCAAAAAGAAAGATCAGCCTAACCCTCATGCTTTTCCCATCCTTCTGGCCTCAATCACCCTCTCAGTGTTGGGGTTATTTTAATTTTCTCATAGATGTCACACAGACATTATTGGTTTTAGAAATGCAAAGAATTGTTAGATTACTTAGAAAACAGTTGAATCCTAGATGAATCTTCTGATTCTATTTTTGTGCCTTTATATCTTCCCCTTAATTCTTTCATGTTGTCACTCTTGGCACAAGAGTACAAGGAATTATCTGATCCCATAATCAGACCTGTTGACTGTCAGCATCACTCTGCATCCCTGTGTTTGTTTGGAAGGATCTGTGTGTGCTCAGATGAGGACAGGGAAGTGGAAGAACACTACCATAATTCAGTGTGGAAGATACAAGTGGAAATGTCTGTCAATGGGCTGTGACCGGCCAAACCCATCAGGGCTTTAGGACAGGCAAATATTACATCCTTGCTCATTTGGGACAGGCAATCAGAATGTATGGTGTTGAAGGAACTGATCAAACAACAGGGTGGAAACTCAGACCTCATTATGTGCTAAAGCTCTGATTTCTCATTCAGATCAGTTTTGTTGTAATGAGAAGTGGAGGAGGTGGAATACACTTCTGCTAAGGAATAGTTTAACTTTATAAAGACAGAATAAATGGAAGACAGGCTGTGCCAATAAATGGGGACAGGCTGTGCCAATGTGCCGGAAGATGAGCTGCCGGGGCAGACGGCCAGCCTGGATGAACTTTTAATGGAACTGAGGGAAAAAAAGAGGGTGTATCACCAATGGAAGAGAGGGGAGTCAACCCATAGAATGTTTAAGGATGTTGCTAGGTCTTGTAGGAAGAAAATTAGGGAGGCAAAAGCACACTTGGAGCTTAAACTGGCCTCTACTGTGAAGGACAACAAAAAGTCCTTCTATAAATACATTAATAGTAAGAGGAAGGGAAAGGACAACCTCCACTCCTTGGTGGACACGGAGGGGAACATTGTAACAAAGGATGAGGAAAAGGCAGAGATACTTAACACCTTCTTTGCCTCAATTTTTGCTAGAAGGACAGAACGTCTTCCTGACAGCTGGCCTGCAGAGCTGGCAGAAGGAGCCAGGGAACTGCACAGTTTCCCTATGTTCCATGAGGAGGTGGTTGGAACTCTCCTTAGCAGCTTGGATCCCCACAAGTCCATGGGACCAGATGGGATTCATCCTAGGGTGCTGAGAGAGCTGGCAGACGAGCTGGCCAAGCCACTCTCCATAATTTTCCAGCAGTCCTGGCTCACTGGCGAGGTCCCAGAGGACTGGAAGCTGGCCAATGTGGTGCCCATCCATAAGAAGGGCCGGTTGGATGAGCCAGGGAATTACAGGCCTGTCAGTCTGACCTCAGTACCAGGCAAGATCATGGAACAGGTCATCCTGAGTGCAATAACACAGCGCTTAGAGGATGGCCAAGGGATCAGGCTCAGCCAGCATGGATTTAGGAAGGGCAGGTCCTGCCTGACCAACCTGATCTCCTTCTATGAGGAGACCCAGGTCCCTCTCTGCCTGGCTGCTCTCCAGCCACTCTGACCCCAGCCTGTAGCACTGCATGGGGTTGTTGTGGCCAATGTGCAGAACCCGGCACTTGGATGTGTTCAATCTCATGCCATTGGACTCTGCCCATCTGTCCAGCCTGTTGAGGTCTCTCTGCAAAGCCTCTCTACCCTCCAGCAGATCAACTCCTGTCCCGAGCTTGGTGTCATCAGCAAATTTACTGATGATCGACTCAATGCCCTCATCCAGATCATCAATAAAGATGTTAAAGAGGATGGGGCCCAGCACTGATCCCTGGGGGACTCCACTACTGACTGGCCGCCAGCTAGATGTGGCATCATTCACCACCACTCCCTGGGCTCGGCCCTCCAGCCAGCTCCCAACCCAGCTCAGAGTGCTGCTGTCCAAGCCATGGGCTGACAGCTCGGCCAGCAGTTTGCTATGGGGGACAGTGTGTAAGGCCTTGCTGAAGTCCAGGTAAACCACATCCACAGGCCTCCCCACATCTACCAAGTGGGTCACCTGCTCGTAGAAGGAGATCAGGTTGGTCAGGCAGGACCTGCCCTTCCTAAATCCATGCTGGCTGAGCCTGATCCCTTGGCCATCCTCTAAGTGCTGTGTGATTGCACTCAGGATGACCTGTTCCATGATCTTGCCTGGCACTGAGGTCAGGCTGACAGGCCTATAATTCCCTGGCTCATCCAACCAGCCCTTCTTGTGGATGGGCACCACGTTGGCCAGCTTCCAGTCCATAATTTCATGTCTTTTTTTTTAATTTGAAAATCAATAAAACCAATATCTTGTTTGTACTGCTTTGCAAATTGCATTCCTAGTTGTATGTGAATCAGGAAAAGAATGATGTCCCAGGCAGTGCACTATGTTGGTGCATATTTTCCATGTGAAGTGATGGGAGATTCTATCTGGAAAAGGACAGGGTGATTAGGCACAAATCTCAGCATGCATATCTGTGAGACACCTGTATGCCCACTCTTACACAGTATGAGGAAGAAAGTGTCTCTTGGATGTAGTCATGGGATTTTATCTGCACTTAGTTTCATAGTTTCATAGTTTCATTCAGGGTTGGAAGGGACCACAAGGATGATCTAGTTCCAACCCCCCTGCCATGGGCAGGGAAACCCCACACTAGATCAGGCTGGACAGAGCCTCATCCAGCCTGCTCTTAAACACCCCCAGGGACGGGGCCTCGACCACCTCCCTGGACAACCCATTCCAGGGTCTCACCACTCTCATGGTGAAGAACCTCCTCCTCACATCTAGCCTGAATCTCCCCACCTCCAGCTTCATTCCATTCCCCCTAGTCCTATCACTACCTGACATCCTGAGCAGTCCCTCCCCAGCCTTCCTGTAGGCCCCCTTCAGATAGTGGAAGGCCACAATGAGGTCACCTCGGAGCCTTCTCTTCTCCAGACTGAACAGCCCCAACTCCTTCAGTCTGCTCTCATAGGAGAGGTGCTCCAGCCCTCTGATCATCCTTGTGGCCCTTCTCTGGACACGTTCCAGCACCTCCACATCCCTCTTGTAATAGGGGCTCCAGAACTGGAGGCAGTACTCCAGGTGGGGTCTCACCAGGGCTGAGTAGAGGGGGAGGATCACCTCCCTTGACCTGCTGGCCACACTTCTCCTGATGCAGCCCAGGATCTGATTGGCCTTGCGGGCTGCAAGTGCACATTGGGAGCTCATGTTGAGCTTCTTGTCCACCAGCACCCCCAAGTCTCTCTCCTCAGGGCTACTTTCCAGCCAGTCACTGCCCAGCCTGGATTTGTGCCTGGGATTGCCTCGACCCAGATGCAGGACCCTGCACTTGCTCTTATTGAACTTCATGAGGTTGGCTTGTGCCCACCTCTCCAGCCTGTCAAGGTCCCTCTGGATGGCCTCCCTTCCCTCCAGTGTGTCTGCTGCACCACACAGCTTGGTGAGATTACTTTGAACTTGCTTTTATTATGGATGTTACTTAAGGAAGGGAAACAGAACTGAATATGTCATAAATCTCCATGCGGATTTAAGTATATGGAAATTCAAACTCTGGGTGCCTTTTGCACAACAAAACAAGGTAAGATGGTCAAATCATGTACAGAAGAGGATTCTGGAGAAGCTTTGAGAAGCTGTGTTTAGTGTGACAGTGTGATTTTTCTGAATAGGTAGGGTTTGAGCAGAAACTAGTGAATGGAGATGTGTCTCAAAGATAAGAAGTGGAAATTTTGCATTTAGTGAAGGGAATTAATGAGCAAGTGTTTGCAACCCAGATAGATTTAGCAGTTCGACTACCACAGATGACCTGTAGAGCAAGAGAGTTTGTGGCATCTCAAAGGCTGTCAGCTTCATTCAGAACATACCACAAGACTGTGAGGTCTATTGTATAGGACTGGTGATTTTTAGACTGGATTTAATTTCTGTTGCCCCCTTACAGGAATGTTTATCCATATGCTGCTGTAGTTCTTTTCTAAATGCATCTTAGAAAAGAATTATTAGACAGGGGACATTTAACATCAGATTTACATATGTATAGGTCCATCAGCCCTGCAGTGGGAAAACTTTATCTTATTTTATAAACTGCCTGTGCGAGATTAATTCTGCAGTTCACCACAAAGCTAAGTTTCTGGGTCACAGGAAAGCAGCACTTCCAATGCACGTCACAGATTTTACAGGTTTCTGCCTGTTTCCTTCCTAAAAATAAGCTCTACTGTTCCAAAGGGTAATGAATCTTCCAACCAATAAACTTCTATTTCCAAATGCTAGCTACGGAGCAGGCTGAAGATATGTCCCATGAGATCATTCAGGTGCAACAAGCCTGTGTGCCTGTGAATGATGAGTGCTGGAAAGCAAAGATGATAGAAAGCTATACTAAACATAGCCAAAACTGAATCTGTTGTGACAGTGACTAAAAGTGCTCAGCTGTATATACACTACGCCTAAGTAGTTAATAAATTAACTCTGCAATCTACAGATTGGCAGAGAAGAGTGACAGTAAAAAGAACAAAGTTCATACATGTTGGAAGCATAGAGTCCATCCACATTGGAAGCACTTTATTTCTCAGCATTGTCTCTTCCAGGAAGCAAAGTGTATGTCTAAGCTGATGCCAGGGAGAACCCAATTCTCTTTAGGTGAGAGCACTGATTTGCACAAGGGTAAGGAGGCTCTGCACGGAGGCTTGGATAGATTGGATCAGTGGGCCAATGTTAACAGGATGACCTTCAACCAGGCCAAGTGCCAGGCTCTGTACTTGAGCCACAACAACCTCATGCTACACTACAGGCTTGGGGAAGTGTGGCTGGAAAGCACTCCAGCAGAAAGGGACTTACGACTTCTAATCAACAGGCAGCTGAACATGAGCCAGCAGTGTGCCCAGGGGGCCAAGAATGCTAAAGGCTTCCTGGTTTGTATTAGAAATGCTATGTCCAGCAGGAGTAGAAAGGTGATTGTGTACTCAGCACTGGTTAGGCTGCAACTTGAGTAATGTGTTCAGGTTTGGACACCTCAATACAAGAGAGTTGTGGAGGTGCTGGAGCCAGTGCATATGAGGACAAAGAAGCTGGGGAAGAATCTGGAGAATAAATCTTAGGAAGAGTGACTGAAGGAGCTGGGACTGTTTAGTTTGGAAAGGAGGAGGCTGAGGGGAGACCTCACGGCCTTCTACAACTGCCTGAAAGGATATTTAGACAGGCTGGTGCTGGTCTCTTCTCATAGGTAATTAGTGATAGAGCAAGAGAGAATGACCTCAAATGACAACAGCATAGGTTTAGACTCGACATTAGGAAAAACATATTCACACAAAGAGTGGTCAGGCATTGGAATGTGCTGCCCAGGGAGGTGGTTGAGTTACCAACTCTGGATGTGTTTAAAGGCCATTTAGATGTGGCACTTAGGGATATGATTTAGGGGTAAATTTTGTAGGTTAGGATCAGTGGTTTGGCTTGATGATCTCAGCAGTTTTTCCAGCCTGAATGATTCTGTGATTGTCCAGAACAGATCAGCAGAGGAATGGCCATTAGTCTTCTTCTAAGACAAGACTAGGTGTTACAGGGGACGCATTTTCATCCTTGATATATCTGGCACAAACTGATCTGACTCAGAACAGGGAGATTGTTTTTCTTGCCCAGAATCTGATTTTTCAATGGAGTGCTCAGAGGCAAGGAACCTTCCTTCAATAGGTAACCAAAATCTGTCATGAGCCATCATTAATATGACTATGTCAGAATGCTTGAAAAACACCTTCTGAATGTCTTGTTCCCACAAGTGCAACTAAAATTCAGTGAGATCTCCATTACTTTTCAGAAGAATTGAAGGTTACCTCAAAAGCATCACTACAGCAGCACAAAGATGAATATGAGAAATAGGACAGGAAATGTGAAGCAAGATTTCTGGAGGAAGGAAACTGGAGTGAAGAAAAAAAGAATAAAAATTCACAAGGCAAGATATTAATAAAGTAGCCTAGGATCAGTATCACATCAAAGGTGAGCTAATCTAAGAACCCAATCTTGAAATTGGGTTGCATTTGGGTCGTAGAAAGAGAGGTGGACCTTTGAAGGTATTTTAGAATAGAATAGAATAGAATAGAATAGAATAGAATAGAATAGAATAGAATAGAATAGAATAGAATAGAATAGAATAGAATAGACCAGGTTAGAAGAGATCTTCAAGACCATCGTGTCCAACCTATCATTCAACACCACCTAATCAACTAAACCATGCAACCAAGCACCCTATCAAGTCTTCTCCTGAACATCTCCAATGATGGTGACTCCACCACCTCCCTGGGCAGCACATTCCAATGGACAATCTCTCCCTCTGGGTAGAACTTCCTCCTAATCTCCAGCCTAAATCTCCCCTGGCACAGCCTGAAACTGTGTCCTCTTGTTCTGGTGCTGGTTCCCTGGGAGAACAGACCAACCCCCACCTGGCTACAATTTCCCTTAAGGAAGTTGTAGAGAGCAATAAGGTCACCCTGAGTCTCCTCCTCTCCAGGCTAAGCAACCCCAGCTCCCTCAGCCTCTTCTCATACAGCTTGTGTTCCAAACCCCTCACCAGCTTTGTTGCCCTTCTCTGGACATGTTCTAGCAAGTCAACATCCTTCCTAAACTGAGGGGCCCAGAATTTGACACAGGACTCAAGGTGTGGCCTAACCAGTGCAGTGTACAGAGGCACGATGTCCTCCCTGCTCCTGCTGGCCCACTGTTCCTGATGCAGGCCAGGATGCCATTGGCCCTCTTGGTCACCTGAGCACACTGCTGGCTTATGTTCCACCCACTATCAATGTGAGAGACTAAAAGCTTGTCTCTTCTGGTGTGACTCAACAAAGATAAAATCACTTGCTGCTTGCCCAGACAATAGCTGATGTGTGTTGGGCAGAGCCACTGGAATGACTCTTGGAAGGTGCAAATATTACATCGCTCTCTGGACCACAGCTGGTCTGACAACAATGGACCGAGACCACCTTTGGGAATATGCATAAGACAAGATAATCTCCACCCATCAAGTACCCTGGAAAGGGAGGATGGTGAGACAATGGATTCACCACCTGTTTCCTGAGGTGCAATGAGTGTGTGGGCAGCTAGATGCAGAAGGAGGAGGTGGAGGTCTCCCCCCTCCATCCAGACCTCTGCCCAGGAATACACAGAAAGATTTCCGGGGGAACGATACCTGGATACTTACCTAAGGATGATTTCCTGGCCCCTGATTTCCTGTGGGACAATACTTGGACACAGTATCACAGTATCACATAGCTAAGGACTAAAAATTGTATAAAAGACTTGAGCAACTACTGGCTCAGCAGAAGAAAAACACGGAACCAAAAACACAGATGAAGGAAAACACAGGAGAAGGACCATGCCACTGAGAAAGAAAACACGAGAGAAGTAAAAACCCAGGACAATGCTGCTCCAAAGAAAAGAGGCCATGGAGCCTGGAAGAAGTAGACTGAACTTTCTCTCCGTGTCCTAAGATCCGCCTGCTGCAACTCATGGAGCTGGAGAGGCTGCCCAGTGGACCACCTCTCTTCTCCAGCCAAAGCCTCTGCACCCTTTCTCTACAGACCCAACATCCTAGAGGGCCAATGGCATCCTGGCCTGCATCAGGAACAGGGTGGCCAGCAACAGCAAGGAGGTTATTCTGTCCCTGTACATTGCACTGGTTAGGCCACACCTCAAGCACTGTCTCCAGTTCTGGGCCCCTTGGGTTAGGGATTAGGGGTGTGGTAATATAATTCCTTTCCTCTTCTCTCTCTCCCTCTCTATTTTCTCTCTCTCCCCTTCTGATCCATCCACTTTATTTATGTAATAAATAGTCTAGCTGTTGATATTTTGGCCTCGTTTGTGCCTCTAATTTCACAATATGGGAATATTCAAAAGAACTGAGTTTCCTTACCTCTCCGGACTGAGACAATCAACCACTAGCTCCAGGTCGCTTTCGTCCTGGCTGCTCTCCAGCCACTCTGACCCCAGCCTGTAGCACTGCATGGGGTTATTGTGGCCAATGTCCAGAACCCGGCACTTGGATGTGTTCAATCTCATGCCATTGGATTCTGCCCATCTGTCCAGCCTGTCGAGGTCCCTCTGCAAAGCCTTTCTACCCTCCAGCAGATCAACACCTGCCCCCAGCTTGGTGGGGGCAAATTTACTAATGATCAACTCAATGCCCTCGTCCAGATCATCTATAAAGATGTTAAAGAGCACAGGGCCCAGCACTGATCCTTGAGGCACACCACTAGTGACTGGCCACCAACTGGATGTGGCACTATTCACCACCACTCTCTGGGCTTGGCCCTCCAGCCAGTTCCTAACCCAGCACAGAGTGTTGTGGTCCAAGCCATGGTCTGACAGCTTGGCCAGGAGTTTGCTGTGGGAGACAGTGTCTAAGGCCTTGCTGAAGTCCATGTAGACCACATCCACAGGCCTCCCCACATTCACCAGGCGGGTCACCTGATCATTGAAGGAGATCAGGTTGGTCAGACGGGAACCTGCCCTTCCTAAATCCATGCTGGCTGAGCCTGATCCCTTGGCCATCCTGTAACTGGAGTGTGATTGCACTCAGGATGACCTGTTCCATAGTCTTGCCTGGCAGTGAGGTCAGGCTGATAGGCCTATAATTCCCTGGTTCATCCAACCAGCCCTTCTTGTGGATGGGACCACGTTGCCCAGCTTCCAGTCTCCTGGGATCTCTCCAGTGAGCCAGGACTGATGAAAAATGATGGAGAGTGGCTTGGCCAGCTCATCTGCCAGCTCTCTCAGCACCCTAGGATGGATCCCATCTGGTCCCATGGACTTGTGGGGATCCAAGCAGCTGAGCAGATCTCTAACTTCCTGCTTCTGGATCATAGGGAACTAAGCTGCTCCCTGGCTCCTTCTGCCAGCTCTGCAGGCCAGCTGTCTGGATGACATTCTGTCCTGCTAGTAAAAATTGAGGCAAAGAAGGTGTTAAGGACCTCTGCCTTTTCTTCATCCTTTGTTACTACATTTCCCTCCATGTCAACCAAGGTGTGGGGGTTGTCCTTGCCCTTCCTCTTACTATTAATGTATTTATAGAAAGACTTTTTGTTGTCCTTCACAGCAAAGGCCAGTCTAAGCTCCAAATGTGCTTTTGCCACCCTAATTTTCTTCCTATAAGACCTAGCAACATCCTTAAACATTCTGTGGGTTGCTTCACCTTTCTTCCAAAGATGATACACCCTCTTTTTTTCCTTTAGTTCTATTAAAAGTTCATCACCCATCCAGGCTGACCATCTGCCCCGGCAGCTCATCTTCTGGTACATTGGCACAGCCTATTCCTGCACCTTCAAGAGTTCTTCCTTGAAGTAGGTCCAGCTCTCCTGGACCTCTTTGTTTTTAAGTGCTATTTCCCAAGGAACCCTCTGAGTTAGTTCCTTGAGTAATCTGAAGTCTGCCCTCCAGAAGTCCAGAGTGGAGGTCTTCTTGCTACCCCTCTTAGCTTGACCGAATACTGAAAATTCAATTATCTCGTGGTCACTGGCCCCTAAACACCCTCTGACCACCACATCACCCACCAGCCCTTCCCTATTGGTGAAGAGGAGGTCAAGCATAGCCTTACCCTTTGTAAGCTTGTGGAGCACCTGGGATAAGAAGCTGTCCTCCATGCACTCTAAGAACCTCCTAGATTGCCTCCTCTCTGCTGTGTTGAGATCCCAGCAGGTATCAGGCAGGTTGAAATCACCCATGAGAACAAGGTCAGGTGATCTTGAGACAGCCTTAAGCTGCCTATAGCTCCATTTCACCTGAAGGTTCTGCTAACAAACCAAATATATTTTTCACATTTTTAATTAATTTACCTGTTTGGCTATGTTCACAGGAATTCTTTCAATAGCAACAAATTTAATATTCAATAGTCATCATACATTTGAATGTTTCTCTTTTGACAGGCTTCCAAGAAAATTGGGTTAGCAATTTGCAACTCAGCACATTGCCACAAGGTACTGGAGAAAATCAGCACAATAGAGTGTATTTCTCTTCCATGGGGAATGTTTACACATACAAACATTGTTCCAGAAACCAGTGTCACAGCTGAGAGTTGAAATATTTTGACATCCATAAGAGCTCCTTGGAAAAGCTGTAATTTTAATGATTCATACTCACATTTTCTTCCAGAAGGCAGACTTTCGGATCAGCTACGCTTTCACCAGTCCCTTGAAGATGATCCATTTGTCTGTTTTTGCAGGCAGCAGCACCCCAGTATTTCTGACCGTTATGTATCCTACTCCATCTTTCCATAATAAGACAGAGCAAACTGATCTAATTGTGGTTTGGAAATGGTCCAGAGGCACTCAATCTGTAGAGAAAAAAAATACATACCCCTCCCCCCTCCAAAAGTGAATAAACAAACAAACTTTTTACTATTGTTTGTTTCTTATTGTGTCTTTGATAATAGAATAGAATAAACCAGGTTGGAAGAGACCTTCAAGATCATCGCGTCCAACCTATCAACCAACACAACCTAATCAACTAAACCATGCAACTAAGCACCCCATCAAGTCTCCTCCTAAACACCTCCAATAATGGTGATAATGATAAAATAAAAGTTTTCTAGAGAGGGATCATTTTCTTACTATCCATGAATAAACCAGCTCTACTGTTTCTGCCACTTGGAAAGGTGAACTGTAAAAGACTTAACAGGGACAAGATAATTCAGGAAAAACACTTCCTGACCTAAACTCTGTTTTATCACTGTGCAAGCACTGTTCCTAGCAGAGGCATACCCAGGGGAATGCAGGTGGAGTAAATCGCCTATTTGATCCAGAGTTCTAAAGCTGTCTTGGTTTAACCCCAGCCAGCAACTAAGTATCCCTCAGGTACTGTGGAGGAAGAAAACTTGAAGAGTAAAACTGAGAAAGCTGTGGGTTGAGATAAAAGTTTAATAAATAAAGCAAGAGTCACATGAGCAAGCAAAGCAAAACAAGGCATTCATTCACCAATTCCCATTAGCAGGCAGGTGTTCAGCCATCTTCAGGAAATGCCATCACTCCAAACATCTCCCACTTCCTTCTTCTTCACCCAGCATTATATGCTGAACATAGTATCATAAGGTATTAAATATCCCTTTGGCCAGCTCTCCCATCTGTGTTCCCTCCAAACTTCTTGTGCACCCCCAGCCTACTCAATGATGGCGTGGGGTGAGAAGCAGAAAATGTCTTAACCCTGCATAAGCACTGATCAGCACTAATACAAACATCCCTGTATTGTCAATACTGCTTGAAGCACAAATCCAAAACATAGACCTGTATTAGCTACTATGAAAAAAAAAATGAGCTCTATCCCAGCCAAAACCAGCACACAAGCTTCTTCACATCATTAGTGTTGGTACTTGTATTTGGCTGAGAAAGGCAGAAGAACCCTCCCCAGGTTAAATTACCCCTGCACAGGTTTCAAATCTCAGGATGAATACCGTTCTTTACAAAACTGCACAGCTGCTAGAGTTTTGGAAGAAGTCATCCTCACATCAAAATGTCAGGACATTTAATTTTGTATTTGACCTTTCCTGCAGTGGACTGCACAGAAAAACCATTCAGATAATCATTACTTGGGAATGGTTTTAGAACTTAAGAACTGTGAGATACAGAGGGGAACGGTATACAGCTATTCTCATCCCAGAGGTGTTCCTATTGAGTTTTAGTTTCCTGATGGTTTATGGAACTACCAAGGTGTCTTTTCCTATACACTAGAAGGGAAGAAAGACACAGGTAAGACTTCATCTCCTAGTACTGCTTCACCATGATGTGGATTCAGGGGAGTGAGGTGCTAAAAAAAAAAAAAAAAAGAAAAAGTGAAGCCTAAAATCTCTTCAGGTAGTGATAGAAAGGGCTTAATTGTTTTGTTTTACCAGAGCACCACATAGCCATTTCCATGTATGTGTGAGGACTTTGTGACAGATATAAGATTTACAAGGAGAGTAGTTGGGAACTTACGGTTTGCTACATCTCATCAGACAGAAACTCATTTCAAAAAAGATAGTTTTGTGCTGTTATGTTTTGTGAGAGCAGAACAGACTTGTGGGTCAAAAAAATACCAGAATAAATTCTGTCCCAGAGGAGGGGAAAGGTCACAGAATAGAATAGAATAGAATAGAATAGAATAGAATAGAATAGAATAGAATAGAATAGAATAGAATAGAATAGAATAGAATAGAATAGAATAGAATAAACCAGGTTGGAAGAGACCTTCAAGATCATCGCGTCCAACCTATTATCCAACACCACCTAATCAACTAACCCATGTAACCAAGCACCCTATCAAGTCTCCTCCTAAACACCTCCAGTGACAGCAACTCCACCACCTCCCCAGGCAGTCCATTCCAAAGGGCAATCACTCTCTCTGTGTAAAACTTCCTCCTGACCTCCAACCTGAACTTCCCCTGGTGCAGCCTGAGACTGTGTCCTCTTGTTCTGGTGCTGGCTGCCTGGATGTGGTCGTGTGGTGGTTTAGGCTGGGTGCATATGAGAACGGCCTGTCCCACAAAGGCAAAAAGATTCTGGGAAGGGAATTAGCAGGTCTCATTGACAGGGCTTTAAACTAGTTTCGAAGGGGAAAGGGGCTGAAACCAGTCGCCCCAGGCAGGAGTCTGGGGGTGATAAGCCAGAGGCAGAGGTGAAACCAGCAGCCCAGCTGAAATGCATGAAGCATGGCTAACAAACAAGAGGAGCTGGAAGACTTGTTGCAGCAGGAAAGTTATGATGTAGTTGCCATCACAGAGACGTGGTGGGTTGACTCACATGACTGGAGCACTGCAATTGATAGCTACAGGCTCTTCAGGAGAGACAGCCAAGGAAGAAGGGGTGGAGGAGTGGCCCTGCATATCAGGGAGGCACTAGATGCCCATTGAGATGGAGATTAGGGACGATCTGGTTGAGTGCCTGTGGGTAAGAATTAGAGAGAAGACCAAAGGCCAAAGGATCAGGCTCAGCCAGCATGGACTTAGGAAGGGCAGGTCCTGCCTGACCAACCTGATCTCCTTCTATGATCAGGTGACTCGCCTGGTGGATGTGGGGAGGCCTGTGGATGTGGTCTACGTGGACTTCAGTAAGGCCTTAGACACTGTCCCCCACAGCAAACTCCTGGCCAAGTTGTCAGACCATGGCTTGTATGGGAGCAGACTGCATTGGGTTAGGAACTGGCTGGAGGGCCGAGCCCAGAGAGTGGTGGTGAATGGTGCCACATCCAGCTGGCAGCCAGTCACTAGTGGTGTGCTTCAAGGATCAGTGCTGGGCCCCATGCTCTTTAACATCTTTATTGATGATCTGGATGAGGGCATTGAGTCCATCATCAGTAAATTTGCTGATGACACCAAGCTGGGGGCAGGTGTTGATCTGCTGGAGGGTAGAGAGGCTTTGCAGAGGGACCTCAACAGTCTGGACAGATGGGCAGAAACCAATGGCATGAGATTTAACACATTCAAGTGCCGGGTTCTGCACATTGGCCACAACAACCCCATGCAGTGCTACAGGCTGGGGTCAGAGTGGCTGGAGAGCGGCCAGGCAGAGAGGGACCTGGGGGTGCTGGTTGATGGTAGGCTGAACTTGAGCCTGCAGTGTGCCCAGGCAGCCAAGAGGGCCAATGGCATCCTGGCCTGCATTAAGAACAGTGTGGCCAGCAGGAGCAGGGAGGTCATTCTGCCCCTGGACACTGCACTGGTTAGGCCACACCTCGAGTCCTGTGTCCAGTTCTGGGCCCCTCAGTTTAGGAAGGATGTTGACTTGCTGGAATGTGTCTAGAAAAAGGCAAGGAATTTGATGAGGGATTTGGACACAAGCACTATGAGGAAAGGCTGAGGGAGCTGGGGTTGCTTAGCCTGGAGAGGAGGAGACTCAGGGGAGACCTTATTGCGCTCTACAACTACCTGAAGGGAAGTTGTAGACAGGCGGATGTTGGTCTCTTCTCCCAGGCAGCCAGTACCAGAACAAGAGGACACAGTCTCAGGCTGCACCAGGGGAGGTTTAAGTTGGATGTTAAGAAGCAGTTCTATACAGAGAGAATGATTGCCCATTGGAATGGGCTGCCAAGGGAGATGGTGGAGTCACCATCTTTGGAGGTGTTCAGAAGGAGACTTGACCCACAAGCCAATCAGATCCTGGGCTGCATCAGGAGAAGTGTGGCCAGCAGGTCGAGGGAGGTGATCCTCCCCCTCTACTCAGCCCTGGTGAGACCCCACCTGGAGTACTGCCTCCAGTTCTGGAGCCCCTATTACAAGAGGGATGTGGAGGTGCTGGAACGTGTCCAGAGAAAAGCCACAAGGATGATCAGAGGGCTGGAGCACCTCTCCTATGAGGACAGACTGAAGGAGTTGGGGCTGTTCAGTCTGGAGAAGAGAAGGCTCTGAGGTGACCTCATTGTGGCCTTCCAGTATCTGAAGGGGGCCTACAGGAAGGCTGGGGAAGGACTTCTGAGGATCTCAGGTAGTAATAGGACTAGGGGGAATGGAATGAAGCTGGAGGTGGGGAGATTCAGGCTAGATGTGAGGAGGAGGTTCTTCACCATGAGAGTGGTGAGACCCTGGAATGGGTTGTCCAGGGAGGTGGTCGAGGCCCCGTCTCTGGGGGTGTTTAAGACCAGGCTGGATGAGGCTCTGTCCAGCCTGATCTAGTGTGGGGTGTCCCTGCCCATGGCAGGGGCATTGGAACTAGATGATCCTTGTGGTCCCTTCCAACCCTGAATAATACTATGAAACTGTGGGGTGTTTGGTGCCATGGTTTAGTTGTTTAGGTGGGTTGGATTGGTTGATGGGTTGGAAACGATGATCTTGAAGGTCTCTTCCAGCCTACCCAGGCAGCCAAGAGGGCCAATGGCATCCTGGCCTGCATTAAGAACAGTGTGGCCAGCAGGAGCAGGGAGGTCATTCTGCCCCTGTACACTGCACTGGTTAGGCCACACCTCGAGTACTGTGTCCAGTTCTGGGCCCCTCAGTTTAGGAAGGATGTTGACTTGCTGGAACGAGTCCAGAGAAGGGCAACGAAGTTAGTGAGGGACTTGGAACACAAGCCCTCTGAGGAGAGACTGAGGGAGCTGGGGCTGCTTAGCCTGGAGAGGAGGAAGACTTAGGGGTGACCTCATTACTCTCCACAACTACCTGAAGGGGGGTTGTAAACAGGCAGAGGTTGGTCTCTTCTCCCAGGCAGCCAGTACCAGAACAAGAGGACACAGTCTCAGGCTGCGCCAGGGGAAGTTCAGGCTGGAGGTCAGGAGGAAGTTTTACACGGAGAGAGTGATTGCCCATTGGAATGGGCTGCCCGGGGAGGTGGTGGAGTCGCCGTCACTGGAGGTGTTCAGGAGGAGACTTGACAGGGTGCTTGGTTACATGGGTTAGTTGATTGGGTGGTGTTGGGTGATAGGTTGGACGTGATGATCTTGAAGGTCTCTTCCAACCTGGTCTATTCTATTCTATTCTATTCTATTCTATTCTATTCTATTCTATTCTATTCTATTCTATTCTATTCTATTCTATTCTATTCTATTATTATTATTATTATTATTATTATTATTATTATTATTATTATTATTAAAAACCCAGAAGCAGCTCTGATAAAATATAGTCAAATGGAAGTGATCTTGAAGGAGAACAGATTTGGAATTAAATCTGCTTGTTGTTGCTGGACAATCTTCCCCATTCCAAGCAGCTGTGGAAAAGAAGGGAAGGGTGAGGACCAAAAATAGTTCCTGGTGAGGCTCAAGGATTTATCAAACCTGAAGGAGAACATTTGGAGAAAAGAGAGTTGTGTCTGCTGAAAGATCCAGAAAAACTGAAAGAAGGACATATGCACAAAAGAGACCTGGTGCTAAGGTCAGGTTTCTTATATATGTCAGTAAGTGGCATGGCAGTGGTATAGGCACACGTTCCTTTTCAGAATCTGTTTCATGGAGAAGTTAACCAGCATCTACCATGGTAAAGAACATGAGGGCAGCAGACATTTCATTGCTGGAGACAGGTCTACCTAATTTCATCTGCAAACAGTCTGGAGGTCTAGAAGAATTGTGTGGGAGAAGTGTTCTTGTACTTACTGAAGGGTGAAGCAGTAACACAAAATAGGACAGAGAAATCATAGCTATTTTCCATAAGAGCAAAATGTAGACAACTTGCCTAGAAACAAAACTCCCTTGAAGGATGCCAATTGTTTTCCACTCAGCACACAAATTGGGAAGGATCTTATGTCAGGAAATACAAGAACCTTGCCACTATCTCAACTGAAGTAAATGACTATTTAAAGTCAAGTTATTAAGTTCCAGTTTCTTTATCTGCAGAAAAAGAGAATTTGGCTCTCTAATTCCTCTCTTATGGTTGATGGGGGCTTCGTAATGTCCATTCTTCATCATGGTGCTGTAAATACCTAATTCTGCAAGAGAATTAGGAATGTGAATGTCTTTAGGGAGATGAACAGAACAGCGCAGTCTCCGGGCCTGCTTCTCATTTAATTGTGGAATATTGTGGTTAATAAGAATGATGCAAAACTAGGTCTAAATTTTTATGAAGTCTGAATTTTTCCTGCAAACACAAATACTTCAGGGAGAGTGATTGCCTGTCAGGGAACAATGATGCTGTGGATAAAGTGACTGTTCTGTTGTTGCAGTCCTTGGTAAAGGAGAACAAAAGATCACATGCTGCAAGAAGGTGAAAAACAATGGATCTTATTTGTCAGAAAAATGACTTAGTGAGCAACAGGAAATGATAGGTGCAGGCCTGCATTAGGAATAGTGTGGCCAGCAGGAGCAGGGAGGTCATTCTGCCCCTGTACACTGTGCTGGTTAGGCCACACCTCAAGTCCTGTGTCCAGTTCTGGGCCCCTCAGTTTAGGAAGGACGTTGACTTGCTGGAATGTGTCTAGAGAAGGGCAAGGAATTTGGTGAGGGGCTTGGAACATAAGCCCTCTGAGGACAGACTGAGGGAGCTGGGGCTGCTTAGCCTGGAGAGGAGGAGACTCAGGGGTGACCTTGTTGCTCTCTACAACTACCTGAAGGGGGGTTGTAAACAGGCAGAGGTTGGTCTCTTCTCCCAGGCAGCCAGCACCAGAACAAGAGGACACAGTCTCAGGCTGCGCCAGGGGAAGTTCAGGCTGGAGGTCAGGAGGAAGTTTTACACAGAGAGAGTGATTGCCCATTGGAATGGACTGCCCGGGGAGGTGGTGGAGTCGGCGTCACTGGAGGTGTTCGGGAGGAGGCTTGACAGGGTGCTTAGTTACATGGGTTAGTTGATTAGGTGGTGTTGGGTGATAGGTTGGACGCGATGATCTTGAAGGTCTCTTCCAACCTGGTTTATTCTATTCTATTCTATTCAAACACAAGCAGGGGCAGACACTCATCATACACTAATATTTCAGTTCAGAGAAGTAATTCTGATTTAGAACAGATGAAATTCTTTTGGACTGCATTTCAGCAGATTAAAAATCACACAATGTAGGCTCTTCTGTCATAGTGCTTTGCAATTCACATGATGAAAATTAATTGCCTCATTTTGACAATATCAAAGCAGTGATAACAGAAGATTTATGGGACATAATGAGTAATGATAGGTAATTACACATCAATTTATTATAAATATTGTGCCACTCCATTACATTCTAAATTAATAAGAAAATGAATGTTTCACACAGTCTTCCTATTTCAGATTTTTTTATCTGCACTATCTTCTGTTGAAATTATTAAATAAAAATTATATTGTATATATTGCAAAATAATGTGCATGTGTATGCACACATCAAATAGGTAAAATTTTATTAATAACTGTTTAGGGAACACAGTAATCTTACATGGATTTTAAGAATTAAATTCACATTAACAAAGGAATCTAGTGTGCTAAAACTATGTATCTGTGAAGGCACATTGGGCCCAGAATTATGCCCCAGATATTGAAGCTTGTCCTAGTGTGTCTGGACACATTCCGCTCCTATCATGAGTGGAACAAAGGCCAAGGCATTAGCCAGGCAGCACGGACAACTGCACACACCCATTGCATGTGATGTTTGTGGTACTACTAAATATGGGCATAATTCTAGCTTCACGCTTCCTATAGGCTGAAGCCAGTTGTTTACAAGAGTGTCCACTGGCCAAATCTAGCCTCGAGAAACCTGTAAGTATTACCCCAACTTGTAAATATGTTGCCCTCCTTGTCCTCTCTTCTTGCCCGAACTGCTAAGCTCATGCTGTAGCCTTTGCTATTAAGCTCATTACTATTAAGTCTTCTCTCTCCTACAAGCAAGCAAACTAGTGGCCTCTGCAAGATGAGGCGATGCCAGCATCCGGGCAGGCCCGTTGAGCCTCAGCCCTGAGAGTATCACAGTATAACTTAACTTAGGTTGGAAAAGACCTCGAGGATCATCGAGTTCAACCTATCAACACAGACCCCATGACTAGACCATGGCACCAAGTGCCACGTCCAATCTCCTCTTGAACACCTCCAGGGACGGTGACTCCACCACCTCCCTGGGCAGCCCGTTCCAATGACGAATGACTCGCTCAGTGAAGAACTTCCTCCTCACCTTGAGTCTAAACCTCCCCTGGCACAGCTTGAGACTGTGTCCCCTTGTTCTAGTGCTGGTTGCCTGGGAGAAGAGACCAACCCCTTCCTGGCTACAACCACCTTTCAGGTAGTTGTAGAGGACAATGAGGTCACCTCTGACCCTCCTCTTCTCCAGGCTAAACAATCCCAGCTCCCTCAGCCTCTCCTCATAGAGCTTGTGCTCAAGGCCTCTCACCAGCCTTGTTGCCCTTCTCTGGACATGTTCAAGTGTTTCAATGTCCTTCTTAAACTGAGGGGCCCAGAACTGGACACAGTACTCAAGGTGCGGCCTAACCAATGCAGAGGACAGGGGCACAATGACTTCCCTGCTCCTGCTGGCCACACTATTCCTAATGCAGGCCAGGATGCCATTGGCTCTCTTGGCCACCTGGGCACACTGCTGGCTTATATTCAGGTGGCTGTCGATCAGCACCCCCAGGTCCCTCTCTGTTTGGCAGCTCTCCAGTAACTCCGACCCCAGCCTGTAGCTCTGCATGGGATTGCCGTAGTCAAAGTGCAGCGCTCGGCACTTGGACTTGTTGAATGCCATCCCATCGGATTCTGCCCGTCTGTCCAGCTGGTCGAGGTCCCTCTGCAGAGCCTTTCCACCCTCTAACTGACTAACATCTGCCCCTAACTTGGTGTCATCTGCAAATTCGACCCCCTCATCCAGATCATCAATGAAGATGTTAAAGAGGATGGGGCCCAGCACTGATCCTTGCGGGACACCACTGGTGACTGGCCGCCAGCTGGATGTAGCACCATTCACCACCACTCTCTGGGCTCGGCCCTCTAGCCAGTTCCTAACCCAGCACAGAGTGTTGTGGTCCAAGCCACGAGCTGGCAGCGTAGACAGCAGTTTGCTGTGGGAGACGGTGTCAAAGGCCTTACTGAAGTCTAGGTAGACCACATTCACAGGCCTCCCCACATCCACCAGACGGGTCACCTGATCATAGAAGCAGATCAGGTTGGAGAGGCAGGATCTGTCCTTCCTAAATCCATGTTGGCTGGACCTGAGCCCTTCACCATCCTTCAGGTTCACAGTTATTGCCGCCAGGGTAATCTGCTCCATCACTTTCCCTGGCACTGAGGTCAGGCTGACTGGCCTGGAGTTTCCAGGTTGCTCCATCCGACCCTTCTTGTGGATGGCAGCCACATTGGCCAGTTTCAGTTACCTGGGACCTCACCGGTGAGCCAGGACTGGAGGAAAATGATGGAGAGTGGCTTGGCCAGCTCATTTGCCAGCTCTCTAAGCACCCTAGGATGGATCCCATCCAGTCCCATGGACTTGTGAATGTCCAAGAGGCTCAGCAGGTCCCGAACTAATTCCTCATGGATTACCGGGGCACTACACTCTGGAACCTAAGAAACTACAGTGTTGTACTACCAGTCTCACCAGTTGGAAGAGCCTATCATGTCATCAAGAGGACTGGACCCTCGAGGGTAAGATTGCCCAGTTCCTGGGGAAAGGACTTAGTTGAGTCTGGCAGTCCAAGCGTCAGCCTCAGCCTTAAGCAGCAGACTAATGAGTCGCAACTGTACTCTGTGAATCCAAGAGAAATCTAGAGCACCATTCATGCCCTGTGCTCCACAGCCGGGACCACTCCTGAGAGGGTCCCGCCCACTCCTTCGAGCCAAAAAAAGAGAAGCTACCGCTTCATGCAGCTGCATTTCTTCCCCAGCGCCATCCTCACCGGCCCTGAACGTCATTGCCATGAGGGCCGACCCTGTCCCTGGACCAGCCCTACTGGCCCTCCTGGACCAACCCCGCAGGACTGCTCCCTGCTGTCCGGAGGGAGCTGCTTGAGTCCTGCCAAGGGAACCTGCCTACCAGCTAACCTACATTTCATCCCCTCTCTGCTGCCGTGGGAGGGAGAAGGCTGACCCCACCATCGCTGTCTGGGGCCTGCCATGAGTCCAGCTGTTGATAAAGGCACTGTCCTAAAACTTAAACCTCCTCTTTCAGAAGAGCTCCAGTGGTGGAGGCTATTTACCAGTGTTGTCTCATTTCAGTGTTGGCTCTCTCCTTTTGGCACTCACTTTTTACATATTTATAAATATTAAAGACCTCAGTCTCCTCTCCAAGCTAAAGATCCCCAGATCCATCAGTCTGCCCTCATAAGGAAGATGTTCCACTCCCTTAATCATTTTTGTGGCTCTGCACTTTCAAGCAGTTCCCTGTCCTTTTTGACTGAGGGGCCCAGAACTTGACACAACATTCCAGATGCAGCTCCAACAGGGCAGAGTAGAGGGGAAGGAGAACTTCTCTCGACCTACTAATCATACCCCTTCTAATCCACCCCAGAATGGCATTGGTCTTCTTGACAAGAGCATATTGTTGGCTCATGGTCATCCTTCCATCCACTAGGATCCCCAGGTCCTTTTCCCCTTCAGCACTCCCCAACAGGTCAGTCCCCAATCTAGACTGATCCATGTGGTTGTTCCTTCCCAGGTACAAGACTCTACACTTTGCGTTGTTGAATGTCATTAAGTTTCTGTCTGCCCAGCTCTCCAGCCTCTCTGGGTTTCACTGAATGGCAGCACAACCCTCTGGAGTGTCAGCCACTCCACCCAGTTTTGTGTCATCAGCAAACTTGACAGTGCACTCTGTTCCTGCTTCCAGATTGTTGATGAATATATTGAAAAGCACTGGTCCCAGTACTGACACCTGAAGGACTCCAGTAGATATGGGTCTCCAGCAAAACTCTGTCCCATTGACCACAACTCTTTGACTTCTTTCCTTCAACTAGTTCACAATTGAACTCACTGCCTGATTATCCAGACCTCACTTCCTCAGTTTAGCTGCTAGGATGCTGTGATAGTTTCAGGCTATGGCTTTAAAATTTTTCACAGATCTTGAACAGAAAGTAGACCTTATTGCTGTCTACAACTACCTGAAGGAAGGTTGTAGCCTGGTGGGGGTTGGTCTCTTCTCCCAGGCAACCAGCACCAGAACAAGAGGACACAGTCTCAAACTGCACCAGGGGAGGTTTAGGCTGGATGTTAGGAAGAAGTTCTTCACAGAAAGAGTTGGCCATTGGAATGTGCTGCCCAGGGAGGTGGTGGAGTCACCATCCCTGGAGGTGTTTAGGAAGAGAATGGATGGGGTGCTTGGTACCATGGTTTCATTGATTAGTGTTGGATGATAGGTTGGACTTGATGATCTCAAAGGTCTTTTCCAACCTGGTTAATTCTATTCTATTCTATTCTATTCTATTCTATTCTATTCTATTCTATTCTATTCTATTCTATTCTATTCTATTCTATTCTATTCCATTCTAAAATGTAAATAAATCACTACTGAGTGTAAAAAGGAAAATAATGATAATTCTAAACAATCCATTGGAGAGATACCTACCATAAGATTTCATTCCCAAAACAATTTCTCTCTTTTCTTGCTTCTTCTCTCTGGGGGAGATTCTAGCTTTCTTCTGCTTGAGCTTGGCTGCCTTGTTTGGCTAAGTCTAACATCCCTCTGCTCCTTTCTCCTGTCCCTTTTGTACAATTCGGTAAGGAGGGGCTGAGAGGGAGAAGACAGTAGCTTCCCCTGATCTTTTACAGCATTCTTGTACTGTTCATTAATTGTAAATGTCTCTAAACATTGTAAATACTGTATCTTTTGTATATATTCATTGTAGATTGCAGTTTTGCTTGTAAATACAGCTTTCATTTGCTCCCAACTGAGCTGGTCTGGCAATTCTGCAATGCAGCACAAAGGGCTTCTGAGAGGACTACTGAGATTCATTCCTCTGCATTTCTGAAATTCCATTATGGAACAATATTACATGGTACTCCAAACCCCCCTTCCCCCATCTCCATCACCAGAGGTTTGAATGGGGAAAGGCACAAAATTGTCTTCCAAGGTGTCAAATTGCCTTCCCCTTAGTCTGGGGCCAGGTAAACTGCACCGATTCTTCCCACCAGGGTGGAGGTCCCTCACAAGGTATTTACCGGTCAGGGAAATCCACTGGGTTTGGGAGCTATGATTAGCAGGGTGCTTTGCACCCAGTATACATTGGCCCTGCACACATTGTCTAGGAAAGCCTTAAATAGAGTGACCAGAAAGCAGTTGGGGCTCTCGCCATCACCTTGCCTGCTCCCATTTTCCACTCTCATCTTGGACTTGCTATGCATTCACAGCAAAATTGAAGAAACCAGCACTCAGACCTGGCTTCTCCCCAGACCTGCCTGCCCTGGGGTCCTGCTCCCTGCCTGCCACTGGAGTGACCCTGCCTGCTGTGAAACTGTGGCTTCCTTGCACTGTTCAGACAGCGATATTGCGCAAGATTCCCTAGTGACAGCCATGTATATGGACACTTCAGTTTTGGCAGGTCCTTCTCCTTGGATTTGTGCCACGTTATCCACAAATCGAATTATAAAACCTACAGTTCTGGAGCCTGCCACCAAAGAAAGACCTAGGGACTGTTGTCAAATTCCTGCTCCATCCTCGTGAGTACAATCTGGCATTCTCATTGGCTTTCCCAAGGTTCCTGGCTTGACTCTGATTTTGTAAGTGGGGTGAAGCTTAGCCTTTTCCATTTTCTGAATGCTCTAAATTTTACTAAAGTTGTAAAATAAAGATAATTATATTTTTTAATTACCACCTCATTAATAGGTTCATGCAAACATTCATCACCCAATGGACCCCAAATCAGGGGTTTACTTCATCACTGTACTTCCTGAGGGAAGTATGGAGGGCGTGCCTCCTGAGCACTTCTGAAATAGGAATCTGTCAGAGCTTGAACTCATCACACATTTCTGCTGATGGCTAACTGATTATTTGCCTGACAATTGTGTTCACACAAAATAGCTATATGGCTATACAGGGAAGAAGTAAAACCTGTCTGCTCTTTTAATAGAAAGATCGACAGGTGAACTATGTTTTAAGTAAAACTTTGAAGGCACAATTTTCAGGTTTTTAATGGACTCTGACCTAGAATAGAATAGAATAGAATAGAATAGAATAGAATAGAATAGACCAGACCAGACCAGACCAGACCAGGTTGGAAGAGACCCTCAAGATCATCATGTCCAACCTATCATCCAACACCATCTAATCAACTAAACCATGCAACCAAGCACCCCATCAAGTCTCTTCCTAAACACCTCGAGGGATGGTGACTCCATCACCTCCCTGGGCAGCCCATTCCAATGGACAATCACTCTTTCTGTGAAGAACTTCAAAATAACATACAGTCTAAACCTCCCCTGGCACAGCTTGAGACTGTGTCCTCTTGTTCTGGTGCTAGTTGCCTGGGAGAAGAGACCAACCTCCATCAGGCTACAGCCTCCCGTCAGGTAGTTGTAGACAGCAATAAGGTCACCCTGAGTCTCCTCCAGGCTAAGCAACCCCAGCTCCCTCAGCCTCTCCTCACAAGGCTTGTGTTCCAAACCCCTCAACAACTTTGTTGCCCTTCTCTGGACACATTCCAGGAAGTCAGCATCTCCTAAACTGAGGGGCCCAGAGCTGGACACAGTACTTGAGGTGTGGCCTAACCAGCGCAGTGTACTGGGGCACAATGGCCTCCCTGCTCCTGCTGGCCACACTGTTCCTGATACAGACCAGGATGCTATTGACCTCCTTGGTCACCTGGGCACACTTCTGGCTCCTGTTCAGCCTACTATCAACCAATATCCCCAGGTCCCTTTCTGCCTGGCCTCTCTCCACCCACTCTGACCCCAGCCTGTAGCTGGAGTTATTGTGGCCAATGTGTAGAACCGAGCACTTATATGTGTTAAATCTCATGCCCTTGGACTCTGCCCATCTGCCCAATCTGTCAAGTTCCCTCTGCAGAGCTCGCCTACCTTCTAACAGATCAACTCCTGTGCCCAGCTTGGTGTCATCTGCAAACTTAATGATGCTGGAACCCTAATAAGAACCTACATCTCAGAGTAAAGGCAAATGCACTGTGACTGCTCAATTTTTTTATTCTGTTGTTCTTGGACAAACCATCTTGAGTTAAAAATACTTGTTTGGAAAGCAATTTCCATAAGTCATTAATGATTTGGAGAAGTACTAATATATAAATATGTATGGAATATGTAAAAGGTTTTTTAAATGAGCCATTGTCAACATTTGGTGATTAAGTTTAAATTAATTGAAAATGGTTTCCTTTATCAGGTCTTTGGTTTCCAGCAAAAAAAATGTGGAAAGGGTAAAAATATGCAAAGTGACTTCTTAGTGACCCTTGTATGTGCCACTAGTGATCTATATAGTATATTTGCAACTTCCTCTACGGTAGAGAACCTTATATAGATTTTTACAGCAGTTATGAGTTTATCAAAACCAGGGAAAAAAAAAACCAGAAGATGATGAGAAATAAAATACAATAATTTCCTGGTTTGTTCTAGTAAAATAAGCCAGTATAACCACATTTTAACCCCTCAGTAACCTCCTTTTTTCATATCCAGTGATCAATTTCATATGTTCTATTTTTTCTTAAAGTCTTTGTAACAGCGACATTTATCAAAAATCACCCTTTTATACCCTTAAGTAGTGTATGAAAGCAATTGTAATTAGTAAACCCAACCAACCACTGAGAATGGAAGCAAATAAAAATTAACAGCTCAAGACATGACTCTCCTCTGACAGTCCCTTTCCCACATATAATTGATGTGGTTGAATTTTTTACACTGCTTGAGGATGCCAAATCTTTAACTAACTCCTCAACAGATAACCATTCTTTCAGATTTTCCCCAGTTTGGAGGCTTTCAGTTTTTCTATGGTCAGATTTTAAACCCTGATCACTAAATTGCCTCTTATTCATATGCCTATTTAACTAATTGCTGTTGTCTCTGTTTTGTCAGTGATTAAATGGCTGATTCTTCTGAGCCTACCATGATCTTTTTTTCCTGTTTATATCTCATTTTCCTTGCATACTTCTTCCACTGCCTTTTTTTTTTTCAGTACTTCAACAAATTTTGAAACCATACAGAGACTGAATGACAACCATCACAAGTTTGTGACCTCTTAAAATATGAGTTTCAGTGTCATGAACTTCACGTCTTTACTGGTCTTGACAGTAGGTGAAGATTTGTCTATATCACTGTTGATGAAGGAGTATGGAATCTATATGGATGATCAGTACGATCTAGTGTTGTTTATTTAATTAAGGAACCTCTACAGCTTATATAGACTCACAGAACATCGTTTGAATAGCTTCATTGGTTCCCCATAACTGACTCCACATCGTACTGTTATACATTATTGGTTAAACTACTAATATCACAAGAGGTTTTGGATCGATGTATTCATCCTGTTATTCCAAGATAACTCTATGTGTTTATAGCTACCAGTACCTTGCTTTAGTTACACAGTGCAAACACAGCACTGTTTTGCTAAACTGCTAGCTACTTCTATACTTATGCTAAGCATGGCCTACCACTATGTCAAGCTCTAAGCTTATACTGCCAGATTGTTCACACCACTTAGTGCTGACTGCCACATATCACTCCAAAGGGTAAAGCATGGGCACTGCAGTCTACAGGTATTACTATAATTATAATTATAATTGTAATTATAAAAAAACAGGTTGGAAGAGACCTTCAAGATCATCACGTCCAACCTTTCAATCAATCCAACCCACCTAAACAACTAAACCATGGCACCAAGCACCCCATCAAGTCTCCTCCTGAACACCTCCATTGATGGCAACTCCACCACCTCCCCAGGCAGCCCATTCCAATGGGCAATCACTCTCTCTGTATAGAACTTCCTCCTAACATCTAACCTAAACCTCCCCTAGTGCAGCCTGAGACTGTGTCCTCTTGTTCTGGTACTGGCTGCCTGGGAGAAGAGACCGACATCCGCCTGTCTAAAACTTCCCTTCAGGCAGTTGTAGAGAGCAGTAAGGTCACCCCTGAGTCTCCTCCTCTCCAGGCTAAGCAACCCCAGCTCCCTCAGTCTCTCCTCATAGGGCTTATGTTCCAAAGCCCTCACCAACTTTGTTGCCCTTTTCTGGACTCGTTCCAGCAAGTCAACATTGCCTTCCAACATATGGAATATTGCTCATTTTAACGCTCTTTCTGGATGATTTGGTAACACCTGTTGTTTTGAATCCTTTAAAGCATAATGTAGGTGTCATAACTGCATTTGATCACCGGGAAATTGTTATAAACAAGTGAGGTTTTTGCTACTAGACTTGTATTGTTGTCTATGGACCTGTTTATGACCTCTCCAAATTACAGTTTTTTAATTGAAACAGTGAATGGAGTAGTTTGCAAAAGGTTGATGCCCTATGCAAATATCTCACATCCTTAAAGATATATCCATTGACAAGCCAAAGTTTAGTCTTTTTCTGTCCAACTCGTGTAACTGTGGAGGCAGAAGGTTTCTAAACGTTTGGTTAAATAACAGCAGGGTTTAAAAAAAAAAAGATTTTTAATGCCTTTATCTACAGAATAGATGTAAAAAAGCCACAGCTGTCAATGAGAGGTTAGTGGGATTGTGATTCATTTATGCAGGGGAAAAAAAACTACTTCCTAGGATGTGTAAAGTGAAAGAACAACTTTTCACTATGACCACCCACATCAACAAATAAGATGAGCATGACCAGAAGTGCCATGGTGCTCTGATAAGAGAAAGTCAACAAGGCAAGTGGATGCTGATGAGCTCTTGGAAGAAGCTTTCCTATCCTGTCATCAGTACACGTTTCCCTTCAGTGAGTCTAAGACAGCTGCTCTTTATCTAGGAAAGAAAAGGAGAGAGAATTCAGTAGTGTTTTTAATGAGGATGTAATTGCATATGGTTTGGTTTCAGCTAGAGAAAAAAGAAGGAACCATCTACTACTGTCCCATTTTGTAGCATCAGATCAATATTCATTGCAAAGAGAGAATAAATGTGAGCATTTAATTATGGTGCTGTCCATTGCCACAGGAAGAATTTACAATCTCTGAATTAATCACAGAAAATGTAAGAGAAGACGTGGGTTTTGTCTGACTTTTAAAAGTGTTGTAGAAGTGAGAAAAATCCCCTGCGAGAAGCATTAATATTTGGAGACTGGCTGTGTTATTGTCACAGATGTGCATTTGGCATGGGGGTCAGGACAGGGGACAGAGAAGAGACCAGAGCTACCATTACTCTGAGCCAAAGCCTTTAATGTTCTCCATTGTTCTTCAGTGGGGACCTACCAGCCATATTTTCTCTTCCCCTCAAGGGACTGAACATGCTTCAGGCTTGAGTATCTCAGGGCAATGAAAACATGAATTACATGTTTATTTCATGAAAGTCAATTATGTTAAAGAATTGCTTAGTGCAAATCTTTATGCAACATATTATGGGACCAAACCATATGCAGGAGAGCACTGAATCCATGTGTGTATTTTCCTTCTTCTAATTTGTGGAACTCCTACCTGAAGTGTATGAAAATCCTTTTTTTCCTTTAATTTTATTAAGTAGGAAAAATGGCTAAGAAAAATATGGTGAGCAAACGTTTTACAATTCATTGTGGATTTTTGTCTGCTTTGAAAATTAATTATACTGCAGAGCACCAGAAAATTAGGATATCTCTCCTGCAAATTAGACCCTAGTAATGTATATCTGAACAGCTTTATTTCTAAATGAAGGATTGTTATAATCATCCCTAGAACACTTTCAACTGCATTACTAGCCTGACTTTTCTATTTTCTTAATTGGAAAAAGCTCCACTGCTAAACCTGCTGTCATGACTTTGTGAGATTCTGGATCACTGTGCCAACAAATTCAATAGACTGACTCCCCAATTTACAAGAATAGTCATGCCTCACCAGCATCCTTGGTAGCTTAGCCATCATCCCAGAGCTAAGCTGTCTCTCTTCTCTTTTATATGGTTTACCAGAACTTTGTCTCAAAAGGCATCAGGGAATGTGTGCTCCTGAAGTGCTTCAAGGAGCTAGGGATGAAACACCTGGCACAAGTAACAGCTTGTTCACGTTTGGATCCACAATTCTTTGTTTTCCCTGAAGAAATTGGAGAAATCTGTATTCTACAGGTGAGAGGGATCTTTTTGCCTTTCTAACAAATATACTGAGCAAGTTTTTATCCTAATCATAATACACCAAGCCCCACGAGGTGCTTGTTCAATGATGTACTGTGAATTGCTGTACAGAGTGAGAGTTTAAAAACATCCACCAATTCCTTATTACCAAGTTCCAGTGATTAAGGAGCTGCCAGGCTTCTACAACTCAGTCTCCGAAAAGACGTTTCCTCTGAAAAATCTTTTAGGAGATTTTTATCAAATGTTCTTAGATCTATTGACTGCACTTAAAGGTATATCATAATTACAACAGTCTAATTTTTACCTCTGTGTGATGCTGTTGGGATACCATTACATGAAGCATTACAGAAAGAAGGGAAAAATAGCATATTAGTCATAAATTGGAAGATTTACATATTTTAAAATATTTTCAGCATTTTAGAACACTACAGGCTTTACAATTCCTTATGCAGGAGTTGTTAAAATAGGTATTATACTTACAGACTAATTGAGAACATCAAGTCCAACCATAAATCTAACACTGCCAAGACCACCACTAAACTTCCTGGCTAAGTGGGCAGGGGGGGTGGTGTCTCAAATGACTGGAGATTGTATCCAAGGAGCTACAGACCTATCAATCTGGCCTTGGTGCCAGGAGAGGTCAGGGGCAGATCACCATGTGTGCCATTATGCAGCATGTGCAGGACAACTAGCTATCAGGCTCAGTCAGCATGGGTTCAAAAAGGGCAGATCCTTCTTGACAAATGTGGTCTCCTTCTATGAATAGGTGGATGAGAGAAAGGCTGTGATGTTACTTGGACTTTAGTGAAGCATTTGACACTGTCTTCCACAGCATCCTTTTTGAGAAACTGGCTGCTTATGGCTTGGATGGGGAGAAGAGAAGAGAAGAGAAGAGAAGAGAAGAGAAGAGAAGAGAAGAGAAGAGAAGAGAAGAGAAGAGAAGAGAAGAGAAGAGAAGAGAAGAGAAGAGAAGAGAAGAGAAGAGAAGAGAAGAGAAGAGAAGAGAAGAGAAGAGAAGAGAAGAGAAGAGAAGAGAAGAGAAGAGAAGAGAAGAGAAGAGAAGAGAAGAGAAGAGAAGAGAAGAGAAGAGAAGAGAAGAGAAGAGAAGAGAAGAGAAGAGAAGAGAAGAGAAGAGAAGAGAAGAGAAGAGAAGAGAAGAGAAGAGAAGAGAAGAGAAGAGAAGAGAAGAGAAGAGAAGAGAAGAGAAGAGAAGAGAAGAGAAGAGAAGAGACCAATAATGGTGACTCCACACTCCTGGTGATCTCAAAGGTCTTTGCCAACCAAAAGGGTTCTGTGATACTATAAACCACTTTCCAAGCACCATGTCTACATGTTTTCTAAGCATCTCCTGGGATGATGACTCAACCACATCACAAGGCAGCTTGCTCCAGTGCTTGGCAAGCCTTTTTCCTTAATGGCCAATCTAAACTTTCCCTTGAGGTCTGTTGCAGTTTGATCTGGGTGCCCCCCTGCAATGTTTACTTCCCGTGTCCAGAAGTCCAGCCCAGAGGGGTGGACACAGGAAATTGTGTAGTATTTCCTACCACAATCCTTGCATCACTATAAGATCCAGTGCGGAGTCTAGCACACCCTCTTTTCTTCCTCCTCCGTCAGCCGGTAACTGGGGCAGATGCCTCCTGGCTTTGGGCCTGGCTAGGCCCAAGGCCACTGGGGGATGGGCAGTCTCAGATCTGGCCAGCTGAGACTAGCCTAGCAGTGGGAGGGGGAAGAAGGAGCCCTGGGGGTCTTGGATGTACCCTCAGGTGGGGATGGGATCTCTCTGGGTCTGTTTTGGGATTTCTCTTTGTCACTGCGCTTTTGGCTTCTCTGTAAAAGTTCACTGCTTTCTATTTAAACTTTCCAACACTTTTGCAATCCATTTGTCTGAGTGTTTATTGTTGCCAGTGGTGGGGAAGGGGGCTACCTCAACCCAGCACAAGGTGTAACTTGAGGTAATTTTTTTTCTTCTTTTATTCCTTATTACCTAGGGAATGAGACTGACACCCATCTCACTAAAATGTCTTTTCAAATAGTTGTAGAGAACAGCCTTCTTTTCTCCAAACCAAATCATCTCAGTTCCCTCAGCTGCTCCTCAAAAAACTTGTTCTCTAGACCCTTCACCAGCTTTGTTGCTCTTTTTTTGGACATGCTCCAGCATCTCAGTGTCTTGATAGCATGGATGGACTCAAAACTCAAATTTAAGTCAGTATTTTGGGGGACATTTAATTACTGCTTTTGATTCATAGGATTTGCACTAGGATTAACGATATTGGTGGCACACTAGTAATGAAAACCATGTAGCAATGCTGTATTTCGGGAAATGCTGGAAAACTTGCTCGAGCTTACCAGGTAGATAAGCTACATATTCAGGAGGCATATCACCAGACATTACACACACACACACAAATCTAAATCAAACAATCTAGCAGAGTCTCCCTCCCTACTCAAGACTTGCCTGGATGCATTCCAGTGTGATCTGGTATAGGTGGTCCTGCTCTGGCCAGTGGGTTGGACAAGATGATCTTTCAGTGTCCCTTCCAAGCCCTAACATACTGTGATCCTGTGATCAGCAGAATCACCTCCCTTGATCTGCTGGATATCCTTTTGATTCAGCCCAGAGTGCAATTTACCCTCTGGGCTGCAAGTGAACATTGCTGGTGGATAGGATAGGATAGGATAGGATAGGATAGGATAGGATAGGATAGGATAGGATAGGATAGGATAGGATAGGATAGGATAGGATAACATTCTGTGATTCTGTGATCTTTTCACCATGCAGTTCATGTTGATTCATCTGTCTTTTGAGATCAAAGAATGTGGCATCAGAGGGTTAGCTAAAAGGAACACATAGGATTTTCTTCAGGGATTAAATTTCCCCTGTGAGGTGCGTTTAGAGCAATTTTCTGACAAAAATTAACTTCTGGTACACTGAGATAAGATTTTGTTTGAAGAATTATTCTTGTTGCCACCTTTAGAAGAAAAAGAAATATCAAAAGGAGCAACTATTTTACCTTTGCTTTTAAACCTCTAAGTATCTTTGTCATTGTCCCTGTAACCAATTATTTTATGAAATAGGCATCTACTACAGTCTTATTTTCTCTCCCAATAATACATTTCCAGCCATAGTAGATGTCGTAGGGTTGGAAGGGTAAGGCCAAAAAGCCTCTTCCCTCCCCCCTGTAAAGTAAAGGGAAAGAAAATTGGAGGGAAAGGAAAAAAAACCTCACAACTGAATTAGCAAAGCAGTGGAGCTGTATATTTACAAAGCAATGTAGGATATGCAGGGGAATATATACAAATTTACAATATGTACAATATATACAAAGATATATAATAGAGTAGCACAGAAATGAGAGTTCCCCCCTCTGCTGAGGGGGTTCCCCACCTCCGCTCTCCCCCTCTCCCCCCCTATTCCCCAGAGTGGGTTAGAAAAGAGAGAGAAAGAGAAAAAAAAGTTAGAAGCAGTTTGTGTTAATTGGAAGGGAGTTAATGCAGGCCTTGGTAGCTTGTCGGTTTCAAGGCCGAAGCCTTGGCCGAAAGCCCAGGAGCTGCAAGCTGCTGCCCGAAGGAGAAGCGGAAGCAAGACTAAAGATAAAAGTGCCAGAGTGCCCAGGATACTCTCCTGCACTCCCAGTTCAGAAGGTGCTTCCTCCCACTTTACCAATGAAATTAGTTTAGATCGTTCTTTTTGTATACCAACTTCCGTCCACCATATTCCCTTTCTTAAAGGCACAGCCTCAAACGGTCACAGTAGAACACAGACAGGGCATTGCTGCATATGTTAAAAAGATGAATAAATCACAGAACCTATGTTATGTTTTCAGATATGATTAAGACACCTCTGAAGGTGGGATGCCTCGTCTCCATTGTGGACATAAGTGAAGAAAGGTAATGTGAAACTGAGACTCCATGACTTGCAAGGTGAAAAAGTATTACACAGCCTTGATGTTGTTCTACATTCACATATTAATCACTCTAGAACATAGGCAAAGGGACCTCATATCTGCCTGAAAATACTGATTACTAAAGGTGCCCACCTGGCTGTCTGCCCCTGAGTGACACAATGTTAATTGGAGAGCTCTGCAGTTTAAGGGTACCTAGTCAACTCAGGCTGTTTTCTGCCATTTTCATGGCATTTTGAACTGCACAGTGAAGGATCCAGAATAGGCCATAAATGAGGAAGAGACTGAATTAGAATAGAATAGAATAGAATAGAATAGAATAGAATAGAATAGAATAGAATAGAAGAATAGAATAGAATAGACCAGGTTGGAAGAGACCTTCGAGATCATTGTGTCCAATCTATCAACCACCACCACCTAACTAACTAAACCATGCAACCAAGCACCCCATCATATCTCCTCTTAAACACCTCCAATGATGTTTTCTTGCAGGAGCAAAGACAGAGGAAAGTAATAACAAGACTGGTAAGGAAGGAAAAATGGAGGACAGGGCATTCAGAACTAGTTTGTGTCTGAACAGAAGAATTAAATATTTCTGTAAAGCAAAATTCATCAAAACTACTTTTTTCAAAGACATCTGAATATATCCTAGGGCCTTAGCGAAGAAGTAAAGAATATTTGAGCTTGTGACTATCTCTATTGATGTTGACAATGTCAATGTTTAGACTTCAAGGAACATCAGTTTGTCCATCTGGAATATTTTGAAACTCTTGGAATATTTATGTTGCTTCAAAGTATGCAGGTGGCAGCTAGAAAACAAAGCAGTTTTGAAGTGTGTTTTCATCGAGATGTGGTGCCTAGATCAGACTATCACTCTTCATTGTAGTTTTCTTCTGTGTGTCTGGATTTAAGATCTAACTTAATGTGACATTTATGAGATTCATTAAAAACTGTGGTTTGAAAGGCTCTTTCTTGTTAGATGTCTTAATCCAATTCTCCTTATTGGGTCAGGAAGTGAAAATAAATTATCTTAAGCATAAATAATAAAAGGCAAAATTAAATATAGTACACACACAACTCAAGCTACTAATAAAGAACCTGTGGAATCACTCTGAAAAAGTGATTTATCTTGAGTAGTGTTACCAGAGGGCTGGACTTTTGTCTGTTATGCAGTTGCTGCCACAGAGATCTGAATTTGAAGGTGCTATGTTGAAATTTCCAATCTCTTCAGTTTTAGCTGTCTTTTATTTTGCTTTTGAGAAATTATCTTCCTTGTTGAATTTCTATTCCTCTGTGATGTTCTTGAAATATTCTTCTCTCTCTTACCTGAAATGTGTCAACATGCAATATTTCTGTCAAGACATTGTAGCTATAGACGATCTTGTTTTGCTCAAATTGATTACCGTCTTCTTGAGTTCTTGTTTACTTTGGCTTAGATGTAGGATTGTATTCACTTCTAGTTTTCTTCGGTAGGAAAAGTAATATTAAATTCAATATCACTATCTGTATTCTGTATTTGCTATGGGGTGCTCCAAACCTGCTTCCCTCATCTCCATCAGTGGACATTTGAATGGGGAAAGACAAAGGCACAATTATCGGTGGGTGAAGTCCGCTGGTTTTGGGAGTTACGATTAGCAGGGTGCTTCACACCCAGTATACATTGGCCTTGGACACATTGTCTAGAAATGCCTTAAGGAAGTTCTTCACCAAGAGAGTGGTGAGACCCTGGAATGGGTTGTCCAGAGAGGTGGTCGAGGCCCCATCCCTGGAGGTGTTTAAGAGCAGGCTGGATGAGGCTCTGGCCATCCTGATCTAGTGTGCGGTTTCCCTGCCCATGGCATGGGGGTTGGAACTAGATGATGCTTGTGGTCCCTTCCAACCCTGACTGACACTATGAAATAGAGTGACCAGAAAGCAGTTTGGGCTCTCGCCTTCATCTTGCCCGCCCCCATTTTCCACTCTCATCTTGGACTCACTCTGCATTCATGGTGAAATTGGAGAAACCAGCACTCGGACCTGGCTTCTCCCCAGATCTGCCTGCCCTGGGGTCCTGCTCCCTGCCTGCCACTGGAGTGACCCTGCCTGCTGTGAAACTGTGGCTTCCTTGCACTGTTCAGACAGTGATCCTGCACAAGTTTCCTTCGTGGCAGCCATGTCTATGGACACTGTGGTTTTGGCAGGTCCCTTTTCTGTAGAATTTGTGCCATGTTATCCACAAATTAGATTATACAACCTGCAGTTCTGGAGCCTGCCACCAAAGGAAGACCTAAGGACCATTGTTAAATTCCAGCTCCATCCTCGTGAGTACAACCTGGCACTCTTGTTGGCTTTCCCAAGGTTCCTGGCTTGTCTCTGATTTTATGAGTGGGGTGAAGCTATTTTGTGGCTTAGCCTTTTCCATTTTCTGAATTCTCTAAATTATACCTGGTAGAATTTGTGACCAAATAGAACCTGTAAATAATCAAACAAGTTTTATACCTAATCTGGGGGCAGGGGTTTCAGGTAAAATAAAGATAACTATATTTTTGTAATTCCTGCCTCATTAACTCTAATCAAATCACTATTTAGGCAATTACCAGCAAGTGTCAAACATTTGTAATCAATGTTTGTAGATACAGCTGCATTCTGAATCTGGAGTGGAAGAGGAAAATGTTGTCATATCCCTCCCTCAGCACACTTTCACTAAAGCAGATTCTATGTGTCAACTAACATTGAGAGGCTGGGGAAAATAAGCAATTTATGAGCTTCTTCTCTGGCCTCTCTTTAACTGAGATCTGACAGGCTGAGCAAATGGTAATGGAATCACGATAGAAAGGCACTCATCATTTCCCAAGAAGGAAAGCAAGACCAATTATTTCCCAGCTCATGTTACCTCTTTCCTTCAAGAGAGGAAGGTAGATTGGACAAAAGTTGGAAAGAAAAAGAGTTAATTGAGTGCACCTGAGGGTGTCAGGAGACTTGGCTGACATCAAGACAAAACCTCTGTACCATCTTGGAAAACCCATGTGGATAAAGAGAAGTGCCAGGTGACTGGAAAGGGGTAAATGTTTGCCCACATATGAAAAGGCAGGCACCTGACCTTTTCTTTCACAATGTTCTTGCTAACAAGCTAATAATATCTAACTTGACTGAAAGACTGCTGGCTTTGAGAAAAATTGACTAAAATTCTGAGCTGAAGGGCTAGTGGTTAATGGCCCAGAGGCAAAGTGGTAGCTGGAAGAGCTTTTCAGGAGTCAGTACTGGTACCTAGGAAAACTCCCTAACACTCAAATAATACTCAATGGTCTGTCAGGATGATAGGATTAAAAGCCCCCTCATCAAGTTTTTGGATGACATCACACTGGGAGGTGAGGTATATACTGGGAAAAGCAACCATATAGAGAGAAAAGCAACCACTTAGCAACCACTTAGAGAGACCAACAAGAGCTGCATGGGGTTTAACAATGATAAGTGCAAAATTCTTCACCTGGGATTGAAACAGCAGTACAAGCTAAAACCTGGCTACCAGGGGATCAGCTGCAATCGAAGGGTTCTGGAAGCCATTTGAAAACCCCTTGCTTCACAACTGAGAAGAGCGTAAGCCAGTAGCACACTGATCTGAAATGGTATAAAGACAGACAGAAGATCAAAGGAGGTGTTTGTCCCACTCCACTCTGCTTCCCCATAGATGAGGGTTAAAACAACATTTAGGTAGATAAAAATGTATATTTAGATTTTTTTATCTACTTTCCATCAAGTTTGTTTAACTATTGTGGGAACATTTTAGGATTTTTTTAACATAAAATTCCATGCAGAACTTGCCAGCACAGGACCTGCAGGAGAGAGCTTTATTTTCCCTGTTAGAAATAGGATGCTCTGCTGAGGGAAAGGGCACACTGAGCTGTCTTGTAGAGAAGCATTAGTACAATTTGCATTCATGGGAATTTAGACTCCCTTTGGATCTTAGCAGGATCAAATCACTGAACCTCATGGTGAGACTTTGACAGTTCTCACTTAGCATTCAGTTCCTTTGATGGAACAAAAAGCCATTTTCCTAAGTTTATAAGAAATGCAAATGTTCAATCACACAGTCATTGTCTTTAAGGTTTTTGAAGACTAAGTGAGCATAATGTATTTCTGCATGCATTAAGAGCTAGAAGACACAAAATGCTCTTCACTTTTCCAACAGCACTATACTATAGCATTTTTTAATTCAAGAAGATAGAGGCTTTTAGCACATTGAGCACACTAAAGTTTGTACCCTTCAGACAATCTAGTCTCAAAACTACCAAAAGAAAGAGGATATCGTTGATAACAACATCTTTGGTTCATGCTAGTTTCTTGTTTACAGATATGGCAACAGAAAGCTTCAACTTTTCAGAGTAGCTTGGCACAGCATATTATGTGGTCCTAACTATCATATTCTAGGACTGTAAACATAACTAATTTAGAGAAAAGACACTCTTAGAGAAAAGGAAAAACAAAACAAAGCAAAATAAAATCCAACAAACAACCAAAACCTAAAAAATAAAAAGACAAACAATACCACATCACCCCCCTAAAAAAACCCAACCAAACAAAAAACCAAAACAAAACAAATAAACATGAAGGGAGGTTGTAGCCAGGAGGGGCTTGGTCTCTTCTCCCAGGCAACCAGCACCAGAACAAGAGGACATGGTCTCAAGCTGCACCAGGGGAGGTTTAGGCTGGAGGTGAGGAGAAAGTTCTTCACTGAGAGAGTTGTTAGCCATTGGAATGGGCTGCCCAGTGAGGTGGTGGAGTCACCATCCCTGGAGGTGTTCAAGAGGGGATTGGACGTGGTACTTGGTGCTATGGTTTAGTCATGAGATCTGTGGTGACAGGTTGGACTTGATGATCTTTGAGGTCTCTTCCAACCTTAGTGATTTTGTGATTCTGTGTGTGAAAAAAACAACAAAACACAAACAAACAAAAACCCCACCACCTCCAAAAAATCCCCGAAACCAAATCCAAACAAAGACCCACAGGATCTTAAAAGGGACTTAAAGGTCTTCAGTGTTACTTTAATTTGGAAAAAAAACATCATGGTCTCAGGCCTTCTAAACATCTGTGGTTTAAGCTTTAAATGTGTGAGTGTGGCTGGCTACTGACATGCATTGGAATTAATGAGCCTGTGGATAGAGAATACACTGCACAGCATGGGTGGGACTGCAGGAGTGAGTTTAAATCAAATGGTAACTCATTAGCAATCACAGCAAGTGAACTATTGTACGTTGTCCATTTCCTTGCTTCTTGTAATCATTCTTAAAGTTGATTGTCATAAGTCATCCCAGGAGCAATTTTCAGCTCAGCCAACATGGATTTAGGAAGGGCAGGTCCTGCCTGACCAACCTGATCTCCTTCTATGAGCAGGTGACCCGCCTGGTGGATGTGGGGAGGCCTGTGGATGTAGTTTACCTGGACCTCAGCAAGGCCTTTGACACTGTCCCCCATAGCAAACTGCTGGCCAAGCTGTCAGACCATGGCTTGGACAGCAGCACTCTGAGCTGGGCTAGGAACTGGCTGGATGGCCGAGCCCAGAGAGTGGTGGTGAATGGTGTCACATCCAGCTGGCGGACAGTCAGTAGTGGAGTCCCCCAGGGATCAGTGCTGGGCCCCATCCTCTTTAACATCTTTATTGATGATCTGGATGAGGGCATTGAGTCTATCATCAGTAAATTTGCTGATGACACCAAGCTGGGGACAGGAGTTGATCTGCTAGAGGGTAGGAGAGGCTTTGCAGAGAGACCTCGACAGGCTGGACAGATGGGCAGAGTCCAACGGCATGAGATTGAACACATCCAAGTACCAGGTTCTGCACATTGGCCACAACAACCCCATGCAGTGCTACAGGCTGGGGTCAGAGTGGCTGGAGAGCAGCCAGGCAGAGAGGGACCTGGGGGTGATGGTCAATCGTAGGCTGAACATGAGCCAGCAGTGTGCCCAGGTGGCCAGGAGGGCCAATGGCATCCTGGTCTGCATTAAGAACAGTGTGGCCAGCAGGAGCAGGGAGGTCATTCTGCCCCTGTACACTGCACTGGTTAGGCCACACCTTGAGTCCTGTGTCCAGTTCTGGGTCCCTCAGTTTAGGAAGGATGTTGACTTGCTGGAACGAGTCCAGAGAAGGGCAACGAAGTTGGTGAGGGGCTTGGAACACAAGCCCTATGAGGAGAGACTGAGGGAGCTGGGGCTGCTTAGCCTGGAGAGGAGGAGACTCAGGGGTGACCTTGTTGCTCTCTACAACTACCTGAAGGGGGGTTGTAAACAGGCAGAGGTTGGTCTCTTCTCCCAGGCAGCCAGCACCAGAACAAGAGGACACAGTCTCAGGCTGCGCCAGGGGAAGTTCAGGCTGGAGGTCAGGAGGAAGTTTTACACAGAGAGAGTGATTGCCCATTGGAATGGATTGCCCGGGGAGGTGGTGGAGTCACCATTGCTGGAGGTGTTCAGGCGAAGACTTGACAGGGTGCTTGGTTACATGGGTTAGTTGATTAGGTGGTGTTGGGTGATAGGTTGGACATGATGATCTTGAAGGTCTCTTCCAACCTGGTCTATTCTATTCTATTCTATTCTATTCTATTCTATTCTATTCTATTCTATTCTATTCTATTCGGCATTCTTTATGTGTTCAGTGCAACTGATTGAGTTTTCAGCAGCTATATGCACTTACAACAGCGTATCTCTGGGAAAAGGGCTCCCTCTGCAGCTTGTGGGGTTTGGCTGGAACAGCTGCCAGTCCGGACAAAGGGATGTCACCACTCTGGGGGGGTTGTAGCAGTCTGGGGCGGGTAGTGCACATAGGTCATCACGGTTCCCTCACTTGGCGACGGGTCAGGCAATGGTTGGGCCTGTCCGTGGTACACGGGGTGTGGTCCGCGGGCCTGGCTCGCAGTGAGGCATTGCCTGTAGCCAGGTGACAGTGATGATTCACAGCAAGGTGCTTGGGAATGCTGGTTTGAGTCCCGGGCTAAGCAGACACTTTGCCAACGCAGGTGGGCACAGGCAGGGGGAACCTGTTTACTAAAACAATCCCTATTTAACATTAGCCCCAACAAACACTGGTCCAAAGATCATCCTTTGTAAACAGAATGAGTAACCAATGAAGTGATGTTTTGCCACATATAGTATAAGCATACACTGTGAACAAGGCAGGCATGAGCATGTTGTGTGAAAACACACATGGGCAGGTTATTTACCTGGACCCATGTCAAGGTCCGGAGACACAGTTCTTTTAAATATTCCCGTGTTGTGAAATTAAAGGCACAAACGAGGCCAAAGTATCACCAGCTAGACTATTTATTAGATAAATGAAGTGGACATAAGAAGGGAGAGGGAGAAAAGAGAGAGAGAGAGATAAGAAAGGGAGCGGGAGAAAATAAAGAGGGAGAGAGAGAGAGGGAGAAGAGGAAAGGAATTATATTACCACACCCCTCATCCCCCCCAAGACAGTTAAAGTCTGTGGAGGAAAGGTGCTGCAGGAGATGTTGGGTTTGTAGAGAAACGCTGGTGAGGCTTTTGCTGGAGAACAGCTGTGGTCCTCTGGGGAGATGTTGGGTTGATACAGGAACGGTGCTGAGGCTCCTCTGGGCAGCCTGGGTCTGTAGAGAAGGGGTGCTGAGGATTTGGCTGGAGCTGTGGTCCTCCGGGCAGCTTCTTTTCTCCGGAGCAGCATCGTCCCGGCTTTCTCTTCTCAGTGGCCTGGCCCGTCTCCTGTGTTTTCCTTCATCTCCGTTTTTCTCCTCTGTTTCTCTCCTCTGTTTCTCTCCTCTGTTTCTCTCTACAAACCAGTAGTTGTTCCAGTCTTTTATACAGTTTTTAGTCCTTAGGTATGTAGTTAAATATTGTCCCTCAGGAATTCCAGTGGCAGGAAATAATCCTTAGGTTCTGTGTATTGCTGTGTGTTTGGGCAAGAAGCTGGCTGGACCCCGTCTCCATCCAGACAAGGCTCAGGAAACAGGTGGAGATTATCTTGCCCTAAAGGTGTGATGGCTGGGTTCTTGGGTCCATTGTTGTAGTCCCATGTTATCACGATGCAATCACAAGCTGATTTGCATCCAGGATTGGTGGACAGGATTCTTTCCACCTTCTTTCCAGTGGCTCTGCTATCACTTTTTCTTTGTTGACTCACATAGAGAGAGACAAACTTATTAGACTTTCACAACCCAGTGGCACCTTGCCCGTTTGTCTGTGTGGTGCCTAACCCACTGGGAAGAGGGGGTTTGAGCCAAAAATGTAGAGACATGTCCTGGTAATATTTGGGACATAATTTTGGACATAAGCATCATTCACCACAGCTATGTATTTAGGCACTATGTACATGTTTCCCAACTATGTACTTTGATGAGTTTAAGCCTTTTTTCTGCACTTATGAGAAAATTACTTAATAACTTCTTCAGGATATACTGTAGATTAATAAGGATAATAAAAGACTATTGCTCTGAGAATTCCTGTGATTTTTTCTTCCTTCCAGACAATTTTCATAGCAGTTTTGAAGCTGTCTTTGGCCAGACCTTTAGCTTGCGAGCACTGCCATAGCTATGCAGATCTGGCCTATGTTTTTAAAAAGAGGTGAAGCATCTTGCCTCAACAGTGTATTCCACATCCAACAATACGTGGAATTCTGAAAACATTTTGCATTCCCTCAACCCAGACTACAGTGTCCCAATGCTTTTGCTTAATTGTTTGTATTTTAAAACCAATTATAGAGCAAGTGTTATGAAATAGCTATTTACCTTATTTATTATTGGTAAATAGTAATAAGAAAAGAAAAGAAGAAGAAACATATTTCCCTCTTATTAGTGAAAAAGGGAACTGTATACCACTGGTTTTCTCTTGAAAATCACACCAACTCTTTTGGAACAAAAACTATTGCAGTGCCTTCCATGTAGGTCCATTAGCCCACGCACTTGGAGGGCTACCTGCAGACAAAACCAGGGCTTTAGAGCATGATTGTCCTCAGCAACCTGAAGGTTTGGTGTTTGCTTTGGGGCCCAAGGCAGTTAGAGGCAAGGGCTTCTCACAACAACAGGCAACAGAGCATCAACACCCAGCACGGTGCCTGGAGTGATTTCTGTAGAAATTGCCATGTTTTCCAATGTTTGAAGCAGCCTTTCTGAAAAAGGCTTTGTTGTTTGCCTCTTGGAATTGTCAGGCTGATTTATTGTTTTGGAAAGCCTGTGCTGATGAAGTACCTGCAGACTCCTAAGCTACCATGAGAGCAGGAGGAAGAGGAACCATTGTGAGGAGTCTGGGCAGCGCAGTTGAATGAGAATGCAGCAAGAGATCACAGTAATAATGAAGACTTTTCTCTTTGGGTATCTGCATTAATTAGAGTAATGTACTGATGGCTACAGATACAGCCTACTGCCGTCTTAATTTTTATGTATGCATTTCCTGCAAAACATAGGCACAGCTCATGGTGTCAGTTAATTAATCAATTCTGGACCCAGCTATGTGTGTCCTGTGTCCCAGAGCATTAGAAACATGGTTTGGAGGACTGAAAGTGATCCCATAGATCCTTGTCCTCTTTATGCTTGAGAGCACAGGTGATGCCTAGGTTTTGGTGCCAACCAGGGATACTGCATCTGCAGAGGGTAATGAATGTTTGTATGCCTATAGACTACCCATGCTTACACAAACTGAATCTTATTGGGAGTACACTGTATCTCCCATTTTCCCAGCCTACAAAGTTAATACAAAGTGATACGCTTTTAAAATAAATCAATAAAAATGTCTATTCTGTGCACTAGTAAAGTTTTTTAAGATAAAGAAGTATGGAAATGTATTATACATATCCACAATCACTGAACATATTATACTCCAGGGTTTCAGCCACTTCCATTAGTCTATAGAATAAATCTTAAATTAATTAAACTTTCAGAAAAAGTATTTGTCAATGAGATGTTAGAAATCATACTAACTGACAACCTGTTCTCCAGTGTTGTAGTGTTTCATCAGTCATTTCTCCATCAGGAATGAAGAGTTACAGACAGCATCATCAGACTCTGTGTCTTCTGCTTATCTGATTATTTGTTCCTATTATCATGTGACAAGTCTGTTTGAAACTAGGAATTTAGTGGCAACCTGGCATTTACTGAGGAATGTGTCTCTGAAGAATCATGGACAAACTAACTTGGACCCCTATGCTGAGGCTTACTGAATTGAAAGTATTAGTGGTGGCTCCACAGGTCTTGACCGTCACCAGCATTGCTAAACTAACTGGTCTGACTGATGCAGATAAGGCTCATTTCATACACAACACTGTCACAGTGCCATCACAGAGGGGAACAGGGGCTCTAATCAGATGTTGCAGCCTGCTTCCAAGTCTTCAGCCAAGTTGTGTTTCAACATCAGCATGGAAGTGAGTTGCAGCAGTAGCAAGTGTTGAACAAAATAAAGCAGAAGAGGGACAAAGTGAAAAAGGGTGAGATTCATAGAGCTCTGTATTGTTAGCAAACAGTGTTCTGTTGATATGTTCTCCACTTCACCACAATTATCAACAAAAAATAACAGGCATATTCCTGTTTCATTTCTTAGTGACAGACAACTTGCAAATCTGTAGATGGAATGCAGACTTTTTTTTTTTCTGATCAGGTATTGATCAAGGACACCATGCTGGTGTGATCTGACACAAAGAGGATGGAGCAAAGAAGATGATACAGAAGAAGAGGACAGCACAGAGAGGACAGCACCAAAGAAGGGGAAAATGAGGGTGCAAGTGAAAAAAAGGAGAGGAAGCAGAAGAGGACAACACAGAAAGAGAACAACAAGGATGGTGGACCAGGACACCAGCCCTGTCACTGAATTTTCAACACAATGAGTCAGGGTACGAACTCTGGCAAGTCTCTAGAGCAAATACAAGTAGTAACTCTCATGAAACTACTATGACAGTGGCTTTTGAGGTGCTCAGAAATAGTGAGCAAGTGTGGTGGTTTTAGGCTATGCCTTTAAAACTTTTCACAGATCTTTAGACAGAAAGTAGTAAAATGTAAATAAGCCACTACTGGGTGTAAAAAGGAAAATAATGAGAGAGTCATAGAATCAATCAGGTTGAAAAAGACCTCAAAGATCATCAAGTCCAACCTGTCACCCAACAGCTCATGACTACTAAATCATGGCACCAAGTGCCATGTCCAATCCCCTCTTGAACACCTCCAGGGATGGTGACTCCACCACCTCCCTGGGCAGCATATTCCAATGGCTAACAAATCTCTCTGTGAAGAACTTTCTCCTCACCTCCAGCCTAAACTTCCCCGGCACAGCTTGAGACTAATAGATTGAAACAATCCCATTGGACAGTTATGTACCATAAGATTTAGTCTGCAAAACAATATTGCTCTCTTTTTGTTTCTTTGGCTCTGACTGATGCTTCTCCTGGTTACAGTATCACAGTCTCACAGTATCACAGTATTGCCAAGGTTGGAAAGAGACCTTGAGGATCATCAAGTCCAACCTGTCACCACAGACCCATGACTAGACCATGGCACCAAGTGCCACGTCCAATCTCCTCTAGAACACCTCCAGGGATGGTGACTCCACCATCTCCCCAGGCAGCACATTCCAATGACAAATGACTCTCTCGGTGAAGAACTTTCTCCTCACCTCCAGCCTAAACTTCCCCTGGCGCAGCTTGAGACTGTGTCCCCTTGCTCTGGTGCTGGCTGCCTGGGAGAAAAAAATCAACTGTACTGACCTTGGCTGCATTGCTTTGCTGTGACTGGTATTAACAATAGCTTCTTTGCTTTTTCTCTTGTCCCTTTGTGTACAGGGGGTTAGGAGAGGAGTAGAGTCCAGGGGGAGAAGCTGTTGCATCTCCCCTGGTCTTTGGCCAGGGGGGCTCCTGTGCTGTTTATTAATTGTAAATTCCTGTAAATACTATAAATCCTGTATATTTTGTACATATTCATTGCATTTAATTGCAGATTGTATTTTCCCATGTAAATACAGTTTTCATTTGCTTCCACCTGAACTGGTCTGACAAATTAAATATTAGGGGGGAATTTTCAACCAACCACAGAAAGTGATGTGAGCATGCCATGGACAAAACCTAATAGGATCCAGGGAAAGCTGCAGTCCATGCTGGCTTTTTGGATCCACAAAATCCAATGAAGTCTTAAGTCACCTCAGTTGTACCCCGCCTGGCTTCTATCAAAGAAGACGACTAGGGAAGTTGTGGGCCCCCTCAGAAAGGAAAATGGTGATATGGTCACAAGTGATGAGGAAAAGGCTGAGGTACTTAATAACTTCTTTACCTCAGTCTTCACTGCAAGGGCCTCTAGCCACACTCCTGATATTATGGAATTCAAAGCCAGGGATGAGGAGGAAGAACTGCCCATTGTAAGTGTAGATCAGGTTCGTGATCATCTGAAGAACCTGAAAGTGTTCAAGTCCATGGGACCCGACAGGATACACCCACGGGTACTGAGAGAACAGGCAGATGAGGTTGCTAAACCCCTCTCTATTATATTTCAAAAGTCATGGCAATCTGGTGAAGTCCCCACAGACTGGAAAAGGGGAAACATTGCCCCCATCTTCAAAAAGAGTAAGAAGGAGGAACCAGGGAACTACAGGCCAGTCAGTCTCACCTCTGTGCCTGGAAAGATCATGGAGCAGATCCTCCTGGAGTCACTACTCACTCAAAAGAATAGTGAAGAGGCGATTTGGAACAGTCAGCATGGCTTTGCCAAGGGCAAATCCTGCCTGACCAACCTGGTTGCCTTCTATGAGCAGGTGACAAAATTAATAGATGAGGGGCGAGAAACTGATGTCATTTACCTGGACCTGAGCAAAGCCTTCAACACTGTCCCGCACCACATCCTGGTCTCCAGGCTGGTGACACATGGGTTTGATGGGTGGACCACTAGATGGATAAGGAACTGGCTTGATGGCCGCACCCAAAGAGTGGCTGTCAATGGGTCCATGTCCCAGTGGAGGCCAGTGACAAGCGGAGTCCCTCAGGGATCAGTCCTGGGACCAGGCTTGTTCAACATCTTTGTGGGTGCCATGGACAGTGGCATTGAGTGCACCCTCAGCAAGTTTGCAGATGACACCAAGCTGTGTGGTGCAGCAGACACGCTGGAGGGAAGGGAGGCCATCCAGAGGGACCTTGACAGGCTGGAGAGGTGGGCACAAGCCAACCTCACGAAGTTCAATAAGAGCAAGTGCAGGGTCCTGCATCTGGGTGGAGGCAATCCCAGGCACAAATCCAGGCTGGGCAGTGACTGGCTGGAAAGTAGCCCTGAGGAGAGAGACTTGGGGGTGCTGGTGGACAAAAACTCAACATGAGCTCAATGTGCACTTGCAGCCTGCAAGGCAATCAGATCCTGGGCTGCATCAGAAGTGTGGCTAGCGGGTCGAGGGAGGTGATCCTCCCCCTCTACTCAGCCCTGGTGAGACCCCACCTGGAGTACTGCCTCCAGTTCTGGAGCCCCTATTACAAGAGGGATGTGGAGGTGCTGGAACGTGTCCAGAGAAGGGCCACAAGGATGATCAGAGGGCTGGAGCACCTCTCCTATGAGGACAAACTGAAGGATTTGGGGCTGTTCAGTCTGCAGAAGAGAAGGCTCCGAGGTGACCTCATTGTGGCCTTCCAGTATCTGAAGGGGACCTACAGGAAGGCTGGGGAAGGACTTCTTAGGATCTCAGGTAGTGATAGGATGAGGGGGAATGGAATGAAGCTGGAGGTGGGGAGATTCAGGCTAGATGTGAGGAGGAAGTTCTTCACTGTGAGAGTGGTGAAGCCCTGGAATGGGTTGTCCAGGGAGGTGGTTGAGGCCCCGTCCCTGGAGGTGTTTAAGAGCAGGCTGGATGAGGCTCTGGCCAGGCTGATCTAGTGTGAGGTGTCCCTGCCCATGGTAGGAGGGTTGGAACTAGATGATCCTTGTGGTCCCTTCCAACCCTGAATGAAACTATGAAACTGTAGATTGATTTAGGCTGACAGAACAGAACAGAACAGAGCAGAACAGAACAGAACAGAATAGAATAGAATAGACCAGGTTGGAAGAGACCCATCGTGTCCAACCTATTATCCAACACCATCTAATCAACTAAACCATGCAACCAAGCACCCCATCAAGTCTCCTCCTAAACACCTCCAATGATGGTGACTCCACCACCTCCCTGGGCAGCCCATTCCAATGGCCAATCACTCTGTGTAGAATTTCTTCCTAACCTCCAGCCTAAACCTCCCCTGGCACAACTTGAGAATGTGTCCTCTTGTTCTGGTACTGGGTGCCTGGGAGAAGAGACCAACCTTCGCCTGTCTGCAACCTCCCTTAAGGAAGTTGCAGAGAACAATAAGGTCTCCCCTGAGCCTCCTCTTCTCCAGGCTAAGCAACCCCAGCTCCCTCAGCCTCTCCTCATAGGGCTTGTGTTCCAAACCCCTCACCAACTTTGTTGCCCTTCTCTGGACACGCTCCAGCAACTCAACATCCTTCCTAAAGTGAGGAGCCCAGAACTGGACACAGGACTCGAGGTGTGGCATAACCAGTGCAGTGTACAGGGGCAGAATGACCTCCCTGCTCCTGCTGGCCACACAGTTCCTGATGCAGGTCAGAATGCCATTGGCACTCTTGGCCACCTGGGCACACTGCTGGCTCATGTTCAGCCTACGATTGACCATCACCCCCAGGTCCCTCTCTGCCTGGCTGCTCCCCAGCCCCTCTGACCCCAGCCCGTAGCACTGCATGGGGTTGTTGTGGCCAATGTGCAGAACCTGGCACTTGGATGCATTAAATCTCATGCCGTTGGACTCTGCCCATCTGTCCAGCCTGTCGAGGTCCCTCTGCAAAGCCTCTCCTACCCTCCAGCAGATCAACTCCTGCCCCCAGCTTGGTGTCATCAGCAAATTTACTGATGATGGACTCAATGCCCTCATCCAGATCATCAATAAAGATGTTAAAGAGGATGGGGCCCAGCACTGATCCTTGGGGCACACCACTAGTGACTAACCTTCTATAGTGGATATGCCCTCAGAAATGAGCAGCAGATGTACCAATGAAAATATAAGTTTATTTATTTATATATATATATACACAAACTCTGTAACGGGGTATTTACAGTCACCCTTCACAGACATCAATACTCGGCTAGTGGAACTATCTTTACAGAATGTTATGTATGGGCACTTAAATCAAATGATTCACAGAACTTATAATCGAAACTGAGTCAGAGAGTGGAGGGGGAGGGGTTGGTCAGTGACCGGCAGCCCTCCACCCAGAGCAATTCAAACGCTACCCTAACTGAAGCTTTATAAAGAAGGGCTTGGCTTACTCACAAGCTGAGAACTTCGTGAAGTCTTTCCTTAATAATGTTTATAGTCCAGAGAACATGGCACAGATATGCCGTAATAAGGAGACAGGAAATGGCGCCGGCCGTGTGGCCGCACTGCGTGGCTCTGCTGTTCTCTCCCAGGATACAAAAGGTTCCTCGCTCGGAGGGGGGGGCAGTGGCAGGTCAGTAATGCTGCTTCGCACAGGCTACCAGGTTGTCTCCTACAGCGATGGATCATGCAGTGGTTGATCCCACGGAGTGCTGTCCATGGCACCGCATGCAGCTGGGTGACGGTGGCAAAGGACAACAAGGCCTCTTGAAGCACTGGCACGCACCCACACACAGGCTCCAACACCAAGGTGGGGGGGCTCATTTACCAAACAACCCCTATTTACCATTTGCCCCAGTGAATACTTGTCTAATAAGCATCTGTTGCCAACGCAAAGACTAACCAATGAACTGACACCTACCAAATATGGCCTAAGTATGTGCTATACCCAGGGAAACAAACATATAGCCTGCCTCTTGTGTACTACAGGAGTGAGACCACGCCCAGGTAGGCTGTTTACCTGGACTCAGTGGCACCAGGATCCCCCCTCCCGCCGCCTCCAGAAAGAAGGGGGGAACAAAGGAGGGTTAGCACACAGAGAAATATATCCTACAAATGTTTAGGGCACAATCCTGACCATAAGCACCGTTCACTACACCTTCAAATCCAGTAACCTTCAAATCCAACCATCAGTCTAATATGAAGATGGTCTCTCTGCCTTTCAGGTTCTCTGGACTGAATAAAAAGTGATAATAATGAAATTCTGCAACATACTACCAAAGAAATATCTCTGAACAACGGACTTTTAGCATAGTAGTGTGGTCAGTGCAACTTTCCTGGGTGGAGGGAGGGGGCAGAGCTTTGTTTGACCTAGTGATAGGTACACTGTGGTGTCCAAAAGCCAAGGTAACTGGTACTGTGCTCCACAGCTTGATGACAGGAAGTAAATGTCCCAGATGCCACAGCATTGGCCAAAAGACTGTTGAAAGCTGATCACTAAGCAGTACACAAACTTCAGCTTACAAAGTGACTGGGACATCACTGTCTGCAGTCCAGTGTCTCAAGGCCAATGGAATAAACTTTGCAAGGGCACTGCAGAGCCAGCATGAGTGCTTCATAGCTCATTTAAAATTAATATAGTTGTTAACATTTTGCTGGGGGGGGGGAATTGGTAGGTAGAGAGCCTCATGCCTAATTGCTTGGCAATTATATTTTCCAAAGAGATATATTAATATGTATTATTAAAGCTCTTGTTCTTGATATTATAGTTCAGGGTATGTCACGCTTTCCATTGCAGAGCCATAATTTTAGGGATTTACAACATTTTCTAAACCACAAAATTTTGCTGCAGGCTACAGTTTGTCACTGCAAGGTCCCAAGGTAAGAACAAATTTGTTGACAAAACCATAAATATCCCATTTCCCTGCTTTCATTTGTCTGAAAAGGAAAATACAATGCACATGTATATGTGTGTATGTATATGCACGCATTTGGTGCAGTTTTGCAATTCATGAATTCAAATATGGGTAGTGCATTAATCCCTAATAGACCTTACATGGCATTTCTAAGTGAGTTTCATTATATATTTATTTTTTTATTTCTGAGATTAACAGGAGCTGCAAATCACAACTATTGTCAACATTTATTCCCTCTAAAGATCCAGGCAAGTTTCAGTCAAGATTATGGAACAGGTCATCTTGAGGGCAATCACACAGCACTTACAGGATGGCCAAGGGATCAGGCCCAGCCAGCATGGATTTAGGAAGGGCAGGTCCTGCCTCAACAACCTGATCTTCTATGCCCAGGTGACTGCCTGGTGGATGTAGGGCAGACTGTGGATGTAGTCTACCTGGACCTCAGCAAGGCCTTTGACACTGTCCCCCACAGCAAACTGCTGGCCAAGCTGTCAGCCCATGGCTTGGATGGCAGCAACACTGAGCTGGGTTAGGAACTGGCTGGAGGGCCGAGCCCAGAGAGTGGTGGTGAATGGTGCCACATCCAGCTGGCAACCAGACACTACTGGTGTGCCCCAAGGATCAGTGCTGGGCCCCATCCTGTTCAATATCTTTATTGATGATCTGGATGAGGGCATTGAGTCCATCATCAGTAAGTTTGCAGATGGCACCAAGCTGGGGCAGGTGTTGATCTGTTAGAGGGTAGGAGAGCTCTGCAGAAGGATCTTGCCAGGCTGGACAGATGGGCAGAGCCCAACGGTATGAGATTGAACACATCACAGTGCTGTGTTCTGCACATTGGCCAGGCTGGCCAGGCCAGGCCACAATGCTACAGGCTGGGGTCAGAGTGGCTGGAGAGTGGCCAGACAGAAAGGGACTTGGGGATACTGATTGATAGTAGGCTGAACATCTGTGTAGGTGGTGTAGGTGTAGGTGAAGCAGTGTCCAGGTGGCCAAGAAGGCCAGTGGCATCTTGGCCTGTATCAGGAACAGTGTGGCCAGCAGGAGCAGGGAGGCCATTGTGCCCCTGCACTCAGCACTGGTTAGGACATACCTTGAGTCCTGTGCCCAGTTCTGGGCCCCTCAATCTAAGGATATTGAGACACTTGAACGGGTCTAGAGAAGGGGAACGAGGCTGGTGAGAGGTCTTGAGCACAAGCCCTATGAGGAGAGACTGAGGCAGTTGGGATTTTTTAGCCTGGTGAAAAGGAGACTCAGGGGAGACCTTATTGCTCTCTACAACTACCTGAAGGGAGGTTGTAGCCAGGTGGGAGTTGATCTTTTCTCCCAGGCAAACAGCACAGAACAAGAGGACACAGTCACAAGTTGTGCAGGGGGAGGTTTCAGTTGGATGTTAGGAAGAAGTTCTTAACAGAAAGAGAGACTGCCCATTGGAATGTGCTGCCCAGGGAGGTGGTGAAGATGCTGTCACTGGAGATGTTTAGGAGGAGACTGGATGGAGTGCTTGTTGCCATGGTTTAGTTGATGGTGTTGATGATAGGTTGGACTTGATGATCTCAAATGTCTTCTCCAACCTGGTTAATTCTGTATTCTGTATTCTGCAAAGAAAATCTAAGTTCTATCACAAGCATGTCATATCCAAAATTTCAAAGATCTGTAGTTTCCTGGGCACTTAATTACATAAATTTTGTTGTAAAATTTCATTGCATGGTCTTTAGTCAACACCATGTTGAAACTGATGTGGTTTTTCTCTTTGCTTCTTAAAAAGAGATGGAGTTTTCTTTTTTATTGCTCTTCTCTTAGCTAGAATTCACTAGTTTATAGTGGTTGTGAGACCAGTATGCTTAATGAAACTTTGCTGTCAAAGACTAGAAGTGTTATTTACTTTTTGGGTTTATGTACTCATTCATGATAATGAAAATAGAGTAGCTTTGGAGATCACTAGTGGACAGGGACAGTCATGGTTGCATAATCTCCCTGAAAAAATCAGTGTGGACCCAGACCGAGGTAGAACAGAAGTAGGTAGCTGTCCAGGTATCTGGCTGTAGAGAATGCTGGAGCCTGACACTTGAGACGCAGGGTAGTGGGGGCAACTCTTGTATAAGGTGTGAGCAGGTTGACTATCTACTTAATATGGTGGCCAGACTGAAGGATAAGGTTGCTAGCCTTAGAAATGTAAGGGAATGTAGGAGAGAGATGAACCAGAGGAGGAAGGAGATGGACCAAAGGAGGAAAGAGGTGAATCAGAAGAGGAAAGAGTTGAATCAGAGTAAGCAGGCTCTGCAGGTTCCCCCAGCAGAGGCTGGTTATTCAAAAAGCAGAGGGGAATGGAGTCAGGTTCCTCTCAAAAGACGCAAAGTTAAATCTCCTTGCCTCCCCTCACCTTCCCCGCTGCTCTTGGAAAACATATATGGAGCACTGGAAATTGAGGGTGAGGTGGTCCTGATGCCGGAGGACACACCATCTGGGGTTCTCCCTAAGGCTAAGCAGCCTAAGGTTAAACAGCCTAAGGCAAAGCAGCCTAAGGTCAAACAGCCTTCCCCTGGCATCAGGACCTGTTCCCTCAAAAAAAAGAGGAGGGTAATTGTTATTGGTGATTTCCTTCTGAGGGGAATGGAGGGCCCTATATGTCGGCCTGACCCATCTCATAGGGAACTCTGTTTTCTGCCAGGAGCCCAAGTTAATGATGTTACCAGTAGGCTGCCTAGACTGGTGCAGCCCTCTGACTACTACCCTTTACTAGTTATGCAGTTAGGGAATGATGATGTTGCAACCAGAACTCCCAGGGCTATCAAAGATGACTTCAGGGCCCTGGGAGACCTTGTTGAGGGGTCAGGGGCACAAATAATTTTTTCATCAATACCCTTAACTGCAGGAGGGAATACAGTAAGGAACAGGTCAGCAGCTATAGTTAACAAGTGGCTTCGAGGCTGGTGCAGTCAAAAGAATTTTGGTTTTTTTGATACTGGGAAACTTTCTACTGCACCAGGCCAGTTGGCAACAGATGGAGTACATCTGTCCCAGAGAAGGGGAAGGATCACTGTATATGAGAACGGCCTGTCCCCCAGAGGTAAAAAGATCCTGGGTAGGGAATTGGCAGGTCTCATCGACAGGGCTTTAAACTAGTTTCGAAGGGGGAAGGGGCTGAAAATAGTCCTCTCAGGCAAGAGTCTGGGGGCGACAAGCTAGAGTCAGAGGTGAAAGCAGCAGCCCAGATGAAGTGCATGTACACTAATGCACGAAGCATGGGTAACAAACAGGAGGAGCTGGAAGCCTTGATGCAGCAGGGAAATTATGATGTAGGTGCCATCACAGAGACGTGGTGGGATGACTCACATGACTGGAGTGCTGCAGTTGACGGTTACAAGCCCTTCAGGAGAGACAGGCAAGGAAGAAGGGGTGGAGGGGTGGCCCTGTACATCAGGAAGGCACTAGATGCCATTGAACTGGAGATCAGGGACCATCAGGTTGAATGCTTGTGGATAAGAATTAGAGGGAAGACCAGCAGGGCAGACACCCTGGTTGGAGTCTGTTATAGTCCACCCAACCAGGAAGAAGATGTTGATGAAGAATTCTATAGGCAGCTTAGGACTGTCTCAAGATCTCCGGACCTTGTTCTCATGGGCAACTTCAACCTGCCTGACATCTGCTGGGATCTCAACACGGCAGAGAGGAGACAGTCTAGAAGGTTCTTAGAATGCATGGAGGACAGCTTCTTATCCCAGGTGCTGTGAGAGCCTACCAGGGGCAAGGCTATGCTTGACCTCCTCTTCACCAACAGGGAAGAACTGGTGGGCAATGTGGTGGTTGGAAGGTGTTTGGGGTCCAGAGACCACGAGATAATTGAATTCTCGGTTTTTGGTCAAGCCAAGAGGGGCAGCAAGAAGACCTCCACTCTGGACTTCCGGAGGGCAGACTTCAGGTTACTCAAGGAACTAATTCAGAGGGTTCCTTGGGATAAAGCCCTTAAAAACAAAGGGGTCCAGGAGAGCTGGACCTACTTCAATGAAGAATTGTTGAAGGCTCAGGGACAGGCTGTGCCAATGTGCCAGAAGATGAGCCGCCAGGGCAGATGGCCAGCCTGGATGGTTCATGAACTTTTAATGGAACTAAGGGAAAAAAAGAGGGTGTATCACCTTTGGAAGAGAGGGGAGGCAACCCACAGAATGTTTAAGGATGTTGCTAGGTCTTGTAGGAAGAGAATTAGGGTGGCAAAAGCACACTTGGAGCTTAAACTGGCTTCTACTGTGAAGGACAACAAAAGTCCTTCTATAAATACATTAATAGCAAGAGGAAGGGAAAGGACAACCTCCACTCCTTGGTGGATACGGAGGGGAACATTGTAACAAAGGATGAGGAAAAGGCAGAGATACTTAACACCTTCTTTGCCTCAATTTTTACTAGAAGGGCAGAACGTCTTCCTGACAGCTGGCCTGCAGAGCTGGCAGAAGGAGCCAGGGAGCTGCACAGTTTCCTATGTTCCATGAGGAGGTGGTTGGAACTCTCCTTAGCAGCTTGAATCTCCACAAGTCCATGGGACCAGATGGAATCCATCCTAGGGTGCTGAGGGAGCTGTCAGAGGAGCTGGCCAAGCCACTCTCCATCATTTTCCAGCAGTCCTGGCTCACTGGAGAGATCCCAGAGGACTGGAAGCTGGCCAATGTGGTGCCCATCCACAAGAAGGGCCGGTTGGATGAGCCAGGGAATTACAGGCCTGTGAGCCTGACCTCAGTGCCAGGCAAGATCATGGAACAGGTCATCCTGAGTGAATTAATACACCACTTACAGGATGGCCAAGGGATCAGGCCTAGCCAGCATGGATTTAGGAAGGGCAGGTCCTGCCTGACAAACCCGATCTGCTTCTACGAGCAGGTGACCCGCCTGGTGGATGTGGGGAGGCCTGTGGATGTAGTCTACCTGGACCTCAGCAAGGCCTTTGACACTGTCCCCCATAGCAAACTGCTGGCCAAGCTGTCAGCCTATGCCTTGGACGGGAGCACACTGCGATGGGCTAGGAACTGGTTGGATGGCCGAGCCCAGAGAGTGGTGGTGAATGGTGCCACATCCAGCTGGCAGCCAGTCACTAGTGGTGTGCCCCAAGGATCAGTGCTGGGCCCCATGCTCTTTAACATCTTTATCGATGATCTGGATGAGGGCATTGAGTCCATCATCAGTAAATTTGCGGACGACACCAAGCTGGGGGCAAGAGTTGATCTGCTGGAGGGTAGAGAGGCTTTGCAGAGGGACCTCGACAGGCTGGACAGATGGGCAGAATCCAACAGCATGAGATTTAACACATCCAAGTGCCAGGTTCTGCACATTGGCCACAACAACCCCATGCAGTGCTACAGGCTGGGGTCAGAGTGGCTGGAGAGCGGCCAGGCAGAGAGGGACCTGGGGGTACTGGTCGATTGTAGGCTGAACTTGAGCCTGCAGTGTGCCCAGGCAGCCAAGAATGCCAATGGCATCCTGGCCTGCATCAGGAACAGTGTGGCCAGCAGGAGCAGGGAGGTCATTCTGCCCCTGTACACTGCACTGGTTAGGCCACACCTTGAGTACTGTGTCCAGTTCTGGGCCCCTCAGTTTAGGAAGGATGTTGACTTGCTGGAACGAGTCCAGAGAAGAGCAACAAAGTTGATGAGGGTTTGGAACACAAGCCCTCTGAGGAGAGGCTGAGGGAGCTGGGGTTGCTTGGCCTGGAGAAGAGGAGGCTCAGGGGTGACCTTATCACTCTCTACAACTACCTGAAGGGAGGTTGCAGACAGGCAGATGATGGTCTCTTCTCCCATGCAGCCAGTACCAGAACAAGAGGACACAGTCTCAGGCTGCGCCAGGGGAGGTTCAGGTTGGATGTTAGGAAGAAGTTCTATACAGAAAGAGTGATTGCGCTATGGAATGGGTTGCCCGGGGAGGTGGTGGAGTCGCCGTCATTGAAGGTGTTCAGAAGGAGACTTGATGGGGTGCTTGGTGCCATGGGTTAGCTGTTTGGGTGGGTTGGATTGGTGTTAGACACGATGATCTTGAAGGTCTCTTCCAACCTGGTTTGGTTTATTCTAATAAAGGTTTATTCACTAGCAGACTCTTTATCTGCTATGCATGTGTAATGTGAATCTCCCCACTCTTCCTTTCTCATGACTCTTTGTTTACAATTAAAAAGATTATATTGATTCCTTTTCTTCTCTTTCCAACTAATCATTTTGAAGTCTGTTTCATAGCTTACTCTTTGCTTTATGAAATTAGGATCATAGAATCGTTAAGGTTGGAAGAGACCTCAGGGATCATCTAGTTCCAACACCCCTGCCATGGGCAGGTATCTCTCAGCCTAGATCAGGTTGCCCCGAGCCATATTCGCCCCACAAAGTCCCTCACCAGATTTCTTGTAGGCCTCCCTAAGATACTGGAAGGCCATAATTAGGTCTCCTCGGAGCAACAGGCAACATCCATGATATACTTCCCAAAGCATTGGTTCTACCAACCGCTAGTATTTCGTCTATACTAGAATGATTGGCATAAACCCACATATTTCCTGAAGCATTGAAAATACAGCTGTCTTTGTACATTATCAATGAAACCTCAGGATTTATTCCTAAAATGGTTGCTGTGATCGCAGTTCTTGTGTATGCAGCCCAAACAACATATGCTTTGCTTATATGACATCTCTGCACAAATTTTTGACTCTGACAACACAGGAACAGATTTGCACTCTCATAGCTCTGTAATCAGATACCACCTTACAATTGGTATGAAGCCTGGAAAGAGAGTTTTGTAGTTTCACCAAACTGAAGGTGTTGTGATGAACACCACAGAAATGCTGTCCAAACTGCCAGCTCACAACCTTTTACTTTGGTAGGAAAGAAAAGCTGTGTTTTCAAGAACATTTCACTCTCACACACTTGTCAGCACTTCGAATTCTTAGTGTCATTGTCCATTTTGATAACTGGCTGGTGAAACAACTGTAAAAGGAAAGGAAAAGATCTACTTGATTTGGGTATCATCAGCATTAAAATTTGCAGAGAAGCAGAAAAAAATGCACAGAATTATGAGTGTGATCTCTGAGGGTGGAAAAAGCTAATATTCAGTTTAGGGCTTTTATGTTTACTTAAGATTTGCATTAAAAATAAAGCTGAACATGTAACTCTCTCTTCCATATTCACTACAGCATGAACTGACACTCAGCAGCACTCTCAAATTGCCAAGAAGATGGCTAATCATCCATTTCTTTATTCCTTCAGGCAGCCATGCAAGATGGTAAGCAATTGGAAATAAACTGTTAAAAATTACAAAGTGTTCTCTGATTAGAGGGAACCGATGTGAATGGGGAGCTTAAGACCAGCAAAGAGATTGCAGTGCAGAATGTTTTCAAAGGGAACTCTAAAGAAAAAAAAAATATAAAAGACATAATAGGTGATGAGCCCTGGATTGCTTTTGTGAGAAGATGCTCTAACCTCTGAGCCATGGGAGGTGTCTGGTTTGTCGTCACTCACTCTCCAGGGTGTTTGCAGAGACCTTCAGGTGTCTGTTCTCAAACTGCGTGTGTCCTCTAGGACCAATTTAATTTTGGCAACAGATCAAAGGGATCCTGGCTTAGTGTTGCAAGCATCCCAGCATTGCTGGTCTTTCTGCAGCAGTGGAAAGTGTTCCAGGGCCTGGCAAAGAGGCCAGAGCACTTCAGTATCTAGGGAACCCAAACAGCTGGACTAACAGGTCTAGCACAATATTGTGAGACCTAACAACAAAAAAAACAACCACCAAAACTGCATTAAGCACACACCTTTTCACTGCAAACTTGTGTCTGGGAACAATTCAGGTTGTTCTTTCCTCCTTCAGATTGTTCTGCTCTCCCTCAATCAGTTTCTCGTACACTGACAGACCCTGGTTGAGCACACAGGCCATCAGAGGATGTGAAGGCTGCTGCTGACGTGAAAACGGGAGATGATATCTGCAGACATATGGCCTAACAGTCTGTAATCCCTGGTGCTCACCCACTGGCTGTTTTAGCAGAGTTGTTGTGAAAGTGGAGGGAGCAGCAGGATTTCTTGGGAGTTGCTGTATTTGCTCTGCTGTTGCTGTTGCACACTAGGAGTTACCTGGCAACATAAAACCTGGATGTAACTCTGATGATTTGATTTAAAAATAAGTATATGGAAGAGTAATGATGAAACAGTATAAAATAACTCCTGAAAGCACACCATCTAAGCAAACATTGGTGAATTGCTTTTAGTTTATTTTGTTAAGGAGGCTTTTGTCTGGAACTAATTGTTCCCTTGAGTTCAGAGATGGAGCTGGCAAAGCTGCCAATTGGATAGGCCACTATGTGAGGTTAAAGAAATATGTAATTGCCTTGCACTCCAGTTCCTGGAAAAAAACATTTCAAGTGCCTCAATGGGCTAGAAAAACATTCAGGAAAATATAACCCAGAGCACTGATCTTGATGGGTTCTTTATTAAGCTGCATGGTACATCAGTGAATGGCAGTGGCAACAGCTCGTGAAGTTGGTGACACTTCCTCTGTTTCTGTGTCTTTGAGTATAGGACAAGCAGCATGGAGAGTGAGGACTTGAGCCTCTGGTACCTCAGCTGCTTCTCACTGATGTCTTGTACATGCTCTGATTCCACCCATGATGGCAGGTAGCTTAGCCTGGGAGAAGAAAGGGATTAGCTTCTTCAGGCTTGCCAGGGATTGCCATGAAGAGGAGAGCTGGTGTGATACAACTGTCCTACCATGCCTGGTGGTTCAACATTTCTGCCCTACCATCAGCCCTACACCTCACCATAAATGAGAGCCCTTACTTTTCCCAGCTCCCTTTTCCCTCTGAAGAGGCTGTTTGGTTAGGACTCAGTTAACCCTCCTGGTAATACACACAGCATCCACTAAGCACTGTTGATGTAATTTAGTTTTATTAGGCAACTGAGTACACTGGATTACTCTGTGATTTACTCTAATGTTTCTAATTTTTGTGTTGGTTTATTTTTTCCTTTCAACTACCTTTTATTTCTTATTTTGTGAATTAATAAAAGGCAACCAATATTCAGAGCATTTTTCTTTTGCAGTTCCTCTTTTTTATTTTTTTTTCTGTTTGAGAAAGGAAACATAAAAGAATATTCCCTCCCCAGACAAATCCCCCTTAAGATTTTTGCAATTATTAGCAAAAGATTAAAGTGAAAATGGCAAAAAATACCATGCATACAGAATTAAAAATAAAATAAATAGAACTATAGCTGAACAATTTTGCTTTAAATTGCACAATACAGATATATGCAAAATATAATTTTATTTATACAGTTGTTAAAGGAACACTGCATATGGCCACGATGACACCAAATGTCAATGTGCACTTGCAGCCCAGAAAGCCAATCAGATTCTGGGCTGCATCAAGAGAAGTGTGGTCAAGGGAGGCAATTCTCCCCCTCTACTCAGCTCTGGTGAGACCCCACCTGCAGCACTGCATCCAATTCTGGAGCCCCTATTACAAGAGGAAAGTGTCCAGAGAAGGACCACAAGGACGATCAGAGGGCTGGAGCACCTCTCCTATGAGGACAGACTGAAGGAGTTGGGGCTGTTCAGTCTGCAGAAGAGAAGGCTGCGAGGTGACCTAATTGTGGCCTTCCAGTATCTGAAGGGGGCCTACAAGAAGGCTGGGGAAGGACTTCTCAGGATCTCAGGTAGTGATAGGATGAGGGGGAATGGAATGAAGCTGGAGATGGGGAGATTCAGGCTGGATGTGAGGAGGAAGTTCTTCACTGTGAGAGTGGTGAAGCCCTGGAATGGGTTGTCCAGGGAGGTGGTTGAGGCCCCGTCCCTGGAGGTGCTTAAGAGCAGGCTGGATGAGGCTCTGTCCAGCCTGATCTAGTGTGGAGTGTCCCTGCCCATGGCAGCGGGGTTGGAACTAGATGATCCTAGTGGTCCCTTCCAATCCTGACTGATTCCATGAATCTATGATTCTATGTCAAATTGATTTATTTTATTTTTATAATATTCATGTGAGGATAAGTGTCCATATGTGTCTGTGCTTATATAGGGATACATCTGTACAGCGCTCAGTGACACCTAAGTATCTAAAGAGATACAGATTCATTTATCTTTAGGTTTATGGTACCTTACTTTTTATTTATTTTTCATAAATGATACATCTCATTGCAGCTTATGGAACATAGCTCTTGTTCCAATTTTCCCTAGCATTTGAAATGCCTCTTCTGCTTCCATCTTCTCTCTTCTGTGTAGTATAAAACCAATCTCTGGAGGATATTTTCCTCAAAATGCATGAATGAATATACAGGAAGAAGAACAAAGATCTTTTGGTGGGTTAGGCTGAGTGCCTCCTGCTACCACAACATAAGCCAGACCTGCGATGTCCTGAGGGTCCGGCCCTGTGGGTGGACACAGGAAGCTATGTATTTCATCCCATAATGCCCTGCTCCCTATAAAACCATCAGCAGGGTTCTGCACTTCCCCTTTCTTCATCACTCCTATGGAGATGGTCCCTGTCTGGTAATGGAGGGAGAGTCATCTTGAGGCCTCTTGGGGCCTGGCCAGGCCTAATGCCTGGAGGAGGAGGGGGAAGGGCAATCTCAGATCTGACCAGCTGAGCTTAGCCTAACAGTGGAAAGGGGAAGGGAAGAAAGAGCCCTGGGACTTTTGGGTATACCCTCAGGTGGGGAGAGGGAAGTGCTGGGATACTTCTGGGTATGCTTTGAGATCTCCTTTTGTCACTATGCTTGTGGTTCTCTGTAAAATTTTCACTGCTTTTTCATTTAAACTTTCCACCACTTCTGCAATCCCTCTGTCTGAGTCTCATTTTTTCTGCCTGTGGTGGGAGGGAAGGAAGGATCGGCCCTTCAACCCACCACAGCTATTTAATAAATTAATCTTACAACAATATCTGGCAAATTCTATCAGAGAGCAGCTTTGTTTCGAGGCAGATTTTCTATGAGAATGTCAGATTTGTTTCATTTGATATTTAAGTAACTCTAAAAGAAGTGAAAGCTCGAGGTCAAACTCAAAACTGTTTCATTCAAAATGCAAATGTTGTTTGACCTTTCTGTGCACTCAGTTTGCATCAGTGCAATTTTGCCTGTTTGGTTTTATTGTATTTGTCTCAAGATGAAGACAAAGAATGCTTGGATAATCAAACTGGTTGATTATCTTTCACTTGTGTCTTCCTTCTCCACTATTTTTTAACCAGTTTTAAATTAAGACATAATGTAAGGGATAATCCAAAGGCACGTTAAGGAAATTGATGTTACGTATATCATTCACTAAAAGAACTGTAGACATTGTTTCACTTAATAAATGGTCATGAGTTTGGACTTAGCCACCAACTGGTAATTGCATTTGTGTTGCATATGCAAGAGCAACCAAAATCATCTACTGTGAACTTTCTAAGATTGTAAGAAGTAGCTGTATCATCATTCAGAAATGATGATCTGTACTCTGGTTTAATGACTGCCGTCTTCAGCCAATGGACCAGTGTGTCTCCAAGCTATCTTTGGGTTTTTAATTCTTGAATCCAAGCATCACCCATTCATGAGAATGGATACCGGATTACAACTTTTCTTGCTGGTTCGTTAATGATGACAGAGCATCCAAAGCAGCTTTGTTTTAAGACAGGCCATTGAAGTGTGATTTCTCATATTCATGCATGACAGCATTAATCTTCAGTGTCAGGAGGATTCCACCGTTCTACTCAACATTTTCTCATCCATTTCTTTTAGTCTGTAAACAATGTGTGGTAAAGACAGAAATCTGCACAAATACAAGGGCTTCTAGCCACACTCCTGATGTCATGGAAGACAATGCCAGGGATGGGAAGGAAGAACTGCCCATTGTAAGTGAAGATCAGGTTCGTGATCATCTGAAGAACCTGAAAGTATTCAAGTCCATGGGACCCAACGGGATACACCCATGGGTACTGAGAGAACTGGCAGATGAGGTTGCAAAACCCCTCTCTATTATATTTCAAAAGTCATGGCAGTCTGGGGAAGTCCCCAAAGACTGGAAAAGGGGAAACATCACCCCCATTTTCAAAAAAAGGTAAGAAGGGGGAACCAGGGAACTACAGGCCAGTCAGTTTCACCTCTGTGCCCAGAAAGATCATGGAGCAGATCCTCCTGGAGGCACTACTCACTCAAAAGAATAGTGAAGAGGTGATTGGGAACAGGCAGCACGGCTTCGCCAAGGGCAAATCCTGCCTGACCAACCTGGTGGCCTTCTATCAACAGGCAACAACATTAATAGATGAGAGGTGAGCAACTGATGTAATTTACCTGGACCTGAGCAAAGCCTTCGACACTGTCCCGCACCACATCCTGGTCTCCAGGCTGGTGACACATGGGTTTGATGGGTAGACCACTAGATGGATAAAGAACTGGCTTGATGGCCGCACCCAAAGAGTGGCTGTCAATGGGTCCATGTCCCAGTGGAGGCCAGGGACAAGCGGAGTCCCTCAGGGATCAGTCCTGGGACCTGTCTTGTTCAACATCTTTGTGGGTGACATGGACAGTGGCATTGAGTGCACCCTCAGCAAGTTTGCTGATGACACCAAGCTGTGTGGTGCAGCAGACACGCTAGAGGGAAGGGAGGCCATCCAGAGGGACCTTGACAGGCTGGAGAGGTGGGCACAAACCAACCTCATGAAGTTCAACAAGAGCAAGTGCAGGGTCCTGCATCTGGGTCGACGCAATCCCAGGCACAAATTAGGCTGGGCAGTGACTGGCTGAAAAGTAGCCCTGAGGAGAGAGACTTGGGGGTGCTGGTGGACAAAAAGCTCAACAGGAGCTCTCAGTGTGCACTTGCAGCCCGCAAAGCCAATCAGATCCTGGGCTGCATCAAGAGAAGTGTGGCTAGCAGGTCGAGGGAGGTGATTCTCCCCCTCTACTCAGCTCTGGTGAGACCCCACCTGGAGTACTGCCTCCAGTTCTGGAGCCCCTATTACAAGAGGGATGTGGAGGTGCTGGAACGTGTCCAGAGAAGGGCCACGAGGATGATCAGAGGGCTGGAGCACCTCTCCTATGAGGACAGACTGAAGGAGTTGGGGCTGTTCAGTCTGCAGAAGAGAAGGCTCCAAAGTGACCTCATTGTGGCCTTCCAGTGTCTGAAGGGGGCCTACAGGAAGGCTGGGGAGGGACTTCTCAGGATCTCAGGTAGTGATAGAACTAGGGGGAATGGAATGAAGCTGGAGGTGGGGAGATTCAGGCTGGATGTGAGGAGGAAGTTCTTCACTGTGAGAGTGGTGAAACCCTGGAATGGGTTGTCCAGGGAGGTGGTCGAGGCCCCGTCCCTGGAGGTGTTTAAGAGCAGGCTGGATGAGTCTTTGGCCAGCTTGATCTAGTGTGAGGTGTCCCTGCCCATGGCAGCGGGGTTGGAACTAGATGATCCTTGTGGTCCCTTCCAACCCTGACTGATACTATGATGCTATGATACTATGATACTATTTTGAGTGCAGTCACTCAGCATGTACAGGATGGCCAAGGGATCAGGCCCAGCCAGCATGGATTTAGGAAGGGCAGGTCCTGCCTGACCAGCCTGATCTCCTTCTATGATCAGGTGACAGCCTGGTGGGTGCGAGGCAGGCTGTGGATGCAGTCTACCTGGACTTCAGCAAGGCCTTTGACACCCTCCCCCACAGCAAACTCCTGGCCAAGCTGTCAGCCACTGGCTTGGACAGCAACACTGTGCTGGGTCAGGAAATGGCTGAAGGGCTCAGCCCAAAGAGTGTTGGTGAATGCTGCCACATTCAGCTGGCAGCCAGTCACTAGTGGAGTGCCCCAAGGATCAGTGCTTGGCCCCATCCTCTGTATTGATGATCTGGACAAGGGGATGGGATGTTCATCATCAGTAAGTTTGCAGATGGCGCCAAGCTGGGGGCAGGTGTTGATCTGTTAGAGGATAGGAAAACTCTGCAGAGGGATCTTGCCAGGCTGGACAGATGAGCAGAGTACAACGGCATGGATTTAATACATCTAATTGCGGGGTTCTATACATTGGCCACTTCAGCCTCATGCAGTGCTACAGGCTGGGGTCAGAGTGGCTGGAGAGTGGCCAGACAGAGAGGGACCTTGGGGTACTGTTCAATGGTAGGCTGAACATGACCCTGCAGTGTGCCCAGGTGGCCAAGAAGGACAATGGCATCCTGGCCTGTATCAGCAACAGTGTGGCCAGCAGGAGCAGAGAGGTCATTCTGCCCCTGTAGTCAGCACTGGTTAGGCCACACCGTGAGTCCTGTGTGCAGTTCTGGGCCCTTCAGTTTAGGAAATATGTTGACTTGCTGGAACATGTCCAGAGAAGGGCAACAAACCTGGGGAGGGGTTTGGAGCACAAACTCTATGAGGAGAGGCTGAGGGAACTGAGGTTGCTTAGCCTGGAGAAGAGAAGCCTCAGGGGAGACCTTATTGCTGTCTACAACTACCTGGAGGGAGGTTGTAGCCACGTGGGGGTTGGTCTCTTCTCTCAGGCAACCAGCACTAGAACAAGAGGACACAGTCTCAAGCTGCACCAGGGGAGGTTTAAGCTGGATGTTAGGAAAATGTTCTTCATAGAAACAGAGATTGGCCATTGGAATGTGCTGTCCAGGGAGGTGGTGGAGTCACCATCACTGAAAGTGTTTACAAAGAGACTGGATGAGGAACTTGATGTGATGGTTTATTTGATTAAATGGTGTTGGATGATAGGTTGGACTTGATGATCTCGAAGTTCTCTTCCAACCTGGTTAATTGTATCGTATCGTATCGTATCGTATCGTATCGTATCCTGTCCTATCCTATCCTATCCTATCCTATCCTATCCTGCTGCGAGAGTTGGCAGATGAGCTGGCTAAGCCACTATCCATCATTTTCCAGCAGTCCTGGCTCACTGGAGATGTCCCTGAATACTGGAAGCTGGCCAATGGGGTGTCCATCCACAGGAATTATAGGCCTGTCAGCCTGACCTCAGTGCCAGGCAAGATCATGGAACAGGTCATCCTGAGTGCAATCACACAGCACTTACAGGATGGCCAAGGCATCAGGCCTAGCCAGTATGGATTTAGGAAGGGCAGGTCCTGCCTGACCAACCTGATCTCCTTCTATGATCAGGTGACCCGCCTGGTGGATGTAGGGAGTCCTGCGGATGTAATCCATGGTCTAGGCATGGGGTCTGTGTTGATAGGTTGGACTCGATGATCCCTGAGGTCCTTTCCAACCTAAGTGATACTGTGATACTGTGATACTGTAATCTACCTGGACCTCAGCAAGGCCTTTGACACTGTCCCCCAAAGCATACTCCTGGCCAAACTGTCGGGACTATAACACAAAAGATGAGGAAAATACAGAGATACTGAATGCTGCCTTTGTCAAAATTTTCAACAGTAGCACAGGTTGTCTTCAGGACAATTGGTCTGTATAGCTGTCTGATGGAGTCAGGGAGCACTGCAGTAACGCTATAACCCAGGAGGAAGCAGTTAGAGACCTGCTGAGCCACTTGGATCCCCAGTAGTCTATGGGATTGGAAGGGCCACACCTTGAGTACCGTGTCCAATTCTGGGCCCCTCAATTCAAGAACGCTGTTGAGTTGCTCAAATATGTACAGTGAAGGGCAACAAAGCTTGTGAGGGGTCTGGAGCACAAGACCTGACAGGAGCAGCTTAGAGAGCTGGGGTTGTTTAGCTTGGAGAAGAAGAGGCTCAGGGGAGAGGAGTGCACTAAGGGAGAGGAATGCACAGAGGGAGAGGAGTGTGCAGTGGGAGAAGAGTGCACAGAAAGAGAGGAGTGTGCAGAGGGAGAGGAATGCAGTGAAGGAGAGGAAAGTGCAGAGGGAGAGGACAGTGCAGAGGGAGAGGAGTGTGCAGAGGGCAAGGATTACAGAAAGGCAGAGGAATACACTGAAGGGGAGGAATGTGCAGACGGAGAGGAATGCATAGGGGGAGAGGATTGCACAGATGGAGAAGAGTGCACTCAGGGAGAGAAATGTGCAGAGGGAGAGGACTGCATTGAGGGAGTGGATTGTGCAAAGGGAGAGAATTGTGCAGAGGGAGAAGAATGCAGAGAGGGAGAGGATGGCGCAGAGGTAGAGGATTGCTCAGAGTGAAAGCATTGTGCAGTGGGGAGGATGGTGCAGAGGATTAGGACAGTTTCAATAGGACAACTGAGGGGAAAATTGACACCGCATAGGAATGTCGGGAGAGGAAGGAGAAAAGGACAACAGATAGAGGATGACAGGGACATCAGATGAAAATGGGAAAGGGAAAGGAGGAGCAGGCCATTACGCAGGATAGGACAACGCAAAAGGCGTAAATGATGGGGAGTGGCTTGGCCAGCTCATCTGCCAGCTCTATCAGCATGCTAGAATGGATCTTGTCTGGTGCCATCGACTTGTGAGTATCAAAGTGTCTCATCGTGTCCCTATCTACTTCTTCATGGATTTCAGGGGGACTACATTGCTTCTTCATGACCCTATCTACCTGTTCAGGTAGATGTCCTCCTGCCTTACTGTTGAAAATTGAGACAAAGAAGGTATTTTGTACCTCAGCCTTTTCCTCTTCTTTAGTTACAATGTTCCCCTCCAGGTCCAACAAAGAGCGGACATTCTTCTTACTCTTTTTATAGCATTAATGTATTTATAAAATGTGTCCTTCACAGAAGTGGCCAGCCTAAGTTCTAACTGGGCTTTTGGCTCTCTAATCTTTCTTCTATATGATCTAACAACATCCTTAAACGTATCACAATTTGCCTCCCCCCTTTCCAAAGGTGATACACCCTCTTTTTTTTCCTTCAAGAGCTCTTGCCCATCCAGGCCCAGAGCCTTCCCCACTGGCTCATCTATGATCATATGGGCACAGCCTGTTCCTGTGCCTTCAAGAGGTCCTGTTTGAAGTAGATCCAACTGTCCTGGGCCCCTTTGTTCTTAAGGGCTGCTACCCAGGGTACTCTCCAAATTAGTTATTTTAACAGGCTGACATTTGCCCTCCGGAAGTCCAAAGTGAAAGAAAGACAAAAGGAAGAGCAGGGAAAAGGTCCACTACTGAATTATATGGGAGATAGGGTAACAGAGGATGCAGAGATGGCAGAGCTGCTGAAGTGGAGGGGGTCAAGCCCTTTTCAATGTTGTGCAGTAATAAGACGAGGAGCAATGGATACAAACTTGAACATAGGTTTCATCTCAAACTGAGGAGAAATTTCTTCAGAGTGAGGGTTATAGAGCACTGGAAGAGGCTATCCAAGGGGGTTGTGAAGTCTTCCTTTATGGAGACTTTCAAAACCTGCCTGGATGCATTCCTGTGTGGCCTATCCTAGCTGGTTCTGCTTTTGGCAGGGGGGTTGGACTCAATGATCTCTGGAAGTCTCTTCCAAATTCTAACATTCTGTGATTCTGTAAACCTCCCCTGCCATGATTTCAGGCCATTTCTTCTCATCCTATCACCTGATACTAGAAAGAAGAGACAAGGAAAACCTCCATTCCTTGGTGGACACGGAGGGGAACATAGTAACAAAAAATGAGGAAAAGGCACAGGAACTTAACACCTTCTTTGCCTCAATTTTCAATAGCAGGATAGGTTGTCTTCTGGACAACTGGCCTCCTGAGTTGGCAGATGAAGTCAGGGAGCCGTATAGTTCCCCTGTGATCCAGGAGGAAGTAGTTAGAGACCTGCTTATCCACTTGGATCCCCACAAGTCCACAGGACCAGATAGCATTTATCCTAGGGAGCTGAGAGGGCTGGCAGATGAGCTGGCCAAGCCACACTCCATCATTTTTCAACAGTCTTGGCTCACTGGAGAGGTCCCAGAAGACTGGAAGCTGGCCAACATGATGCCCATCCACAAGAAGGAACAGTTGGACGAGCCAGGGAATTCCAGACCTGTCAGCCTGACCTCAGTGCCAGGCAAGATTATGGAACAGGTCATTCTGAGTGCAATCACACAGCACTTAAAGGGTGGCCAAGGGATTAGGCCCAGCCAACATGGATTTAGGAAGGGCAGGTCCTGCCTCAACAACCTGATTTCCTTCTATGATCAGGTGACCGCCTGGTGGATGTGGGGCAGGCTGTGGATGTAGTCTACTTGGACTTCAGCAAGGCCTTTGACACTGTCCCCCACAGCAAACTACGGTCTAAGCTGTCAGCCCATGGCTTGGACAGCAGCACTCTGTGCTGGGTTAGCAACTGGCAGGACGGCCATGCCCAGAGAGTGGTGGTGAATGGTGCCACAACCAGCTGGCAGCCAGTCACTAGTGGTGTGCCCCAAGGATCAGTGCTGGGCCCCATGCTCTTTAATATCTTTATCAATTATTTGGATGAGGGGATTGAGTCCATCATCAGTAAGTTTGCAGATGACAGCAAGTTGGGGGGCAGGTGTTGATCTGTTAGAGGGTAGAAGGACTCTGCAGAGGGACCTTGCCAGGCTGGACAGATGGGCAGAATCCAACAGCATGAGATTTAACACATCTAAGTGCTGGGTTCTACACACTGGCCACAGCAACCCCATGCAGTGCTACAGGCTGAGGTCAGAGTAGCTGGAGGGTGGCCAGGTAGAAAAGGACTGGTTGATTGTAGCCTGAACATGAGTCAGCAGTGTGCCCAGGAGGGCCAAGAAGGCCAGTGGTCTCCTGGCCTGCATCAGGAATAGTGTGGCCAGTAGGAGCAGGAAAGTCATTCTGCCCCTGTAGTCAGCACTGGTTAAGCATCCTGTGTGCAGTTCTGGGCCCCACAATTTAAGAAAGATGTTGACTTGCTGGGACATGTCCCGAGAAGGGTAACAAAGCTAGGGAGGGGTTCGGAGCACAGCCCTATGAGGAGAGGCTGAGGGAGCTGGGGGTGCTTAGCCTGGAGAAGAGGAGGCTCAGGGGAGGCCCTATTACTGTCTACAACTACCTGAAGGGAGGCTGTAGCCAGGTAGGGGTTGGTCTCTTCTCCCAGGCACCCAGCACCAGAACAAGAGGACACAGTCTCAATCTGCACCAGGGGAGGTTTAGGCTGGATGTTAGGAGGAAGTTCTTCATAGAAACAGAGATTGGCCATTGGAATGGTCTGCCCAGGGAGGTGGTGGAGTAACTACCGCTGGAGGTGTTTAGGAAGAGGCTGGATGGGGCGCTTGGTTCCATGGTTTAGTTGATTAGATCGTGTTGGGTGACAGGTTGGACAGGATGATCTCAAAGGTCTTTCCCAACCTGGTTAATTCAATTCAATTCAACTCAACTCAACTCAACTCAACTCAACTCAACTCTATTCTATTCTAACCCTCACCTTGCTGCAACCTACTTTCAGGTAGATGTTGAGAGCAGAAGGATTCCCTGCAGACTTCTCCCCACTAAACAATCCCAATTCCCCCAGCTGCTTCTCGTAAGATTTGTTTTCTAGTCTCTTCGCCGTATTTGTTACCTTCTGTGGACATGCTCCAATGTCTTTCTGAGATGCCCAAAAGTTTCATAGTTTCATAGTTTCATAGTTTCATTCAGGGTTGGAAGGGACCACAAGGATCATCTAGTTCCAACCCCCCTGCCATGGGCAGGAAACCCCACACTAGATCAGGCTGGACAGAGCCTCATCCAGCCTGCTCTTAAACACCCCCAGGGACGGGGCCTCGACCACCTCCCTGGACAACCCATTCCAGGGTCTCACCACTCTCATGGTGAAGAACCTCCTCCTCACATCCAGCCTGAATCTCCCCACCTCCAGCTTCATTCCATTCCCCCTAGTCCTATCACTACCTGACATCCTGAGAAGTCCTTCCCCAGCCTTCCTGTAGGCCCCCTTCAGATACTGGAAGTGAACACACAGTTCAAGGAATGGCCTCACCATTGCCAAGTACCCCTGCCCCATCACTTTGTTATTCCTGCAAGTCACACTGTTTTTGTCACAGGCAAGGATGCTGTTGACCTTGTCCACCAGAGCACACTGCAGGCTCATGTTCAGCCAGCTATCAACCAACACACCAGGTCCTTTTCTGTCAGGTAACTTTCCAACCACTCTGTCCCAAGCCTGTAGTTCTGCATGGGGTTTGTGTGACCAAAGTGCAGGACTTGGCATTTGGCTTTATTAAACCTCATACAACTGACTTTGGCCCTTTGATGCAGCCTATCCAGATCTCTTTGCAGAGCCTTCCTACCCTCAAGCAGATGAATACTCGCACCCAATTTAGTGCCATCTACAACCTCAGTTCCCTCATCCAGATCACTGATACAGATATTAGAGAAGTGGCCCCAGTATTGAACCCTGGGTGTGGTGGTTTAGGCTGGGTGCTGACCCGGCTGCCACTGCACAGAACACACCTGGGAGGTCCCTACGGGTGGGCCCAGCCCAGGGGGTGGTCACAGGCAGGTATTCAATCCCATAATGCCCTGCTCCCCTATAAAATGCCCATGCGGGGTCTCCACTCTCTCTTTCGTCCCCAGCTGCTGCCTAGGTAAAATGGCGTGAGCCGCCTCCCTTGGGCCTGCCCAGGCCCAAGGCTGGGTTGGGGAGGGGAGGAAAGAGCCCTGGGGGGGGTTTGGGTGTACCCCCAGGTGGGGGATGGGATTTCTCTGGGTCTGTTTTGAGTTTCTCTCTTGTCACTGTGTTTCTAGGTCTCTGCATGCACTCACTGTTCTATTTAAACTTTTCATCACTTTTTTTTGCAATCCGTTTGTCTGAGTTGTTATTTCTGCGCGTGGTGGGGAGGGGGGTCTGCCCCAACCCATTACATTTTGGCGCACCAATGTGGGGCTGGTTGTGGTGCCCACTCTGCAGATCGATTGCAAAAGATGGAGAGTTTAAATTTAGTTCTGGGCGTCGGTTTGGGTTTGCAAGTTGGGGGCTCAAGTTTTGTTGCCGGGGTGACTGTGTGATCTCTCCTGTGGACTGTAGAAGGACTCCTGGTGCGTGCTGATAGCATGGAAGTCCCTCGTGTTGCTTGGGAACAGCGAGGGGTGGCTCTTTCTGTGACTTTCTGCCCAGGGTGGCTTAAAAATGTTCAACTAGCCTAAGAAGGCGAGACCTGCCTTCTCCTCCTTGTTCTCTGCAGAGCGACGAGCGGCAGGGAGCGGAACGGAGGAGGGGGCAGCGGCAAGCAGAGCAGGGTCGGCCCGCGGCTGCTGCGGGGGACGGCCTCCCGCGGCGAGCGGGCAAGCGATGGCTTCCGAAACCCGAGGGGGTGGAGGTGACTTGGACTCTGCATCGCGGCGACAGAGACGGCGGGGGCCGGGCTGGCTGCATTCAAGCGGCGGCAGCACCGCCGAGCCGGGCTGCGTTCAAGCGGCGGCGGCAGCTGTAAAACTTTCCCTGGTGTTTTCGGACATGCTCCGAGAATGGCGCCAAGCACCTGGCTCCGCCTCTTCTCTTCTCAGCGAGTTGTGCTGCAGCCGCCCCTCTGCCGGGGGAAGGCTGTGAATCGGATGCGGTGATGCCTCGGTACGCAAACCCTCGGGGGGAGGTGATGTGCCTGTGATGTGCCGGCGATGTGCCTGTGATGTGCCGGCGATGTGCCTGTGATGTGCCGGTGATGTGCCTTTGTGTAGTTTCGGACTGCAGCTGGAAGCGGTTGGCTGAGGCTCCCTGGAGGGATGGACAAAAGCGGTCGTTGCTCTGACCGGCTTGCCCCAGGGATGGAAAAAGCCACTGATTAACTGTAAAAGCAAACAAAGGCTCGGCTGAGAAGTTGTGAGGTATTGCCAGGTGACCAGGATGTCCCAAAGAGTCCACAAGGAATTCACACTGCAGGAGAATGACTGTGTCGCTGGGAGGTTCCATCATATGAGGAAGAAGAACTGGAATGGACTGATACTTGAGCCTGAATGAGAGACTGTGTGGAAGGACGCCCAGATGAAGACCTGGACTGTTGCTAGACATGTCAGCAGAAGAGTTCTAGTTTGATGATATGTTCTGGGTGCAGGGATTATGGTCTTGAATAAGGGGTGGCGTGTGGTGGTTTAGGCTGGGTGCTGACCTGGCTGCCACTGCACAGAACACACCTGGGAGGTCCCTATGGGTGGGCCCAGCCCAGGGGGTGGTCACAGGCAGGTATTCAATCCCATAATGCCCTGCTCCCCTATAAAATGCCCATGCGGGGTCTCCACTCTCTCTTTCGTCCCCAGCTGCTGCCTAGGTAAAATGGCGTGAGCCGCCTCCCTTGGGCCTGCCCAGGCCCAAGGCTGGGTTGGGGAGGGGAGGAAAGAGCCCTGGGAGGGGTTTGGGTGTACCCCCAGGTGGGGGATGGGATTTCTCTGGGTCTGTTTTGGGTTTCTCTCTTGTCACTGTGTTTCTAGGTCTCTGCATGCACTCACTGTTCTATTTAAACTTTTCATCACTTTTTTTTGCAATCCGTTTGTCTGAGTTGTTATTTCTGCGCGTGGTGGGGAGGGGGGTCTGCCCCAACCCATTACACTGGGGAACACCACTTCTGACCAACAGCCACACCTCTTGATTCATCCAGGCCAGCTTTCTTACCTGCTAACTCATTTTTCAGCACATGTGGAGGGGCTGCTTCTGTGCCTTTAAGTTCCCTGTTTGTAGTGAGAAGCCCCAGTTTTAGCTTGGCTGTTCTTGGGTGCTCCTGTGATGTCCTTGGTCTTATTTCTAGCCATTCTGGTTATGTGCTTTTCCCCCTACAAATATGAACCCTGCTACATCCTGGATCCTTTTCCCCATCGGAGTCAGGCATATGGTCTGTTGCCAGCAGATCTGGTGTCCTGTAAATCAACATCTGATTAAAAAACCCCAAAGTTCTTGTGGATATACAGTGCTAAGTAACATACACCATTAAGTACATGCCACATACACTTACACTATGCAAATAATGAACGCCCTTAGGTGCACCACAACATATTCCATGGATGGACAAGGTCTGCTGTGGAGTTGGGACCATGAACAAGAATATCTGGCTAGACGGACAGTACATAGTCCTGAACCATACATGCTATAGGTAGTTGGGATCCACAATTTTCCAGGTCATCTTTGGGATGGTCTTTTTTTGCTGAAGCAATCCCAGAGGATATATCTACCAAAAATGGTAACTTCTGAAAATACCCCCTCTGAAATGAGACTGTAGTGTGAGATAGTTTGTCTGAAATACATAATCTTCTCAACAGAAGCCAGGTATCTAACTGTGATCTTGTGGGTGATTTCTCCAAATACTGATGTCAGTTGTGCTTTTACTCTTACACTGGTGTCTGCACAGATATATTTTGATCTCTTTATTTGTAAAAAGAATGATTTCAAGTCTAGTAAATTAAATGTGTCATGCAAATGCACAGTGAGAGACAGTTTAACTGTCTCACTGGGTATGTAGAAACAGAGAAGTGTTTATCATCTCTGCTTGTGGCCTGATAAAAAATTAAACTTCACTATCCTTTGGGATATAGCTTTAGTTTAGAATAGTTATCACAAACAGCTTTCTGGTCATAAAGAATTCTCCAAACAAATAAAATCTCAGCTCTGCCAGAACACAGCCTGAGGTGAGGCATTTATTTCTGCATTAAGAGCTTGCAACAGGTGGGGCTCATCACTGTTTGAGAAGATATGGAAAGTCAAAATCAGTGAGCTGCAGAGACTGCTGCAGTTTCAGAAATGGAACAGAAACCCATCTGCTTCTTGGTACTGTGACTGCCAATTTTTGGGATTTCTTTTTTCATTGTGCAAGAGAAAGACAGTGGATGACTGCATTGCACACAGATTCACCATTTAATTCTCATTTCTCCAGTTTCTCTTGGCACAAAATAATTTGAAGGCTCACAGTCCACTTCCTTCCTCTCTGTTGACAATCATTCTTCTTTCTCAGGAAAACACTATTGAATTATTGACACTCTCTGAATGGTAACATTTCTTCCAACAAAGAGCATCAAAAGTCCACTTCTTTTCTCCATTAGTTTTGAGTTTCTTACGACCAGTTTCAGCAGAGTTGTACTAGAGTAGGTATGAGGTAATGGAGTAGATAATCAGACCAGAAATTGTCATCATAGTGCACCAATAGACAGATACATCAACAGGCAAGTGAATCTTATAGCTTCTAAATTGAATGTCTTGAAAATATTACATAGGCAGTGATGTGGTAAGAAAAAGTCATCTGAAACTTGCATACATTAACAGCCTGGACTAGAATCCCAGCTTAGATAAGCCAGCAAGGAGTTTTGCATTAAGTGATGGTGGTCATCCTGCCTTAACCAAAGGCTCTTTTGTCTTGAGCCAAGTTAGAAAAGCCCTTGGAGCTTTTACCCTCTTCCTCACATGTCTGCCATTTTTAATTCAGTAAGATAGTTGATAGTGAGATTCAAACTGAGACATCATGAAACCACCATAATGATACTTTTATACTTGATGTGGTAGACCTGTTCATTGTGTGAGGCAAGAATATACTCCTTTTTCACATTCCTGCTAGTTTTTAGTTATTGATTTTCTGGCTTGGAGGTCCAGCAAGCTTTGAGGGAAAATTGGATTAAAATTGTTTCATTAGATGTATCAACACTGTCAGCATCAGAGAGCAAGAAAATCGAGAATCTTTGGTAGGCTAATTTTGAAACTGATAATGAAAACTGGTAAGTCTGAAAACAGTCTGAAATTCTTAATTCCTTAGTTAGCAATAATTTTACAGACTCTTTTCCTGTATGCAGCACAACAGAATGAAGCATACAATTCAGTTCTCATCTTAACTTTTAGGGTTGAATCTAAGCAGTAAAGGAGAGAGATCTTCTATGCCCCCTTTTATTTAGAAACCAAATATATTTAATGTGGAGGACATAGAATCTTCCCTCAATGTGATTGATAAAACAAGGTGGCAATTATTTTTCTCAGACTTTTTTATAAAGATAAATTGTGATACACTTTAGGTAAATGCCTCGAATATGAGTAAATTTTTTCAGCAGTGCCTCTGGCTTTTGTACAGAAAATCTTTCAAAATCAAGAAAAAATCTATCAAAATATAATATCCCCCAAACAAGCTGACCTCTGCTCCTAGTCCTACTGCTGGTCTCAGGAGATCAAAGCATGTCAGGGGTTGGAAGGAACCTCTGGAGATCACTGAGTCAAACTCCCTTGCCAGAGCAGGGCATACAGGATAGGATAGGATAGGATAGGATAGGATAGGATAGGATAGGATAGGATAGGATAGGATAGGATAGGATAGGATAGGATAGGATAGGATTAACCAGATTGGAAAAGACCTTTGAGATCATCAAGTCCAACTCATCATCTACAACTAAACCATGGTACCAAGTGCCCCATCCAGCCTCTTCTTAAACATCTCCAGTGACAGCATCTCCACCACCTCCCTGGGCAGCCCATTCCAATGGCCAATCTCTCTTCCTGTGAAGAATTTCTTCCTAACATCCAACTCAAATCTCCCCTGGTGCAGATTGACACTGTGTCCTCTTGTTCTGGTGCTGGGTGCCTGGGAGAAGAGACCAACCCCCACCTGGCTACAACCTCCCTTCAGGTAGTTGTAGACAGCAATAAGGTCTCTCTTGAGCCGCCTCTTCTCCAGGCTAAGCACCCCCAGCTCCCTCAGCCTCTCCTCATAGGGCTGTGCTCCAAACCCCTCCCCACCTTTGTTGCCATTCTCTGGACACGCTCCAGCAACTCAACATCTTTCCTAAACTGAGGGGCCCAGAACTGCACAAGGGACTCAATGTGTGGCCTAACCAGTGCTGAGTACAGGAGTAAAATTACTTCCCTGCTTCTGCTGGCCACATTGTTCCTGATCCAGGCCAGGATGACATTGGCCCTCTTGGCCAATAACATAACCTAGTGCAGGTTGCACAGGAACACATCCAAATGGGCCTTGAAATTCTCCAGAGAAGGAGACTCCACAATCTCACTAGGCATCCTGTTCCAGTGTTCTGTGACTCTTAGAGTAAGAAGTTCCTGCTCATACTGAGATAGAACATCCTGTGCTGTAGTCTACATCCATTGCCCCTTGTCCTATCACAGGGCACAAGTAAGAAGAGCTTGTCCTTTTATTCTTGACAGCCAGCCCTCAGACATTCATGAACATTTACTAAATCCTCTTTCACTTTTCTCTCCAGGTCCCTCAGTCTTTCCTCATAAGGCAGTGCTCCAGTCCCTTAGTCATCCTTGTAGCCCTCTGTTGGACTCTCTTAAGTAGACCCCCTGTCCCTCCTGAACTGGGGAGCCCAGAGCTGGACAGAATATTTCAGGTGAGATCTCACTAGGGTAGAGTAGAGGGGAAGGAGGACCTGCCTTGATCTGCTGGACAAACTCTTCTTAATGCCCCCCAGGGTCCCATTGGCCTTCTTGGCCACAAAGGCACATTGTTGGCCCATGGATAACTTGCTAGCCACCAGAACTACCAGGTCCTTTTCCACAGGGATGCTCGTCAGCAGATCACCTCCCAGCCTGTACTGGTACAGTTTGTTATTCCTTCCTAGACACAGGACTCTGCACTTATCCTTGTTAACACTCATTAGGTTCCTATTTACCTAGCTCCCCAGGCTGTCAAAGTCTCGCTGAATGATTTGGAATGACTGTGTGAACAGGTCATGTCTAAGCAACTGTATTTCAGACAGCCAAGACTTAAAGTTATGTGCACATGATCTACTATCTTGAAAGACAGCAAGACATTTACTATTCACATAAATAAAACATGGGCAAGTGTCAGAATGACCTTTGTCAAGTCTCTGCCAGGCTCCAAAGCACGCTGACTAGCCTTGATTGCCCTGAGAAACCTCAGCTAGATCTTCTGTACATGTTCACTGACCCCACCTCCTATCCATCAGCACAAAAGCTGCATCTAAGCCAGGTCCTAGGTTGATCTATGCTGTAATTGTACTTGTTTTCAGCCCTGTTCATTTTTTTTTAAATTATTTTTTTCATGTGGGCTTTAGATGTATGGTTTAGCATTATTTCTAGTTCTGGCAAGTTGTCTGTTGCCCCTGGTAGGACTCCTTCAGCCCCTTTCTTCCAAGCACAAATACAGAATTTGTCTTGCTGAGCTGATTTGTTTGTTTGTTTCCAGGGTGCAAGGGCTCACAGTGATGTGTTTAACCTTGGTCTTGGCACATTTTTTCATTTTTGCAAAAGTAAATTTTACTGGATTAAGGAAGGGAAGACTGAATGATCTAAATCATAACTAAGCCTCATGACCTAGGAGTCAGGGAGTGGCATCAGGATGAGATCACAACAAATGAGGAAGTAGCCAGTGAGCTTCTACGTTGCTTAGATGCACACGAGTCTATGAGGCTTGATGGGCTACACCCAAGGGTGCTGAGGGAGGTGGCAGATGTGCTCACCAAGCCACTTTCCATTATTTATCTGAAGTCCTGGCTGATTGGGGAGGTCCCAATGGACTGGATGGTAGCAAATATAACCAGAGGATCAGGCCCACTCAGCATGGGCTTATGAAGGGGAGGTCCTTCCTGACCAATCTGATCTCCTTCTATGACAGCATGACCTGACTCCTGGATGAAAGAAAGGCTGTGGATATTGTCTACCTAGACTCTCAAAAAGCCTTTGACACTGTTTCCCATAGAATTCTCATGGACAAGCTGGCTGCTTGCGCATTGGATGAGCACGCACTCTGCTGGATAAAGCACTGGCTGAGTGAACAGACCCAAAGAGTGGTGGTAAATAGAGTTAAATCCAGGTGGTGGCTGATCACAGGTGGTGTTCCTCAGGGCTCAGTGTTCGGAGCACTTCTGTTGAACATAGTACCATAGTATCATGGAATCAGTCAGGATTGGAAGGGACCACAAGGATCATCTAGTTCCAACCCCCCTGCCATGGGCAGGGACACTCCACACTAGATCAGGCTGGCCAGAGCCCCATCCAGCCTGGGCTTAAACACCTCCAGGGACGGGGCCCCAACCACCACCGTGGACAACCCATTCCAGGGTTTCACCACTCTCATGGTGAAGAACTTCCTCCTCACATCTAGCCTGAATCTCCCCACCTCCAGCTTCATTCCATTCCCCCTAGTCCTATCACTACCTGAGATGCTGAGAAGTCCTTCCCCAGCCTTCCTGTAGGCCCCCTTCAGATACTGGAAGGCCACAATTAGGTCACCTCAGAGCCTTCTCTTCTGCAGACTGAACAGCCCCAACTCCTTCAGTCTGTCCTCATAGGAGAGGTGCTCCAGCCCTCTGATCATCCTCGTGGCCCTTCTCTGGACACCTTCCAGCACCTCCACATCCCTCTTGTAATAGGGGCTCCAGAACTGGACACAGTACTCCAGGTGGGGTCTCACCAGGGCTGAGTAGAGTGGGAGGATCACCTCCCTCGACCTGCTGGCCACACTTCTCCTGATGCAGCCCAGGGTCTGATTGGCTTTCCAGGCTGCAAGTGCACATTGAGAGCTCCTGTTGAGCTTTTTGTCCACCAGCACCCCCAAGTCTCTCTCCTCAGGGCTGCTTTTCAGCCAGTCACTGCCCAGCCTGGATTTGTGCTTGGGATTGCCTCAACCCAGATGCAGGACCCTGCACTTGCTCTTGTTGAACCTCATGAGGTTGGCTTGTGCCCACCTCTCCAGCCTGTCAAGGTCCCTCTGGATGGCCTCCCTTCCCTCCAGCGTGTCTGCTGCACCACACAGCTTGGTGTCATCAGCAAACTTGCTGAGGGTGCACTCAATACCACTGTCCATGTCACCCACAAAGATGTTGAACAAGACAGGTCCCAGGACTGATCCCTGAGGGACTCCACTTGTCCCTGGCCTCCACTGGGACATGGACCCATTGACAGCCACTCTTTGGGTGCGGCCATGAAGCCAGTTCCTTATCCATCTAGTGGTCCACCCATCAAACCCATGTGTCACCAGTTTGGAGACCAGGATGTGGTAAAGGACAGTGTCGAAGGCTTTGCTCAGGTACAGGTAAACGATATCAGTTGCTCGCCCCTCATCTATTAATAATGTCACCTGCTCATAGAAGGCCCCCTGTTCTAGCTGTCCTTCACTTCCTGTAGAGTTTCCTTTTAAGCAATAGTGTGTCCAGTAACTCCTTGCTCATCCAGGCAGGCCTCCTAGCATTCTTACCTGCTTTTGTCTTTGTTGGTATACAGAGCTCCTGGACACAGAGGAGGTGGGCCTTGAATACTGACCAGCTGTCCTGGGTCCCTCTTCCCTCCAGGGCTTTGTCCCACCACACTTTGGCTAGCAGATCCCTGAAGCGATCAAAGTCTGCATGCCTAAAGTCTAGGGTCATAAGCTTGGAATACTTCCTCCTGATTGCCCTGAGGAGATTAAATTCAACTGCTTCATGGTCACTGCAGCCAAGGCTGTCTCTGAGCCTCACACTGCTTACCAGCCCTTCCCTGTTGGTGAGAACAAGGTCCAGCATAGCACCTTTTCTTGTTGGTTCCTCTACCATTTGGAGGAGGAAGTTGTCTTCTATGCAGTCCAGGAACATCCTGGATTGCTGGTGCCTTGCTGTGCTGTCCCTCCAGCAGATGTCAGGGTGGTTGAAATCACCCATGAGGACCAGGGCTTGTGACCTGGAAGCCGCTTCTGTTTGCCTGTGGAGGGCCTCATCTGCTTGGATCTGCTGGTCACGTGGCCTGTAGGAGACCCCCACAGTAATATCTCCTTCCCCTGTCCTGCCTTGAATTTTAACCCATACACTCTCAACCAGCTCATCATCCCTCTCCAGGTGGAGCTCCACTGATTCCAGCTGGTTATTGACACAGAGGGCAACACCTCCTCCTCTCCTTCCCCTCCTATCCTTCCTAAAGAGCTTATACCCATCTATCCCTACATTCCAGTCATAGGATTCATCCCACCAAGTTTCAGTAATAGCCACTATGTCGTGGCATCCCAGCAGCACAGTGGCCCTTAACTCATCCTGTTTGTTGCCCAAGCTGCGCGCATTCGCATAGAAGCACTTCAGCTGGGCTGGCCTTGTCCTCCTCTTGTGCCAATTCCCCTCGGTTTCCACAGAATGTCCTGGCGGATCATTCGTGGCTTGCCTCAGGGCAGCAAGTTGAGAGCCCTTACCAGCTCTCCTTCTCTCTGCTGCTGGTGAGCTGCCCCTCTGTTTGTCACCGGCCAGCAGGAGACTATTAAGCCCTTCTCCCTTCAAATCTAGTTCAAAGCCCTATCAATGAGCCTTGCCAATTCCTGCCCCAGGATTCTTTTCCCCCTCTGGCACAAGTGTGTCCCATAAGTTGTTTTCAGCTCAGGTGCCTTGAAAACCAATCCATGATTGTGGAACCCAACGCCCTGTCGATGGCACCAGCCCCTGAGCCATGAATTGACCTGTCGGCCCTTCCTCAGTGTTCCCTCATCCATTGCTGACATTAGAGGGATAGCAGAGAACACAACTTGAGCTCCTGATCCCTTCAGCAGTTGCCCTAAGGTTCTGAAACCTTTTTTAATAGATTGTGAGCCTCCCATTGTTGCATCGTCACTACCCACCTGAAAGACCAGAAGTGGGTAGTAGTCTGAAGGACTCACGAGTTTGGGAATTCTATCTACAATGTCTTTTACTTGGGCACCAGGGAGGCAGCTGACCTCTCTATGAAATAGGTCTGGTCTGCATATATGGCCCACTGTTCCCTTCATATGGCACTGTTCCCTTCAGTAGGGAGTCTCCTATAACGATAACCCTACGAGGTTTCTTTTCCGGGTAAGTTTTGATGGCTGGCTTACTGAATCCAACATGGATTCAGGAAAGGCAGATCCTGCCTCTCCAACCTGATCTCTTTCTATGATCAGGTGACCCGTCTGGTGGATGTGGGGAGGCCTGTGGATGTGGTCTACCTAGACTTCAGCAAGGCCTTTGACACCGTCCCCCACAGCAAACTGCTGACTAAGCTGTCAGCCCGTGGATTGGACCATTACACTCTGTGCTGGGTTAGGAACTGGCTGGAGGGCCGGGCCCAGAGAGTGGTAGTGAACGGTGCCACATCCAGCTGGAGGCCAGTCACCAGTGGTGTCCCCCAGGGATCAGTGCTGGGCCCTGTCCTCTTCAACATATTCATTGATGATCTGGATGAAGGAGTAGAGTCAGTCATCAGCAAGTTTGCAGATGACACAAAGTTAGGGGCAGATGTTAGTCAGTTAGAGGGTAGAAAGGCTCTGCAGAGGGACCTCGACCGACTGGACAGATGGGCAGAGTCCAATGGGATGTCATTCAACAAGTCCAAGTGCCGAGTGCTGCACTTTGGCTATGGCAATCCCATGCAGAGCTATAGTTTCATAGTTTCATAGTTTCATAGTTTCATTCAGGGTTGGAAGGGACCACAAGGATCATCTAGTTCCAACCCCCCTGCCATGGGCAGGGAAACCCCACACTAGATCAGGCTGGACAGAGCCTCATCCAGCCTGCTCTTAAACACCCCCAGGGACGGGGCCTCGACCACCTCCCTGGACAACCCATTCCAGGGTCTCACCACTCTCATGGTGAAGAACCTCCTCCTCACATCCAGCCTGAATCTCCCCACCTCCAGCTTCATTCCATTCCCCCTAGTCCTATCACTACCTGACATCCTGAGAAGTCCCTCCCCAGCCTTCCTGTAGGCCCCCTTCAGATACTGGAAGGCCACAATTAGGTCACCTCGGAGCCTTCTCTTCTGCAGACTGAACAGCCCCAACTCCTTCAGTCTGCTCTCATAGGAGAGGTGCTCCAGCCCTCTGATCATCCTTGTGGCCCTTCTCTGGACACGTTCCAGCACCTCCACATCCCTCTTGTAATAGGGGCTCCAGAACTGGAGGCAGTACTCCAGGTGGGGTCTCACCAGGGCTGAGTAGAGGGGGAGGATCACCTCCCTCGACCTGCTAGCTACACTTCTCCTGATGCAGCCCAGGATCTGATTGGCCTTGCGGGCTGCAAGTGCACATTGGGAGCTCATGTTGAGCTTTTTGTCCACCAGTACCCCCAAGTCTCTCTCCTCAGGGCTACTTTCCAGCCAGTCACTGCCCAGCCTGTATTTGTGCCTGGGATTGCCTCGACCAGATGCAGGACCCTGCACTTGCTCTTATTGAACTTCATGAGGTTGGCTTGTGCCCACCTCTCCAGCCTGTCAAGGTCCCTCTGGATGGCCTCCTTCCCTCCAGTGTGTCTGCTGCACCACATAGCTTGGTGTCATCAGCAAACTTGCTGAGGGTGCACTCAATGCCACTGTCCATGTCACCCACAAAGATGTTGAACAAGACAGGTCCCAGGACTGATCCCTGAGGGACTCCGCTTGTCACTGGCCTCCACTGGGACATGGACCCATTGACAGCCACTCTTTGGGTGCGGCCATCAAGCCAGTTCCTTATCCATCTAGTGGTCCACCCATCAAACCCATGTGTCACCAGTTTGGAGACCAGGATGTGGTGCGGGACAGTGTCAAAGGCTTTGCTCAGGTCCAGGTAAATAACATCAGTTGCTCGCCCCTCATCTATTAATGTTGTCACCTGCTCATAGAAGGCCACCAGGTTGGTCAGGCAGGATTTGCCCTTGGCAAAGCCATGCTGCCTGTTCCCAATTACCTCTTCACTATTCTTTTGAGCAAGTAGTGACTCCAGGAGGATCTGCTCCATGATCTTTCCAGGCACAGAGGTGAGACTGACTGGCCTGTAGTTCCCTGGTTCCTCCTTCTTACCCTTTTTGAAGATGGGGGCAATGTTTCCCCTTTTCCAGTCCGTGGGGACTTCACCAGATTGCCATGACTTTTGAAATATAACAGAGAGGGGTTTAGCAACCTCATCTGCCACTTCTCTCAGCACCCGTGGGTGTATCCTGTCGGGTCCCATGGACTTGAACACTTTCAGGTTCTTCAGATGATCACGAACCTGATCTGCACTTACAATGGGCAGTTCTTCCTCCCCATCCCTGGCTTTGACTTCCATAACATCAGGAGTGTGGCTAGAGGCCCTTGCAGTGAAGACTGAGGTAAAGAAGTTATTAAGTACCTCAGCCTTTTCCTCATCCCTTGTGACCATGTCACCATTTTCCCTTTCTGAGGGGGCCCACACCTTCCCTAGTCTTCTTCTTCCCATTAATATACCTGTAAAAGTTCTTAGTGTTCCCTCTAATCTCCCTGGCTAGATTCAATTCAAACTCTGCTTTGGCTTTCCTAACCAGGACTCTCGCTGCTCGGGCAGCTTCCTTATATTCCCCCTGTTCTACCTGTCCTTCCCTCCACTTCCTGTAGAGTTTCCTTTTAAGTAATAGTGTGTCCAGTAGCTCCTTGCCCATCCAGGCAGGCCTCCTAGCATTCTTACCTGCTTTTCTCTTTGTTGGTACACAGAGCTCCTGGACACAGAGGAGGTGGTCCTTGAATACTGACCAGCTGTCCTGGGTCCCTCTTCCTCCAGGGCTTTGTCCCACGACACTTTGGCTAGCAGATCCCTGAAGCGATCAAAATCTGCACGCCTAAAGTCTAGGGTCGTGAGCTTGGAATACTTCCTCCTGATTGCCCTGAGGATGTTAAATTCAACTGCTTCATGGTCACTGCAGCCAAGGCCATCTCTGAGCCTCACATTGCTTACCAGCCCTTCCCTGTTGGTGAGAACAAGGTCCAGCATAGCACCATTTCTTGTTGGTTCCTCTACCATTTGGAGGAGGAAGTTGTCTTCTATGCAGTCCAGGAACATCCTGGATTGCTGGTGCCTTGCTGTGTTGTCCCTCCAGCAGATGTCCGGGTGGTTGAAATCACCCATGAGGACCAGGGCTTGTGACCTGGAAGCCGCTTCTATTTGCCTATGGAGGGCCTCATCTGCTTGGATCTGCTGGTCAGGTGGCCTGTAGGAGACCCCCACAGTAATATCTCCTTCCCCTGTCCTGCCTTTAATTTTAACCCATACGCTCTCAACTAGCTCATCATCCCTCCCCAGTTGGAGCTCCACTGATTCCAACTGGCTACTGACATAGAGGGCAACACCTCCTCCTCTCCTTCCCTGCCTATCCTTCCTAAAGAGTTTATATCCATCTATGCCTACATTCCAGTCATGGGATTCATCCCACCAAGTTTCAGTAACTGCCACTATGTCGTGGCATCCCAGCAGCACAGTGGCCCTTAACTCATCCTGTTTGTTGCCCAAGCTGCGCGCATTCGCATAGAAGCACTTCAGCTGGGCTGGCCCTGGCCTCCTCTTGTGCCAATTCCCCTCGGTTTCCACAGAATGTCCTGGTGAATCATTCGTGGCTTGCCTCAGGGCAGCAAGTTGAGAGCCCTTACCATCTCTCCTTCTCTCTACTGCTGGTGAGCTGCCCCTCTGTTTGTCACCAGCCAGCAGGAGACTATAAACCCCTTCCCCCTTCAAATCTATAGGCTGGGGTCGGAGTGGCTGGAGAGCTCCCAAACAGAGAGGGACCTGGGTGTGCTGATTGACAGCCACCTGAATATGAGCCAGCAGTGTGCCCAGGTGGCCAGGAGGGCCAATGGCATCCTGGCCTGCATTAGGAATAGTGTGGCCAGCAGGAGCAGGGAGGTCATAGTGCCCCTGTACTCTGCTTTGGTTAGGCCGCACCTGGAGTACTGTGTCCAGTTCTGGGCCCCTCAATTTAAGAAGGACATCGAAACACTTGAGCGTGTCCAGAGAAGGGCAACAAGGCTGGTGAGAGGCCTTGAACACAAGCCCTATGAGGAGAGGCTGAGGGAGCTGGGATTGTTTAGCCTGGAGAAGAGGAGGCTCAGGGTGACCTCATTGCCCTCTACAGCTACCTGAAGGGTGGTTGTAGCCAGGAGGGTTGGCCTCTTCTCCCAGGCAGCCAGCACCAGAACGAGGGGACACGGTCTCAGGCTGCGCCAGGAGGTTCAGACTCGAGGTGAGGAGGAAGTTCTTCACCGAGCGAGTCATTCGGCATTGGAACGGGTTGCCCAGGGAGGTGGTTGAGTCATCGACCCTGGAGGCGTTCAAGGGGAGATTGGACGTGGCACTTGGTGCCATGGTCTAGGCATGGGGTCTGTGTTGATAGGTTGGACTCGATGATCCCCGAGGTCCTTTCCAACCTAAGTGATACTGTGATACTGTGATACTGTGAGGTAACCTGTCATTGGTGCAGCTTCTGACCTTCTTGAGTCCTTGACCTTACCAATGACCTGTTCCTCCTGCAGAGCCTCATACCTGTTCTGTAATTGCACTGTAGGCAGCATGCTGCTCAAAGTAGCAGACTTTGTATGTTTGCATTTCTTCCGTCCGGCAGAGACCTGTTCCCATTGGCCCTGCTCATGTGGGTTACTACAGGGAGGTTGAGAGGCTTGATGATGGGAAGGTATCAAACTCCCTGTTCCACTAAGAATTATCCCCTGTTCTGGTTTTGAAGAGGTTAGATTATGGGAATAGTCAATTTTCCGTTTGCCATCTTTTATAGCTCTTAGCCTTTCCACCTCTTCTTTTAGTTCGGCCACCATGCTCATCAGATCACTGATCTGCTCACACCTAACACAGAAGTTGTTCCTTCCATCCTCCACATCGAGTGCCAGGTTCCAGCGCTCACTGCAGCCACCTGCCTGAACATCTGCATGCTTGTGAGTGCTCTCTGTTTGGATGCCCACTGTTCTTCTGTTAGCCTTTGCTCTAGTAGTAACCATCTTGCAGTAACCACCCTCTCCACCCAACGGGTGCTTTCTTTCCCCCTGTCATTGAGCAGGCTGAGCTGCATTCCTCAAGCTGCCTCCTCTCTTCAGCCACGGGCTGCATTCTATTTGGTTGGCAAGTGGTTTCCGCAGCAACCCCTCCTGCAGCTACGTCACTGGTCACTGCCTTCAGGCACGTAGGCAACACAAGCCTGCTGCCCCTCCTCCCCTCTACATCTTTATTGATGACCTTGGTGAAGACATAGAGTGTGCCATCAGTAAATGTGCAGATGACACCAAGTTGGGTAGGATGCTGATCAACACAAGGGTAGGGAGGCTCTACAGAGGGACTTGGATAGATTGGATCAATGGTCAACATTAACAGGATGATCTTTAACAAGGCCAAATGCCAGGTCCTGAATTTGGGTCACAACAACCGCAAGCAATGCTACAGGCTTGGGGAAGTGTGGCTGGAAAGATGTCTGGCAGAAAGGGACCTGGGGATTCTAAATGTCTGGCAACTGAACATGGGCCAGCAGTGTGCCCAGGTGGCCAAGAAAGCCAAAGGCATACTGGCTTCTATCAGAAATGCTGTGTCCAGCAGGAGTAGGGAGGTGACTGAGGCCACACCGCAAGTGTTGCATCCAGTTTTGGGCACCCCAATACAAGAGAGATGTGGAGGTGCTGGAGTGAGTGCAGAGGAGGGTAAATTCGATGAGGAGTGACTAAAGGAGCTGTGGCTGTTTAGTTTGGAAAAGAGGAGGCTGAGGGGAGACCTCACTGCTGTCTACAATTACCTGAAAGGACTTTGTGGAGAGGCTGGTCTCTTCTCCCAGAGAATTGGTGATAGAACAAGAGGGAGTGGCCTCAAGCTGCGACTGGGTAGGTTTAGACTGGACATTAGGAAAATATTTTTCATAGACAGAGTGGTCAGGCATTGAAATGTGCTGCCCAGGCAGATGGTTGAGTCACCAAACCTGGATGTGTTTAAAGGTCATTTAGACATGGTGCTCACAAATATGGTTTAGGGGTGATCCTTGTAGAGTAGAGCTATTGGTTGGACTTGGTGACCCTGAGGGTCTTTTCCAACCTGAGCGTTTCTATGATTCTATCATTCTACAAAATGTTTGGATGGTGAGTGTAATTGTGGTAGTTGTGAGAGCTTATGGTTCTCTAAAACCACAAAAAGTAGGATCCAAAGTTTGTTTATAACCTGAGAGCATAAAGGGGGAAAATAGAATAAGGTCACTTAGAAAAAGTAGTTCAAAATTCTGTTGGAAGCCTGAGTTAAATCTGCTGCTGTTATTCAAAACCATTCCGTGTCATGCCAGCTTCAAAATGAAAAGTGCTGTCTGGGGCAAAGTATTTTGGGTCTTGAAGTTCGGATTGTAGCATAGGAGGCTTCCAGTTCTGGCTGCTGCTTTAATTTTCCAATGTTTGGCTCTGTGTCTGTTCCATCTCAACCCAAAGGGGTTTTTTATGTTACTTTTCCTCACTTCTGTGAGGAAAACAGGTGGTTACATTCATTACATTCTTGGCACCCATCATGGGGCTTCAAAGCAGCTGTCTTAACTAACACAGAAGATGTTGGGAGGAAATTAAAAGGTTGAGATATAAGAGAAAGAAGTGATATAATGAGAGGGTCAATTAAGGCTTGAGACTTGTTAAGAAATTTTATATAAGGTTTTGTAGTGGGTTGAAATAGCCCCTCAACTAATTTGGAGAAAATACCTCCAAAATAAATTGCCAGACCAGCTCAGTTTGCAATGGAAGTAAATGAATCTCTCTTCACAAGCAAACTACAATCTAGAAATACGAAATGTAATGAGTATGTACAAAATACATGATATATGTACAACACATACACATTAAACAGCACAGAAATTCCTCACCTCTCTGGACAGCTCCAGGGCACCCCTTCACCTCAATCACAGAATAGAATCATAGAATAAATATGGTTGGAAAAGACCTCAGAGATCATCAAGTCCAACCTACTACCTAACACCTCATGACCAACTAAACCATGGTTTCAAGTGCCACATCCAATCCTTTTTTGAACACCTCCAGTGATAGAGACTCCACCACCTCCCTGGGCAGCACATTCCAAACGCCAATTACTCTTTCTGTGAAGAACTTTCTCCTCACCTTGAGCCTAAACTTCCCCTGGCACAGCTTGAGACTGTGTCCTCTTGTTCTGCCACTGGTTGCCCGGGAAAAGTGACCAGCCCCCACCTGTCTACAACCTCCCTTCAGGTAGTTGTAGAGAGCAATAAGCTCTGAGTCGTAGAGAGCAATAAGCCTTGAGCCTCCTCTTCTCCAGGCTAAGCAACCCCAGCTGCCTCAGCCTCTTCTCACAGGGCTTGTGCTCCAGGCCTCTCCCCAGCCTTGTTGCCATTCTCTGGAGATGTTCTCTCCCTCTTTCCCATTACCTCACACAGCAGTCAAAACAGAGATACCCAGCCAGGCCACAGAAAAGAGCAAGAGGAAAGTTGCAAGCAGAAGCGATAGGAGAAAAGAAAGCAAGAACTATTTATGCCTCTGCTCTATATTCCCATAAGCAATCCAATATCAATTTTATCATTATTGCCCTTTTGCATCCAATGGTAATTTATTTTCATTCTTCGCAGACAGGCACTAGGCTAAAGTTTCCCCTTCATACTGTAACAATTTTTTTTTTATTCTGTGGTGTGCTCACTGCGTCCATGTATTTGTTTTCCAGGAGCAGCTGGGGCTGTGCTGGCATTCTGTATGTATTGCTTCTGGTGATAAACATTGTCTCAGGGGAATAGCTTTGAGCTGTGCTGTTGCTCTGCTGGTTTTTAACGTCAGGTTTTGTTCAGAGCAATACAGGACTCTCAAGGATATCACTGAGAGATCTGCCCCAATGCTGGATAATTATGAGTGGCAAGGTGTGTGGGAAAGTACGAGTAATTTCCTAGGGTAGCGGTCCCCTCTTTTTTTGGGGGGAAATATCATCCCTGAGCAAGTGCAAAACCCTGACAAGCTGGTGAAATATTTGAAAAAACATCTCTTGTCAGCCTGGCGGTTCACAAGAGACAGAAAATACTGTGATGCATTGAGGCCTGGCCTATGCCTAGTTTCGGCTTGAGGTGAGGAGAAAGTTCTTCACAGAGAGAGTTGTTAGCCATTGGAATGTGCTGCCCAGGGAGGTGGTGGAGTCACCATCCCTGGAGGTGTTCAAGAGGGAATTGGACGTGGCACTTGGTTCCATAGTTTAGTCATGAGGTCTGTGGTGACAGGTTGGACTTGATGATCTTTGAAGTCTTTTCCAACCTTACTGATTCTATGATTCTAGGATTCTATTGAGCCTTTCTCATTGCTGTCTGGATTGCTCAGGGGCAAGAGAAGGTCTCTGAGCCTACAGACAGACCAAAAGGCATGGCAACTGCACCTGAGAATCAGCCTGAGCAAGTATCAGCTGCTCCTGTATGGAAAAAGAAGCAGACAATGAAAGCAGTTCCTCCTGCAAAAAAAAAGGATGGACAAGAGCCATCGTAAGAGCAAGGGAATGAGCCAGGGCTCCGCACTTGATTTTTATCTCCAGTTTTGTAAGATAGCTAAGGACAAACAGTGGATAAAATGAGAATCAGGCCTCATCATGGTAAGGGAAATGTCTCTTCCTCTCTCCAAGCACACGTTTTAGCTGTGAAGGAACTGTACTGGGACACCTATCAACTCAAGAAGAACATCTTCTATTCTCCACCTGTTACAGTCCCATGTTTCAGCCATGAGGAGAGGGTGCTGCCCTGTCTGAGGGAGAGAATCTGGGAGGTACACACCATGGTGTACCCTGTAGTTTTACTTGTGTGACAATACAGAGGACATGAGAAAATGGAAGAGAAAACCCACTGCAGTCGTGGCTACACAAGTACGTGAATGACAGGCAATTCTCCTCTGAAGAGCAGTGCTTCAGTTTCCTGTTCCCTACAGTATAGTAAGTATCTCACAGCAGTTCTCTCTCATTACTACTATCCAGATTGTAAGTTTGGCATATAGATAAGGTTCAGGAGAAAGAAAATATCTGCACCTGCTGATCTAAAAGTGCCCTACAAACCTTAAGTTACATAGGTCTTAAGAAAACACTGTTCTCATCCTCAGAACTGTGCTGTAGATACCACCTGTATACAGGTGGTTTTCTTTATCCTTGATTAACTGTTCAAACTTCTATCAAAGCAAATGTCTCTAATGCTGAGAACACAGAGATAGTTAGATTTTACACACAAGACTGCAAGAGTTGATTGAAGCCTTTTGTAGTGAAGGTGACAGCATTCATTGGTGCATTAATTGAACTATTTATTCCAGTGACAGTAAAAGAGAAGTAAACAAATGCAGCCTACTTTGACTACAGCCTGTTAGAACAGGCTTCTTATTATTTTTTGGAGTCTTACTAAAGAAGCAAACAAGTTCAGATTACTTCATCTTATACTAATTTGACTTTCTGTTATCAAGTATCTGAAAAGCACAATCTTCACGCCTGTTTCTGTGAATATTTGCTCCTAACATTTAGTGTTTCTCAAATACTGTAAATTGCTAAGCCAATACATTCTGTTACTTAGATTTGGGTTGAGTAGTAGACAAAATTCACTGAAAGGCTTTGGAGGTCCATTCCAACCCAGACCATTGTGTGGCTCTATGATTCCGTGATTCTATGTTTTAGCACCTGACTTGGTAGAGTTAGATAATGGTTGGACTTGATGATCTTTTCCAATTAGAGTGATTCTATGACTCTGAGAAATATTCACAGTAACGGTGATAATGTAATCATGTAATTGTACTATTTATTATTTCTGTGGTTCCCAACACAATGCTCTTCAATAGGAAAACAGATGAATGAGGTATCTTAAAAATTATTCATGACTCATCCATTGTGATTCATGGTGGCACAATAACACTTTGAGAGGAAAGGCTCTAAAGGCAGAGAAATTTTCTGAATCTCATGTATTTAATATCTAAGATACAGAAGGCTAAGATTAACTGTTGGGGGTAAAAAAATTATGACTTACAGGGTAGAAATTCCACACCATGAGAATAGTCAATTTCTGAATTTTGGTTGAGCTCTGAATTAAAGAGCCTTACCTGCTTTTGTTTTGAAATTCACTTAGAATGAGCAAAAGTATAATGAGATTACTCTTTTATTAGTAACAATATTATTATTGTTATCAATGTTATTATTATTATTCTAATTGAAGCACTGCAGTTTTAAAAATCAATGCTGAATCGAGGAAGATACAACAGTATTTTGTCCATAAAGTGTTAGATAAGGCCACTGAAAATCTCCTCCAAGTAATCCCTTCAAAAAGACTGAGTAAGAAACCCAACATATGCTTTGCTTTGGGTAGATGGACTTTTTCCAGCAAATGGTTCTAATGATGTGGTGTCTGAGCAGTCATAGGAATGAATGCCACTGGGGCACCATGCTGGCCTCTAGCTGACAAGGAAAAACCTCTGGTGAGCTCGATCTGTCATAATCATCTCTAATGTTCTGTACCAGAAAATTCAAATGCATTTACATTAGTAGAAAGCCTGGCTTTAATTTCTGCAAATGACCTTTTTTAAAAAAAATCTCCCTGTGATTCAGACTTTTCTAAGGATAATAGCCAGCAAACTGTAGAACATACAATAACTGCGGCGCTTGAAGGATGGCCCAGGGCTCAGGTCCAGCCAACATGGATTTAGGAAGGGCAGGTCCTGCCTCTCCAACCTGATCTCCTTCTATGATCAGGTGACCCATCTGGTGGATATGGGGAGGCCTGTGGATGTGGTCTACCTGGACTTCAGCAAGGCCTTTGACACCATCCCCCACAGCAAACTTCTGGCTAAGCTGTCAGCTCGTGGCTTGGACTGCAACACTCTGAGCTGGGTTAGGAACTGGCTGGATGGCCGAGCCCAGAGAGTGGTGGTGAATGGAGTCACATCCAGCTGGTGGCCAGCCACCAGTGGCATCCCCCAGGGATCAGTGCTGGGCCCCATCCTCTTTAATGTCTTCATAGATAATCTGGATGAGGGGATTGAGTCAGTGATCTGCAAAGTTAGGAGCAAGTTAGGAGTAGATGTTAGTCAGTTAGAGGGTAGAAAGGCTCTGCAGAGGGACCTTGACCAACTGGACAGATGGGTGGAGTCCAATGGGATGGCATTCAACAAGTCCAAGTGCCGGGTGCTGCACTTTGGCCATGGCAACCCCATGCAGAGCTACAGGCTGGGGTCAGAGTGGCTGGAGAGCTGCCAAACAGAGAGGGACCTGGGGGTGCTGACTGACAGCCACCTAAACATGAGCCAGCAGTGTGCCCAGGTGGCCAAGAGGGCAAATGGCATCCTGACCTGCATTAGACCTGCATCCTGGCCAGCAGGAGGAGGGAAGTCATTGTGCCCTGTACTCTGCTTTGGTTAGGCTGCACCTTGAGTAATGTGTCTAGTTCTGGGCCCCTCAGTTTAAGAAGGACATTGAGACACTTGAGCGTGTCCAGAGAAGGGCAACGAGGCTGGTGAGAGACCTTGAGCACAAGCCCTATGAGGAGAGGCTGAGGGAGCTGGGATTGTTTAGCCTGGAGAAGAAGAGGCTCAGGGGTGACCTCATTGCTCTCTACAACTACCTGAAGGGTAGTTGTAGCCAGGAAGGGGTTGGTCTCTTCTCCCAGGCAACCAGCACCAGAACAAGGCGACACAGTCTCGAGCTGTGCCAGGGGAAGTTTAGGCTCAAGGTTAGGAAAAAGTTCTTCACCGAGAGAGTCATTGGTCACTGGAATGTGTTGCCCAGGGAGGTGGTGGAGTCGCCATCCCTGGAGGTGTTCTAGAGGAGATTGGACGTGGCACTTGGTGCCATGGTTTAGTCCTGAGGTCTGTGGTGACAGGTTGGACTCGATGATCCTCGAGGTCTCTTCCAACCTTAGTTATACTGTGCTACCGTGATACTGTGATGCACACTTCAGAAAATCCCAGATTACAGATGTTCACCTTTATGTAAATATCTGCAAAGAGACATGTAGAACTGACCTTGTATTGAAGCCAACATTGAATATTTAGTGTTTTACTGGACTAAAAACACTCCTCTTTATTTTTCACCCTATTTTTTTCCTGTTGTTCCAAGTGGATAATGAAGCAGTTTGTTCTGTGGGAAGTGGAATTAATGAAGCAGTGTTTCTTATGCATCTATGTCCTGTTATTGAGCGAATTTGGCAAGAGATGAGTTGCAAGTTTTCCTGTGAGGGAACACTACTGAGCTTTTCTCCTCTGCTTGACCTTGTGGTTTCACAGCATTTTAGGAGCTGAATCCTTGTGAGAAACACAAGTGTTTGTAGAGAGTTCACAGTGCTACTAAACAGTCTAACCTCTCCACTTTTGTGCAGGTGAGTACTGTGTAAGCCTTCTGAATTTTCTGAGGAAAGACAGAACAGCAACAAGAGGTTCAACGTCAGATCTTTGTATGACAAGCTCTTTAAATATTATTTCCTTATTCTAAGAGCCTAGTCTTGTCTGATGCACACAGCTCTGGGAGGCTAAGCAGGATTTCACCTCTGCGTAATCTCTCTGGCCTGCTTTTTCCCATATCTCTGTTGCAGCTTTCTCCCTACATGGGAGCTGCAGGTGAGGATTGGTGATTAAGGCTCACTGAGCAAAAAACACCCAGAAATCCTGCAGTGCAATCAGCAACAATTTTCAGAGGCAACACTTTAGATTTTAAAGAGATGGATGCACATGTTTTATGCCAATTATTCCACCTGCTACATGCATAAGATACACAGAAGTTTCTTTGTACATTTCATTGGGGACTTAAAGATATTGCAGTCTCTGGTTTTCTGTGGGTGAGCATTTTTTGGGATGGGCAGACTTTTGCACAAAGTCATGAAAAATTTTTAAGATGCTTCATTCTTCTGTTTTACTCCCAAAGAGCATTGTGCTGTTCATTGCTGGAAACCACAGAAATAATAAATACTACACTTGCATGATTACATTATCACAGTTATTGTGAATATTTCTCAGAATCATAGAATCACTACAGTTGGCAAAGATCATCAAGTCCAATCATTATCTAACTCTACCAAGGCTGGGACTAAGCCATGACCCTTAACACCACATATATGTATCTTGTAAACATTTCCAGGGATGGTAATTCAACCAGCTCCCTGGGGAGCCTATTTCACTGCTAATCCTTTCAGTGAAGAAGTTTCCTCTAATATCCAACCCAAATTTCCCCTGGTGCAACCTGAGGCCATTTCTTCTCATTCTGTCACTTGTTACAAAGGAGAAGAGACCAACAGCTGTCACATTAGAGCCTCCTTTCACGTAGTTGTAGAGGTCTCCCCTCAGCCTCCTTTTCTCCACACTAAACCACCCCAGTTACAACAACCACTCCACAGTGGTTCACTAACTTTGTTGTCTTTTTCTGAATGTGCTTGAGCACTACTTGCAGTGAAGACCCCTAAACTCAACACAGTACTCAGGGGGACAGCCACTTCCCTGGTCCCACTTGTCACACTATTCCTGACTCAGGCCAGCATGCTGTTTGCCTTCTTGGATGCCTAAGCACCCCACTGATTCATCTTCACCTTGCTGTTGATCAAAACCCCTAAGTTTTTCTGTGCTGGGCAGCTTTCCAGTCACTCTTCCCCAAGCTTGAAGCACTGCCTGGGTTTATTGTGATGCAAGTGCGGGACACAGCTGGCCTTGGCCTACCGATCCAGTCTGTCCAGATGCCTCTCTAGGGCTTTCCCAACCTCAGACAGATCAACAATCTCTTCCAACTTAGTGTCATCTCCAGATTTACTGAGGAAGCACCCAACTGCCTCAGGTAGAAACAATACTAAAGAGAATTGACCCCAACACTGAACCCAGAGGAACACTGCTTGCGACCAGTTGTCAACTGGATTTAACTCCATTCACCCCACCTCTCTGGATTTGGCTATCCAGGTGTTTTTTATGTAGTGGAATATTCCTGTGTCCAAGCCATGAGCTGCCAGTTTCTCCAGGAGGGTGTTGTGGGAAAGTGTTAAATGCTTTATTAAAATCCAGGTAAACGACATGCAGAGTCTTTATTTCATCCACTAAGCAGGTCAGCTTGCCATGGAAGGAGATATGGTTCATTAAGCAGTGTTCTTCATGAACCCATGCTGACTAGGCCAGATCACCTGGTTGCCCTACATGAGATGATCCACACCATGACCATCGGCAGCACTGAGGTTACATTGGCAGTTCTGTAGTTCCCTGGATCCTCCTTCTGGCCTTTTCCTGGACAAGAAATAGGGCTAGAGATTCTAAGACTTCTGCCAGATGTCTCTTCATCCTGCTTGGGTGGTCTATAACAGAATCCCACCAGAGTATCTGCCTTGTTGGCCCTCCCCCTCATTCTTACTCATGAACACTCAACACTATCATCACCATCATTAAGATGAAGAAAATCAAAACACTCCTTGATACACAGGGGCACCCACTCCACTACCTCTTTCCTTACCTATCTCTTCTGAAGAGTTTGTAGCTATTAATTGTGGCACTGCGGTTGTGCGAGAGATCCCACCACATTTCTGCAATGGCTACTGTATCATAGTTTTCCTGATACACTCTGCCTTCAAGCTCCACCTGTTTGTTTTCCATGCTGTGTCTAATGATCCTGCCATCTCTTCTGCAGGTAGAAGTCCTAAATCCTACCTCACTGTTCTCAGGTATCTCTGAGGTTACCAATCCACCCACAACCCTTGCATCTTTGCTGCCACATTGGTCTCCATTCCTTGCCTCCACAGATACCCAGACCTCACTATCACACAATCCTTCAAACAGTGATGTGCTGCCCTCAGGCTTAATTCTAGCGAGCCCAATTTTGCACCCTTCTACCTTCAAATCTAGTTTAGAGCCCTTTCAATGAGCCTTGTTAGGTCCTAGGTTAAGATCCTTACCCCTTCTGAGACAGTCTTGCCAGCAGACCTGGTGTCCTGTAAATCAACCTATGATTAAAGAACCCAAAGTCCTGCCAGTGACACCAGGCTCAGAACCAGGCATTGATCTGCTGTCCAGTCTATCACTCATCACAACACAAGAGGACAGTCTCAAGCAATGCCAGGGGAAGTTTAGGGTCAGGGTAAGGAGAAAGTTCTTCACAGAAAGAGTAATTGGCTGCCCAGGGAGGTGGTGGAGCCACCATCCCTGGAGGTGTTCAAAAAAGGATTGGATGAGGCACTTGGAACCATGGTTTAGTTGTCATGAGGTGTTAGGTGTTAGGTAATAGGTTGGACTTCATGATCTCTGAGGTCAACCTGGTTGATTCTATGATTCTACAGAGGACAACACTGCTTGTGCTCCTTATCCCTTAACCAGTTTTCCCAAGGTCCTGAACTCTCACTATTCTTTTTTCAGATGAAGTATTTTACTTAGAAGTAGCCAGCTAGATAGAAGACAATTATCAATAATCCACTCCAATCCACTCCTTTTACCTAGTTCTTATAATGAAAATGTCCTTTTGCATAGCAAGGACTATGAAATAGTGTTCATGAACAGGGCACAGTTTCCAGACCAGCCCAAAAAGAAAGTCAAGTGCCAATTCTGGAGTTATGGATTAGGGTTTGTGGCCCTAGAGGCCCATTCTTGTGACATTAGACACCCTAAATGTTAGACAAAATAGATATTTTCAAAGCATTTTAAATCAGAGGACTTGAAGAAATTGAAAACTCTTGACTAAATGAGATTGTTCCTATTTTATGACCAAATTGTGCCACAGAAGATTTGACATGGAGGAGTGGAGTCTCCCTCTCTAGAGATATTCAGGACCCTGGTATAGGTGATCCTGCTCTGGCATGGGGGTTGGAGTAGATGGGTGTTAGGAAGTTCTTCACAGAAAGAGTGATTTGCCATTGGAATGTGCTGCCCAGGGAGGTGGTGGGGTCACTATCACTGAAGGTGTTTAGGAAGAGACTGGATGGGGCACTTTGTGCCATGGTTTAGTTGATTAGATGGTGTTGGGTGATAGATTGGACAATCTTAAAGGTCTTTTCCAGCCTGGTCTATTTGATTCTATTCTATGTCTATGCCTACGTCCATGTCTATTTCTATTTCTATTCTAGGTCTCTTCCAGCCCCTAACATTCTGTGATTCTGTGGAAGGCCAGTTCTGGCCTATTTTTCTGCTTGGTGCATCTCTGCCCCCTCTCCATCCTAGTAGGCCTCTACCAGTAGGGTATATGTCACAATTTGTGCACTGACACATCTTCAACCTCCTTTTTTTGGGTGGGGACTCATTTTCTATTTTCTAATGTTGCATAAAGGATTTCCAGTATAGATCCAGGGTAGATCCAAATCTCAGTAACAAGGTTTTGAGGTTTCTGAAAGCTGCTTGCAGAGCATTTGGAAGATACTGTGATACTGTGATACTGTGATACTATGATGGATCTATTATCTGTGTTGGTGGCAAGTTATATTCACAACAGACCAAAAAACTATCAAAGCAGAAACAAACCAGAGCCCTTTAGTTCAGAAATACATTACAAACAGTCGTGTACAAAGGAATAATAAAAAAACAACAAACAAACAAAAAACAGTAGGAAATGGTCCATATACATATACACCCCATAGGTGTGGAGCTTACCTTGGTCTGGCCAGTGGCTTCTTCCTTATGTGTAAACCTGTTGTACTTAGTTCTTTCTGTGTGTGGTAGCTGTCTCCAAAAGAAATATTTCAATTTATAAGGAAAAACCATGGCCACTATTGACATTCACAAGAAAAAAATATTATTCTGCCTTAGAAAATGTCACTGAAAAACAGAATATCACCAACCAAATCATATTTCTATATCAAAACAGTATGTAGTCTCAGCTCCACAATATGCATTTATAGGAAAGAATTTCAGGAGTAGTGCCAGTGAAAGCTGCTGTCAATTTGGGGTAGTTTCTTCATTAATTCAGGATAATGACAGAGACTCTAGAACAAGCATTGAAAGTATAAAGAGGGACCAAATAAATGGCAGTCTTTTATTTTCACGTGAAACACTATTCTTACATTCAGTTAATGCCCTGGTGTGTTGGTTGGAACTGCAGTAGCAATTAGGATTTCTGCTCTCAGGCCAGGCTTGTGCTTGGCTCTGTCTAAATATGGTGCAGAGGTGATCCTACCATAGTGTCACCCTAATTTCTGTACCTCTTTAATCAACTTTCCCTATGAGGTATTTCAGTAACTTATTTCTACTGGCAAAAGGTGGTCACAGAAGACATATTTTGAAGTCATGCATTCAAGTTGCCATGGAAACCACCCTTTAAATTTTTATGCACAATTATTCTTGATGGAGGCATATGGTAATCTAATCACAGCAGAGGAAAAATGTTGTGTGGATTATCTGGCCTGCCACAGGCTGTTAGTATTTAAGCTTGGACACATGCAGTGAACCCACAGGGGGTAAAACTATCACACAACTGTTTAGAAAGAGCTCTGTGCACAGGGAATTTTCTGTCAGATCTGGCTGGTTCAGAAGGTGCTGTGAATCCACCTCTAGTAAGTTTGCAGACAAGACCAAGTTGGGGCCAGGTGTCGATCTGTTAGAGGACAGGACACCATGGACACACAGTTCAACAGGATAGCATTAAACAAGTCCAACTGCCCCGCGCTCCCTGCCGGGCCCAGCCCTGCGCTCCCTGGCCGGGCGCACTTCACAGGACTGCTCCTTGTCGTCTGGAGGAAACTGTCTTCAGTCCTGCGATGGGAGCCTGCCTACCAGCTAGCCTAAATTCCTCTCTGCTTCCGCGGAAGGGAGAGAGGATTGCCGCCCACTGTCGCCACCAGCGGGGTGGGTGGGACCAGCCGAGGAAGCAGTCCGCCGGCCGTAGTCTGCCGGAGCCGAACCTCCTCGAACAGAGGACACAGCGTATCTTCCAAGTGCTCTCCACTCACGAACATTCAGTTCAAACAGTTATTTAAGCCCAATCAAATTGGCACAAACTTGTCTTCATGTCTTTGTCATATGTTGAAAAAAATGACTTCTCCTCGCTCTGGTTCCAGAAATTCTCTAGTTTTAGAAACTAGACTCTTTGTCTTAGTTTCGCAGATCTTTACCTGCCCTAAAAATCTTCCTTTCGTACCTCCAAAGTTCAAACTTACCCTTCTGAATGCTGCAATAATGAAAGGATTTAAACAGAAATACTCTCTCTGAGGAGCAAATAGCAACATAATCTCCTTTTCATCTGCTTTTTCTGAGACAGTGGCAGACCTACCCTATGTTCTTGAGATTACTTTGTGTAACATCTCCTTTCCATCTTCAGTCCCAGACCCACAGGATTGTTAGGGTCAGGTTGTCATGTAACCCAGGTGATTGTTTAACCCCTCTTAATAAGTGTATCTGAGCATTCCTATTCAGCTCCTCAGGAGCCGTTTACAGAAGTAACTGTCCTTACAGATAGGCTCTAGCCTTGCAGACACTGACAGTGCTCTGAATTCTTGGGTGCCTGAGACATGACAGGGTCCCCAGGTTTCAACAGGTGCATTATGCCTTGCACCACTACAGATAAGGAATCTGCACCTCCCCCAGCAACTGTTGGAGGAGGCTGAGTAAACATCTCTCAGGGCACTGCATTCCCACACAATATGTTGTCCAGAGCAACATTTTTCAGACTGGCTATAGTCCAGCCTTTCGCAGTATCGCAGTATCACAGTATCACTTAGGTTGGAAAGGACCTCGGGGATCATCGAGTCCAACCTATCAACACAGACCCCATGACTAGACCATGGCACCAAGTGCCACGTCCAATCTCCACTTGAACGCCTCCAGGGTCGATGACTTCAGGCTGGAAGTCTGCTAGCAAGGGAAGCAATTTTTGGCTCTCTGCTAGAGGTTGGTGTCACCTGGGAAGGAAGCCAGTTCACATGCTCACAGACTGCTTTCTGATGTGAGTGGAGGTGATCCAGAGATTTTCTGTGGAAATGCTTTTCTGACCCAAATATAATTACTGTGTTGGTGGGTTGTAAAAGTAACAAATTAAATCTGAGACAGTGACATCAGGAGAAACCAGAAAGTTCTTTGTAGAAAGTTAGAGGAGACAGTTTTTAGGGAGAGGAAACTGAAAGATGAGAGTTACACTTGGAATCCACCAGTCACAAACCTAACAGGATTACAGTTGCCTTTCAAGTTTTAGGTAATTTACACTTATTTCTTTCAAAAGTAGTTAGGTACTATATCCATACTTATTCAGTTTCCTTCTGAAATCTAGGAATTACATTTTTTTGGAGAATAGGTTATTCATTAAGAGATAAATAATGACAGTAAAGTCAGATTGAAAAGAGATAAATAAGCAAATTACATTCTGAACTAAATTCAGTGTTTGCAAACTGGAAGTGAAGATGGGTTCACTAATATGGAGAAGATTGTAGAAAAAAATTGTGATGCTTTGCCACCTATACCTCTTTTTGAATCTTGTGCAAGAACACTTTAATAATAGATTTTTCTTGAATCAGTTTTAGTGTCTGCAATGAGAAAATATAAGAATATGTAGACTTACTTTTTTTCAGCCTAGATCTGCTGAAAGTCAGAATTTTAACTGTATGTAAATACAAGTATTTAATTTAATGGATTTATCTTCCAGTAAATTCCTTGTCTTACTAGTTGTGTTCTATTCAAGTGTTGTGGATAACCATCTCCCAGCTTAATTAGAAATATATCTTTGATGTAGAAATGTATATTAAATAAATTTATTACATTAGCAGAAATTTAAGAACCAGCTACTTGGAAGGATGAGCTTTGTCTCAGGGCTTGTATGCTTACCAGTTTCTTTGCAAAATCTCTGTGCTGCGTAGCTATAAATTAACAGAAGAGGAAATATTTCTTCTCTGTGATCTCAATCCATAAGACACAGAACGTACATTAACGTGTTGACCTGGATTTTGTATCTTATTTAAAAAGAAGAAATATATCTTATTTCTTTACAGCAGAAGCTGAGAAGGAAGGCAGTAAGTAAATAAATGACAACAATAGCAATACTGAGTTCAAAATCTGGGATAATTTATGTTCATGTGTTGACTGGATTTTGCAACTTACTTCAAGATACTTTTATGTCTTTGCAGCAGAAGCTGAGAAGGAAGGAAAGAAATAAATAACAATAATGATACTGTGTTCAAATCTGGGATAATTTCTATTTGTTAGTAAAGTACAATAAAAAAGTTGTTATATCAAAGGTTTCTAAAGTCTCAATTCACTACTGAAGACCAGGTATTTTTCTTCTGCTAAAGGGATTCACTGTTGTCCAAATGGAGAAATTGTGTACTACAGCAGTAGGCCACCATGGTTGGACCAAAGAATGACCTCATGGCTTGCAATGAACAGCATTTTTCCAGAGACTACTTTGGTCTTCAAAGACTTAAACTCCCTCTTTCAACAGATACTGTGCTATCACCACAGACCTTATGACTAGACCATGGCACCAAGTGCCACGTCCAATCTCCTCTTGAACACCTCCAGGGACGGTGACTCCACCACCTCCCTGGGCAGCCCATTCCAATGACAAATGACTTGCTCGGTGAAGAACTTTCTCCTCACCTCGAGTCTAAACCTCCCCTGGCACAGCTTGAGACTGTGTCCCCTTATCTGGTGCTGGTTGCCTTGGAGAAGAGACCAACCCCTTCCTGGCTACACCACCTTTCAGGTAGTTGTAGAGGGCAATGAGGTCACCCCTGAGCCTGCTCTTCTCCAGGCTAAACAATGCCAGCCCCCTCAGCCTCTCCTCATAGGGCTTGTGTTCAAGGCCTCTCCCCAGCCTTGTTGCCCTTCTCTGGACACGTTCAAGTGTCTCGATGTCCTTCTTAAACTGAGGGGCACAGAACTGGACACAGTTCTGGACACAGTTGGACCTTCAAGGTCATTGCATCCAACCCATCAACCAATCCAACCCACCTAAACAACTAAACCATGGCACCAAGAACCCCATCAAGTCTCCTCCTGAACACCTCCAATGATGGTGACTCCACCACCTCCTCAGGCAGCCCATTCCAATGGGCAATCACTCTCTCTGTGTAAAACTTCTTCCTAACATCCAGCCTAAACCTCCCCTGGTGCCGCCTGAGAATGTGTCCCCTTGTTCTGGTACTGGCTGCCTGGAAGAAGAGACCAACCTTCGCCTGTCTACAACCTCCCCTCAGGTAGTTGTAGAAAGCAATAAGGTCACCCCTGAGTCTCCTCCTCTCCAGGCTAAGCAACCCCAGCTCCCTCAGTCTCTCCTCATAGGGCCTGTGTTCCAAACCCCTCACCAACTTTGTTGCCCTTCTCTGGACTCGTTCCAGCAAGTCAACATGTTTCCTAAACTGAGGGGCCCAGAAGTGGACACAGGACTCGAGGTGTGGCCTAACCGGTGATGAGTGTAGGGGCAGAATGACCTCCCTGCTCCTGCTGGCCACACAGTTCCTGATGCAGGCCAGAATGCCATTGGCCCTCTTGGCTACCTGGGCACACTACTGGCTCATGTTCAGCCTACGATTGACCATCGCCCCCAGGTCCCTCTCTGCCTGGCTGCTCTCCAGCCACTCTGACCCCAGCCTGTAGCACTGCATGGGGTTGTTGTGGCCAATGTGCAGAACCCGGCACTTGGATGTGTTTAATCCCATGCCATAGGATTCTGCCCATCTGTCCAGCCTGTCGAGGTCCCTCTGCAGAGCCTCTCCTACCCTCTAGCAGATCAACTCCTGCCCCCAGGTTGGTGTCATCAGCAAATTTACTGATGATAGACTCAATGCCCTCATCCTGATCATCAATAAAGATATCAAAGAGGATGGGGCCCAGCACTGATCCTTGGGGCACACCACTAGTGACTGGCTGCCAGCTGGATGTGGCACCATTCACCACCACTCTCTGGGCTCTGTCCTCCAACCAGTTCCTAACCCAATGCAGTGTGCTCCCGTCCAAGCCATGGGCTGATAGCTTGGCCAGGAGTTTGCTATGGGGGACGGTGTCAAAGGCCTTGCTGAAGTCCAGGTAGACTGCATCCACAGGCCTCCCCACATCCACCAGACAGGTCACCTGATCATAGAAGGAGATCAGGTTGGTCAGGCAGGACCTGATCCCTGGCCGTCCTGTAAGTTCTGTGTGATTGCACTCAGGATGACCTGTTCCATATCTTGCCTGGCACTGAGGTCAGGCTGACAGGCCTATAATTCCCTGGCTCATCCAACTTGCCCAGCTGTCTGGAAGACATTCTGTCCTGCTAGTAAAAATTGAGGTAAGGAAGGCATTAAGTACCTCTGCCGTTTCCTCATCCTTTGATACTATGCTTCCCTCCATGTCAACCAAGGAGTGGAGGTTGTCCTTGCCCTTCCTCTTGCTATTAATATATTTATAGAAGGATTTTTCGTTGTCCTTCACAGCAGAAGCTAGTCTAAGCTCCAAATGTACTTTCGCCTCTCTAATTTTCTTCCTACGTGATCTAGCAACATCCTTAAACATTCCTGGGGTTGCCTCCCCTCTCTTCCAAAGATGACACCCCCTCTATTTTTCCTTTAGTTCGATTAAAAGTTCATTACCCATCCAGGCTGACCATCTGCCCCAGTGGCTCATCTTGTGGCACATTGGCACAGCCTGTTCCTGTGCCTTTGAGAGTTCTTCCTTGAAGCAGGTCCAGCTCTCCTGGAGCCCTTTATTTTTAAGGGCTTTATCCCAAGGAACCTTCTGAATTAGTTCCTTGAGTAACCTGAAGTCTGCCCTCCGGAAGTCTGGAGTGGAGGTCTTCTTGCTACCCCTCTTAGCTTGACCAAATACCGAAAATTCAATTATCTCATGGTCACTGGCCTCTAAACACCCTCTGACCACCACATCACCCACCAGCCCTTCCCTATTGGTGAAGAGGAAGTCAAACATAGCCTTACCCCTGGTAGGCTTGTGCAGCACCTGGGATAAGAAGCTGTCCTCCATGCACTCTAAGAACCTCCTAGACTGTCTCCTCTCTGCTGTGTTGAGATCCCAGCAGGTATCAGGCAGGTTGAAATCACCTATGAGAACAAGGTCAGGTGAGAGCAGGCATTGCCCATAGATCTTGCCCATGAGGATGGTGAGGCACTGGAACAGGTTGCCCAGAGAAGTTGTGCTCCAAGCCGTGAATTCTTGAAATCCATGTTGGCTGAGGCCTTGAGCAAGCTGGCTTAATGGAAAGTGACCCTGCCAATGGCAGGGGGGGTTGGAACAGGATGATCTTTCATATCCCTTCCATCCCAAACCATTCTGTGATTCTCTGATAAGCTGGGATACCTATTTTGTGACTGCCAAATTTTTGTGGTTATAAAAATAGGTATGAAACATCTAAGTAATTTTTTCACCACTTACGATGTGGCTTCAGTAATTAGTGTCATCCAAAACCAATGATAATCTAAAGAAAGAATGCTCTGCTTATTTGGGCCTTGGACGAATTTGGAGATCTTATTAGATACATTAAGACTTGTAAATACATAGATTTTCTCCTCTTTTTTTCTTACTTAAAATGACCATTCTGCCAACAGTACTTTAATAATACAACATTGAATGAACACCCAATCATATATGTAAACGCTTAAAAGTTAAATTCGCCTTATAGAGATGGTTTATTTTTGAAGGACTGAACATAACATCCAAAGGGGTATCTTAGGTGAATTTATTTTGTGAATGAGAAGCATGAAAAGCTAATTACAGGTGAGCTTTCCACTTTTATTTATCACAGAGTATGTTTTCTGCTCTCCTCATTTACCTGCAGTAGAAGTCTTAGCATAAATTGGGCACATGGCAATAACCTTTATGCAATGAATCATGAAGCACTAAATGCTAGTTTATAGTACTCTAAAACAATTGCTTGGTTTTGGTCGGAATCAAATCTGGCTTTTTTTACTCAGGTGTCTCTTTTGAAATCAGAGTGATTTCACTTGTGATCAAAAATAATTTGGCTAAGCCACCTGTAAGGTTTTGTCTCTCTGTGCTGATGGAGATGAGAAGGCTGCTCTGCCCACAGGTCTGTGTACCCACCAGGTATTTGCGTTTCTGTTCACAACTAAATTTATTCGAGCCAATTTTCTGAGCTTCAGATTTCAGAGATGAAGGCCTTCCTGCTCTGAATTAAGCCAACGATACGCAATTCTCTTTATTTCTTCCCTTTTTTAACCTGTGAAGGACAGAGGATTCAAAGTCTGGAAATAAAAAGTGATTTTAAATGACAGTGTTGCTACAAGCCAAAAATACTTTCTTTGCATCAAGAGGTATATAGGACTGAAGACCACTATATTGGTCCACACCATATTTTGAGCTTTATCTCAAAACACTCCTGTTGGAGTCCTGCCCCTGATGCTTGCTCTAAATGCTGCTGCTCCTCCTGATAAGGAAGCAGGATGCTGTCAAAGAACATTTCTTCCTCTGGTCTCCCTTCCTCTGTATAAGGCTTTGATTTCAGAAGGGTATCACCATTCTGCCTCTTCACATATTTTGAAGAGTGAAGTTGTGGATAATTCAATCATGAGAGATTGCTTGAAAATATTCCCTTTCTTTTCTGTTCTTTTCAAACTGACTCCTGGAAGAAGACTTCTTTCAAAGATAACTTTCACAACTTTCCCCACAACTGTAGTCAGGGCTTGAGAAGATTTGTTGAGATACACTAGAATCAGTATTTGCACCTCTCAGTACTTGACATATTTTGACCAAGCATTTGTTATCCCCTCTGTGTGATGTAACTTGAGATAGCAAGGTTGAAGTGATAATTTTTGCTATGAGTAATTTTTAATACCATCACCTTGCTATTATTTTGTTTGCTTTGTTCCATCTGTTGAGGTCTTTTATTGCATGACATAGTGTCACCTTTTGAAGAACTTATATTTCTTCATGCATTATGCTCCTGACAGGTCCAAAATCTTAATGGAGAATTACTTGTTAAACACTGCTAATGCTTATTGCTAACTTGCAGACATAAGGTCAGCTTCCAGATGCTCGGGTAGGCAACAGCATTTGAAAAATGTTTGACTCTGTGCTTCACTTGTTGTGTTCTGTTTTCCTTCTCCATACAGTTCTGGAATATATTATGCATGCCTGGAACTCTTGTAAGGATAAGGATCTTGTAAGGACATCTCTCTCTTGCACATCTCTAACAGAATAGAATAGAATAGAATAGAATAGAATAGAATAGAATAGAATAGAATAGAATAGAATAGAATAGAATAGAATAGACCAGGTTGGAAAAGACCTTTGAGATCATTGAGTCCAACCTATCATCCAACATCATCTAATCAAATAAACCATGGCACCAAGCGTCCCATCCAATCTCTTTCTAAATACCTCCAGTGATGGTGGCTCCACCACCTCCCTGGGCAGACCATTTTAATGGGCAATCGTGCTCTCTATGAAGAATTTCTTCCTAACATCCATTCTGAACCTCCCCTGGTGCAGCTTCAGACTGTGTCCTCTTGTTCTGGTGCTGGGTGCCTGGGAGAAGAGACCAACCCCCACCTGTCTACAACCTCCCTTCAGGTAGTTGTAGACAGCAATAAAGTCTCCTCTAAGCCTCTTCCAGGCTAAGCAACCCCAGCTCCCTCAGCCTCCCCTCATAGGGCTGTGCTCCAAACCCCTCCCTAGCTTTGTTGCCCTTCTCTGGACACATTCCAGCATCTTAACATCTTTCCTAAACTGAGGGACCCAGAACTGGATGCAGGATGCAAGGTGTGGCCTAACCAGTGCTGAGTACAGGGCAGAATAACCTCCATGCTCCTGCTGCCCACACTGTTGCTGATACAGGCCAGGAGGCCACTGGCCGCCTTGGCCGCCTGCGCACACTGGTGGCTCATGTTCAGCCTAAATAGGATTGTCTTCAGCCCTCCTGCAACAGGGTGTTCTTAGACTGTATGAAGAATTTCTTCTTGAATTGTTTGGAAAACCCTGTATTACAAATGTATTTGCTTCCTTAACGTTTTTGCTTACACCTGCTTTGGTGTGCATATTGCACAAGTCCTTATCAAACATGGCTGGTTGTGAAATTCCCATGGCAAAAATTTAAAGAAAAATTTAAAACAGTATTTTAAAATTTGTGAGGAAGCACAAATAAATCAGTTTTCTGGTTTGTGTGTAGCTATTAACTGGATAGAGTGCATGCGTGGAAGTGTACTGAAAGATGCAGGAAAGACTGACACATTTCTTGAGACACAAGACATGATGCAGAGCAGAGCCTCTTCCCCAATGGCTCACTAAAACCATACAGCAGAGCCTTTTCTCTAAGAGTAAAGGAGTATGTGGACCTGTTTTCCTCCAGCTGTTCTCAGAATGCTTACAGATAGTGTGCAACCTCTATACTTCTGCTTTCGCTGAATGTTATTGTCCAAACATTTGAGGATATTTATACATAATAATGGGGAATAAACTGTTTAGAAAACTGACTCAAAAAGCATTTAGCAAAAGTGACATTGACCACAAAAGCTTTATTACCTTAGGTTCAGAGGAAAGCAGTCATGGCAGCATATGGCAATCATTACTTTATTTTTTTTAAATTTTTTTGCCCCCAAAATACACATCAAGGTGTTAATTCCATTTTCTGAAATTTCTGGGTAGGCTGGCTCATTTATTTGGAAAAGGGACTGCTTTAAAATGCATGGAATCCTGGCAGTGCTCACATAGACACAGGCAAGATATTCAGCGTTCAGACAGACATCAGATACTGTGGAAATGATGACCAAACCCTGTGACAAATCACAAGACTGTAAGATGGAAATGGAAACAGAGTACATATAGGACTAGGGCTTGATATGGCTTCACTCCGTAAAGAAAAGTAGGACAAGGTGTCCCCCAGCTTCTCACACACAGAAAGAGAGATCAAACCCGTCATCAGCTTTGTTGCCCTCTGTTTCTACTTCCATCAGATCTTTCAGAACTCCTCAGGATAAAGAAAACATTGTGGGGTTTTGGGTTTTATTGTTTGGTTGGTTTGGTTTGGTTTGTTTGGGTTTGTTTTTCTTGCAGTCTTCTAACAAATTTTAAAAATTCTTCCTACTCAGATTGAAAAATAGATTTTCATTTTTGTTGCAAAAGGAAACAAAACAACTCAGGATATATAGAATAGTTTGCTTGAAATTAAATAATCCATTTTACAACATAAGAAGGAAACCTGGTTTTGAACAGAAGCATAAGGATAGAAATGAGTGGAGTGGGTTTCAGCCTTTTTCAAAGCATATGGGACAGCAGCAAGGGAGGGAGGGAAGGCAGGATACTTGCTTTGGACCTTAAAAGTCAAACACACCAAATTCCTGCGCCTTAGAACACTCTACACCTTTTGCATGCCTTAGAAAACCATTGTTTAGGATGTTTTAAACAGTTTCAAATACAGAAGTCACATTAATTTTTAAAAGGATGAAATGGAGTTAACAAGTCCTTGTACCTACTCGGGCTCTTCAGAAACATTTTTGGTTTGGCGTCTGAATATGACTGCCAGGTAACTAATGAGGGATCCAGAAAACTGAGCAGTTCTTCAGATCAGCATCAAACTGTGCAATTTAATCTTGACACTTTGGCTTTGTTCGAGAACTACCTGCACAACAAGGTGTTTGTGCCCAGGCCATCAAGAAGCCACAGAGAGCTTGGCTCGATGGCACATGTCACCATGCTGCTCTCCACCATCATGTCCTCCCCAAACAGCTCTGCAGCTCCTGAGAGCACAGAGGAGCAGAAGCCCTTTGAGAAGGTGAAGTTAAAGATATATTTGGTTATCTCAGGCTTGTGGCACTTCACCAGCTACCTCATTGAGCCCTGCATTAGGCAATGATTATTTTTTGTCCTGGTTTAAAGCTAGGAGATGCTCTGGACCAGAGGCCAGTAAGATACAGAATACAGAGTTAACCAGGTTGGAAAAGACCTTTGAGATCATCAAGTCCAAGCTATCACCCAACACTATCTAATCAGCAAAACCATGGCATCAAGTGCCTCATCCAGTCTCCTCCTAAACACCTCCAGCGATGGTGACTCCACCACCTCCCTAGGCAGCCCATTCCAATAGCCAGTCTCTCTGTGAAGAATTTCTTCCTAAGATCCAGCCTAAACCTCCCCTGGCACAGGTCGATATTCTACTCCATTTTTGGGAGAGTGGAAATTAAAAGGCTGCACAGCTAGATTGGAAGTTTAAATGGAAATTCTGTTTGCAAATGTACATACAGAAGGCATTCAGATAGAATTAATACATTCACAAATTAGGCTGAGCCTACGTGGCCAAAACCTTCCAGAATCCTTCACCCCTATCGGCTTCAGCAGGGCTGTGAGCAGATCAAAGATACATTCCCTACCTCAGGCCTAGCAAGCCTTGTGACACATCTCAGAATTTCCTTACCAGCAAGAGCTATCTCCCACACACAAAACAGGAGATAAAGATGTCCAGGAGCTCTTATTGAGGAAGAGCAGAGGAGAGAAGAGAGGAGAAGAGAATAGATATGAGCTAGACACTGCCTTAAATACTGTGATACTGGAAATTGGAATGAAATAACATGTTATCATATCCTGGGATGACCACGTCCATCCCTTAGGACTCTCTGTCTTTTTGGAGGACTTTGTCTTTGTGGTCTTCTTAAAGGTATCTGAACCTTAAACCATCACATAAAATTTGTGAACATGACAGTGGATTTCCATCTGCATTTCTGTTGCTAGACCACCCCTGCAGGTCTCAAGGGAAGAGTAATTTTAATGACCCTTACAAAAGATGAGAAAGAAAGTTTATGTTGTGAATCTTTGCCCATGATGGTTTCATCTTCATCAGAGCACTGCAATCCCAGGTCATAGAGCTGTTTGTCTTGCAATCTCCCCCAGGCACAGGGAAATGCCTTCTGCTACTTGCCTGTGGACATCTCCATCTACTAATCTGGGCTGGCTGAGCACATCCACTCAGCAGCATCATATATAAAGGTAGGAAAAGCTGCTTTCTGATGATGGCAGTATTTGATTTATGCAGATGAAGACACTATTTATGTAATAAAATGTTTTACTAGGGGAAAGAATTAAAACATAAAATTTCTCATTTCCAGTGTTGAACCTGAATGATGAGGGGTGAGAGCAATAAAGCCTATTGAAACCAAATTTTAGCAGAATTACACAGCAGAATATGAAAAATGCAATGACCAACTGTAACAGTTCACCCACTTAAATATGAATACACCTCTTCCAGGTATTTTTCAGCCTAATGATCATCACTATTCTAGATACTCAAATTATTTATATCCTGCATGGAATGAAAGTTTTGGTGACATCCCCACTGCTCACATACTTCTTATGCATGATCAAAACGTCCCTTCACAGGTTTTATTGCTTACCTGGCCCAGCAGCTGGTCTGTGAGATGTGCACATCTTGTACCAAGGTAGTGCTACAGACCATTTAACTATTCCCCAGACTGGCAGAGAAACACAGCCTGTGAATATGATAAGAATCTGGAGCTGTAAAAGGTAGACATGTAGGAGAGTTGATGTGCAAAAAACCACTTGATTCCTGTGCACAATATGTCCCACAAACTCACTGTTCCTAGTAAGTACAAGCTGCTCCACCTCCTTATTTTACAAAGAACTCCATGAATCCTGCTATAAAAATGGTATTTCAGAGGTCCCAGTTTCTTAACCTTGTGCATAAACTGCTTTTATTCTATTTTTTTCTCCTCATACTTTATGTTTAACCAAACATGACTGAGATACACTCAGTATCAAAGACTACAAAAGATTGCAGCTGCTCCTTTTCAGCATGTGCCAACTCTGAGTGAAAAACTAGCAGATTTTGTACATGTTTTAGTTATAACATCACTATTAAACACATTTGAAATGCATTTGATGCTGGAATTATAATGCCTTAGGGTTTTACCAGTCAAAGCCTGGCTGAGACCCACACTCTTGGGACTGTCTCTAAGTGCTGGTTAGATATTGGTCAGAGGTTCCCAGTCTCTGAAAAGAATTAGGATCCTGAAACAAATTGTGGATTTTTCAAAGAGGGGGCAAAGTAAATTGATACACAAAGGTCAAGCACAATATTCTGACTTTTGTGATTCAGTTATCAAAGAAGTGGTCATTTCCCCTCTTCAGGGTCAAACCATCATGTTAAATAAACAGGTCCGCTCTCCTTGAGTTGCTGGGTTTACATCAATGTCTGCGGACATGACTGTATACACAAACCTAGCAGTTCTGAGCTATGGTAGCTGTTCTTGAGTTTTGAGCCTGGGCCAAATACAAGATACTTTGGCTTGTATTGCTCCCCTTTTTATCACCTTCTCTAGCATATGTGTTGACCCTTTCAAATTCCTGGTCAATCCAAACCACTTTTCTCACGACTTCTCACCAGCTTGTGACCCCTTTTTCCCTTCCATTTCCACACTTACCATTCAGATCTTAACTCCACTTACCCTGTTGTGGTGAAAAGAATCAACAGCTTTCATTTAATTTCAGAAGTTCCTATTAAGATTACACAAATGGATGTTAATGTATTTTTTCCTAAGGTTGTATTGCACTCTGTAAAAACAAATCATCAATGTGATCGAGGGAGGTTCTCCTTGGTTTGCCCTACTGACCCCTCACTGGGAACATTGTATCTAGTTTTGGGCTGCCCAGTCCAAAGAGACAGGGATCTACTCGAGAGTGTCCAATGGAAGGCCATGGGCATGTGATATAAAAATGTAAACATTGAAGCATACATGATATTTCTGGCACTGATTGATGAGCTTGCTTGCAGACATTTCAGAAAGGCCATGACTATGTGACAGAAATACCCTTTTGTATGGAGTAAATGGCTCTTTTGGCCAACGTGGTGCCCATCCACAAGAAGGGCCGGTTAGATGAGCCAGGGAATTATAGGCCTGTCAGCCTGACCTCAGTGCCAGGCAAGATCATGGAACAGGTCATCCTGAGTGCATTAACACAGCACTTAGAGGATGGCCAAGGGATCAGGCTCAGCCAACATGGATTTAGGAAGGGTAGGTCCTGCCTGACCAACCTGATCTCCTTCTATGAGCAGGTGACCCGCCTGGTGGATGTGGGGAGGCCTGTGGATGTAGTTTACCTGGACCTCAGCAAGGCCTTTGACACCGTCCCCCATAGCAAACTCCTGGCCAAGCTGTCAGCCCCATGGCTTGGACAGCAGCACTCTGAGCTGGGTTAGGAACTGGCTGGATGGCCGAACCCAGAGAGTGGTGGTGAATGGTGTCACATCCGGCTGGCGGCCAGTCAGTAGTGGAGTCCCCCAGGGATCAGTGCTGGGCCCCATCCTCTTTAACATCTTTGTTGATGATCTGGATGAGGGCATTGAGTCTATCATCAGTAAATTTGCTGATGACACCAAGCTGGGGACAGGTGTTGATCTGCTAGAGGGTAGGAGAGGCTTTGCAGAGAGACCTCGACAGGCTGGACAGATGGGCAGAGTCCAACGGCATGAGATTGAACACATCCAAGTGCCGGGTTCTGCACATTGGCCACAACAACCCCATGCAGTGCTACAGGCTGGGGTCAGAGTGGCTGGAGAGCAGTCAGGCAGAGAGGGACCTGGGGGTGCTGGTTGATGGTAAGATGAACATGAGCCTGCAGTGTGCCCAGGTGGCCAGGAGGGCCAATGGCATCCTGGTCTGCATTAAGAACAGTGTGGCCAGCAGGAGCAGGGAGGTCATTCTGCCCCTGGACACTGCACTGGTTAGGCCACACCTCGAGTCCTGTGTCCAGTTCTGGGCCCCTCAGTTTAGGAAGGATGTTGACTTGCTGGAACGAGTCCAGAGAAGGGCAACGAAGTTGGTGAGGGGCTTGGAACACAAGCCCTATGAGGAGAGACTGAGGGAGCTGGGGCTGCTTAGCCTGGAGAGGAGGAGACTCAGGGGTGACCTTGTTGCTCTCTACAACTACCTGAAGGGGGGTTGTAAACAGGCAGAGATTGGTCTCTTCTTCCAGGCAGCCAGCACCAGAACAAGAGGACACAGTCTCAGGCTGCGCCAGGGGAAGTTCAGGCTGGAGGTCAGGAGGAAGTTTTACACGGGGAGAGTGATTGCCCATTGGAATGGGCTGCCCGGGGAGGTGGTGGAGCCTTGGTTACATGGGTTAGTTGATTAGGTGGTGTTGGGTGATAGGTTGGACGCGATGATATTGAAGGTCTCTTCCAACCTGGTCTATTCTATTCTATTCTATTCTATTCTATTCTATTCTATTCTATTCTATTCTATTCTATTCTATTCTATTCTAACTTTTGGTGTTCATCAGCATGTAGTGGATGCTGGATGGTAGGAAGAGAGAAGGTAGTGCAGCTCTTTCATCTTTATCTAGCTTTGGGCTTGACTTCCACAAATAGTGCCTGATTTAATTTTCAAAAAGAGTTTAGGCTTTTCACAGTATCACAGTATCACAGTATCACTTAGGTTGGAAAGGACCTCGGGGATCATCGAGTCCAACCTATCAACACAGACCCCATGCCTAGACCATTTCAAACATGTTAAGATGCTTCTTTCCTAAGCATTTGAATAACCTTCTAATAAATGATGATGGACTTCTGCTCTAACTGTTCCATTACTGTAATTTTGTTTATTGCTTAAGTAGATCTACCAGAGTTTTGTATAAAGCGAAAAAACCCACAACCAGATATTGGTTTATTACTCATAGTTCATACACATTTTATCATTATGTGTTTTCTGCTTAGGTTTCTTTAAACACATAGCTTCACTGAGGAACTCTCTAGGTTTTCTTTTGGTGACATATTTCCTTTTTCTCACTGGCTAAAGTGGGTTAGTTTATTTAACTCCTCAAAATAAAGGCAAAGTTTCATCACACTAAAATTAAAGCTTGTTTATTTTTATCAGCTCATGATCACATTAAGCATTAAACTGGTCCCTGAAGCTTTTCTGCAAGGACTTACAGGACAATGATTCATTTTCATCTGTTAAGGTTGTCAGCAAGCCTGGTCATCACCTGTGTGTTTGCATTGACTTATCCTCTCACTGCCCTTGTAATCTCATTAAGTGTGATAAGATATTAATGTAAGTTCCCACACTGACTTACCATGGATATTATACTTTCTGAAATTAAAAATAAAACAAAAAATCCCTGGCCAAACATTTCCTTTTTCTATTTCAGAAGATTTTACTTTTCAGTTTTCATTAACTGTGTCCACTCTAGGACAATAGAGCACAGCCTTTTCTTTTTATAAATTTCTCTTTCATTCACATTAAGACCTTTCTTAATGATTTTCAGACCTGTTGTATGTCCAAAAGCTCATTTACTTGCTTACACAGCAATCACAGTGCTACTTTGGCAAGGAGAAGTGGCCAAAGGGCAGTAACAAAGTTTGTTAGTTAAAAGTAGCTGGAATATGAGGTTAATATGAGATAATAACATGTATGGGGTTTAAACTAAACCATCCTTACAGTCTGAAGAGAGCAGCTCTGCCAAGAAGGTACCTCTTAACTGTCTATGCTCTCCAGTGACAAGAGCTGTACAGTGTGAGCACCCTGTAGTGCTGTAATGCCTCTTCCCACTCTGCCATTTGTTTCAAAAGTATCCAGTTTTAATGATACTGGTTTGTGCTTTATAACTATATGGCCTTTGTGTTTTTGTAAAGTCATAATACATACTTGAATCATTCCATCAAGCAAATGGGTAGATCTTGCTTCTCTCTGGAGGAAGCAATAAAATGGGTAGACTGGCATAGAAGCATGACCAACTTACCCCTTCCTTTTTAATCTTAGCCAAAAGAACAAAATAGTTCAATTCTCAGAGAAATAATGGTAAACAAGCAAATAAAAAGGCTTATTATACATTTATCTAGGTCTGCTGGAGGAGAAGACAGCAACAAACTTTTTCTGCAAGTTTCCATCCAAGTGTTCTCAAATTTCAGGAGGATTTATCACCATAAGTTTTGAATTTTTTTTTTTTTTTGTGAGGCTGATTCAAAGGTAGGAGAAGTTTAGAAATCTTTTCTTGGTGATTCATAACTACCATTACTATTATTATTACCATTCATAATTACCATTACCAAGAAAAAAGGGGAAATACAGAAACAACACATTTGTGTTTCTCCGGAAACATCCAGGGCACTGCAAAGAGAACTTGCATAATCACAGAGTTACGTAATGTACTTTCTTGGAAGAGACCTTCAAGATTAACTAGTCTAACCTTTGAACCAGCACAGCAAGCTCAACAATAAACCATGTTGCTGAATACCAGGTCCACATACCTTTTAAACACCTCCAGAGATAAGTGACTCCATCACTGCCCTGGGTAGACCATTCCAATGTTTGATAACCCTCTTAGTGAAGAAATATTTCCAGTGAAGAAATATCCAGCCTAAACCTCCCCTGGAGCAGCTTGTGTCCATTTCTACTTCACATCACTTGCCACTAGGAAGAAGATGGTGTCCCCCACCTTGCTCCATATTCTTTTTTAGGGGAGGTTTAGGCTGGATGTTAGGAATAACTTCTTCACAGAAAGAGTGATTAGCCATTGGAATGTGCTGCCCAGGGAGATGGTGGAGTCACCATCCCTGGAGGTGGAGACTGGATGGGGCGCTTGGTGCGATGTTTTAGTTGATAAGATGGTTTGGGGTGATAGGTTGGACTCAGTGATCTCAAAGGTCTTTTCCAACCTGGTTGATTCTATGCTATTCTATTCTATTCTATTCTATTCTATTCTATTCTATTCTATTCTATTCTATTCTATTCTATTCTTATTCTATTCTTTGTATGGAGCAGCGAGGTCTTCCCTCAGCCTTCCTCTTTTCCATTAATCCTGTCTGCAAGGCATTCAGTGCTACAAGTGTCTCACCTACCACAGATGTTGATACTGTCAAGCAGAATGTCTCATTTGGTTCCCATGAGTTTAATATCAACTTTTCAAGGGACAAGGTGTGTATAAATATTCTAGGTAAGTTTTCCTTTTGAACTTGAGAGGGATTAGCAGCACGGGAGTTCGAGATTGTTAGTTGTAATCTACTCTTAGGAGTCTTTAAGGAAAATAGTATCAGACCACTGAAGCTGACAACCAGCGTACAATTTCTGCTTTCTTTGATTACTCAGCCATGTGCTTGTGACAGACTCACAGAAATGGTATAACTCAGTTAAGAATACAGTCTGGTCATAAGTATACAGCTACCCTAAAAATGGTTTAAATGTGCATCAGCTGTAGTAAAACCAGTTAGTCTGAGCATGGGCTACAAATTACAGATTTTCAGAGCTACCCAATAGAACAGACATACTTCTTCAGGTCTTGCCTTCAGCTAATCTCCTTACAACAAAGGTAAGGAAGAAATGAGTAACTGGAATTCCTCAGCTACCTTCAATTCTGTAGACTTGCCTTGGCTAAGTGCCTCTTAAGGTCAGTGAAGAGGTATGAGTTATGTCCTCACCATGTCAGTAACAAATTTCCCTTTAGGTTAAAGAATATAGTCATAACTGTGAAATATTTTGATCCTTAAAATACTCCAAGCATTTACATGCAAAACTGAAATTGATAGGTAGGTGTTTCACACCTGCTGTTCATTTGTTTGTCATAATATATCTCTACTGAAAACTACCTTCCTATCAGTGGTGTTGCTGGTGTTCAGGTCCAGTCTTTCCATTCCTTCTCCTGGAGTAAGTAAATATACCTCTGTAAAGTACAGGAATATGTTCATTTTAGCAATAGAAAGAAAGACACAAGTAATTTTCATGATGTTGTAATTTACAAGCCTTTACAACTAAGTCTGTAAGAGAGTTAGAAATGTGAATCTTGTGTCTCCAGGTGCAGAAACTGGAGACTCAGCTGCTTTTCTTACCTGCTCTGGCACTTGAAAATTCCCATTGTTAAGTGCTGATACTCAGTTTCAGATCCAGATGGCCTACCTGCAAATTTTTTCCTGCTGCCACAAAGCAACAGGAACTAAATTGTTTGCAGAGTGTTCTTACAGCTTCTCAAAGGACAGAGGGTGTCATTCGCGTGAAGTGGACTGGCCCTTTGCTTGTAAAAAACTCCAAGACTTTAAGAACCTCACTGTGAACCTCACAAGGTATACACCACCTGCCAAAGGAGCTGCAGTTGTTGAATGACCCATTTAATTGCTATTCACCCATCACTGATGTATTCACAAGCCTGTGTTAATTCATATCTTGGCTCTGGTGGAGCAGAGAATTTAATTTTACTTTAAATACTTTGCTGGGTGCAAATGTGGCAAATGATTTAATTGCTAATTCTTCAGCCTTCAGGAAGCCTAGAAGGGACTAATTTTGGTTTCTAGTGAAATATGAGCATTGCTAGTGTTTCAGAGACAGTGAATTGTTCTGCTACTCAGGAAATTTCAAAATCACCCAAGAATCCAAGGAAAATGAAATTCAGAAACTTTAAAAATAATTTCTTTCAGTATATCACTTGAAGATCTAATGTGGACCCCATAAAAGTATTGATCATTTGTCTTCAAACCTAAATATAAGCATATTGAAATGCTGTAACTAATAGTAGTGTGTAAGTATTTTGCCAAACTGTCATGACATGGCCAGCACTATGTATACCCATTTAAATAAGTAAGACAGCAAGGTCTAAGGCATGCATGTTGGAGTTTGGGAAGCATGGGAGTCATAGCAGTTGTGTGGTAAAGGACAATATAAACACAGGGACCACAAATAGGCAAGGCATCCTTTTAAACACAAAAGGAGGGTGACAAAACCCCCCCAAAAGAGGAACTTTACTGGGAGTAGACGAGTTCTCTTTTGGAATTGAAGCAGCCTAGGGGTAAAAGACAGCAAGTGAAAGATAGTCCAGGGGAAGATGTTCCTTCTCTCAACAAGGACCTCTCAGGCCTGACACCTCAACTGTGGTGGCCAAACCCACCAAGGTTCAAGGCCAGCAGTGCTAACTGGTTTGTGCCCTACAGTCAGCTGCAGATATGAGTTGGAAGATTAGCAACTGGGTTTGTATAGCAGAAAATGATGAGGAGGGTGGGCATAGATCATCAGTAGTGTGTGTTAACAAAACCATGCAGTGTTGTTGTACAGCTTGAAACCTGGCCTGGGCTGTCAGCTGTCTAAACACTTCCACGGCTGCAGCCTCCAGTCCCCTGACTAATGGCTGTATGTTTATCTATGCTTACATATGTACAAATGCAATTAATCTACTGTAAGCTCCCACCTTGTTCCAGGTATGTGTGCATTAAAAGTAGGTAGTCAAAAACTTTCATTATTTTGCTGTTCTTATACTGCTCGCCTTATTTTTCTATATTTTATTTTAAAAGTTCCATTTCTGTTCTCCTGTGTGGTTGTGAGTGGAAGTCTAACATGGCATTTTTTAATATCAGTATCACAGTATAACAGTATCACCAAGGTTGGAAGAGACTTCAAAGATCATCAAGCCCAACCTGTCACCACAGACCTCATGACTAGACTATGGTACCAAGTGCCACATCCAGTCCCCTCTTAAACACCTCCAGGGATGGTGACTCCACCACCTCCCTGGGCAGCACATTCCAATGACAAACAACTCTCTCCGTGAAGAACTTTCTCCTCACCTCCAGCCTAAATTTCCCCTGGTGCAGCTTGAGACTGCATCCTCTTGTTCTGGTGCTGGTTGCTAGAGAGAAGAGACCAACCCCTTCCTGGCTACAATCACCTTTCAGGTAGTTGTAGAGAGCAATGAGATCTCCCCTGAGCCTCCTCTTCTCCAGGCTGAACAATCCCAGCTCCCTCAGCCTCTCCTCATAGGGCTTGTGCTCAAGGCCTCTCACCAGCCTTGTTGCCCTTCTCTGGACACGCTCAAGTGTCTCAATGTCCTTCCTAAACTGAGGGGCCCAGAACTGGACACAGGACTCAAGGTATGGCCTAACCAAAGCAGAGTACAGGGGCACAATGACTTCCCTGCTCCTGCTGGCCACACTACTCCTAATGCAGGCCAGGATGCCATTGGCCTTCTTGACCACCTGGGCACACTGCTGCCTCATGTTTAGGTGGCTGTCAATCAGCACCCCCAGGTCCCTCTCTGTTTGGCAGCTGTCCAGCCACTCTGACCCCAGTCTGTAGCTCTGCGTGGGGTTGCTGTGGCCAAAATGCAGCACCCAGCACTTGGATTTGTTGAATGCCATCATATTGGATTCTGCCCATCATCTTACTGAAAGTTTGAAAGACTTGGCTTCGTCCAAGAACTAAATTAAATTATTACCTGGCAGCCAAATCTAGTACACAGTCTTGAACAACGAATTAAAATGTTAATACCTGAATCCAAATGAAAGAAAATAAAATCTATACTTAAGGGGATTTTTCTTTGGTTTTCTCCAATGCCTGAATATTCTTTCAGTAAAGAAGTTTTTCCTAATATCCAGTAATACCCAATATCTAAGCTAAACTTGCCTTGGCAGAATTCAAGGCCATTTCCTCTTCCCCTATTTCTAGTTACTTGAGGCAAGAGACAAACATCCACCTCACTGCAACCTTCTTTCAGGTGGATTTAGAGAGAAATAAGTTTCCTTCTCAGCCTTCTCTTCTACAGGCTAAACCATTCCAGTTGTCTCAGCTATTCCTCGTTAGACTTGTTCTCCAGACCCCCCTCACCATCTGTGTTGCCCTTCTCTGGACCCACTCAAGCACCTCAGTGTCTAATAAAACAATTTTCAGAAAATGCCAATTTAAAACAGTGACAAAACCTGTAAGTTATGGTAAATATGGACAGATTTGTAGCTGTGATTAATTACAGAAAGCACATATTGGAAAATGGGAGGAAATTTATTGTCAACAACTCTGAATTTGATTTTTCATCCCATGATAACTTTTTCTTCTGTTACAAAAGGGAAAATAATATGGAGGAAAGAGACCTTCGTTCACGCTGTGTGATTTTACTCTTTTAGCTGAGCCATCAAATTTCAGTGAACTGTGAGCTGATAAAAGTAGCTGGCTGGAAAGCCATGACAGCATTTCATCCTCACTGTGGAAATAACAAAGGTGTTTCTGTGATGTGACTCAGCTCTCTGTGAACAGACATAGTCTTTGGGGAATGCCTCTCTCTGCCCCTTCTCTGCAGAAAAAGTTGGTAGTTGGTGGCAAGAGTCTGAATTCCAGCAGCTCAGTGACTTGCCTAAAGGTATGGTCGTCTCATCTTGACCTAAGTGTCCTGAGAACTGTCAGACAGAAACACTGTGGGCTGGTGAGAAGCTGAACCAAGATGCCCTGATGGCCACCAGAGAAAGAGGCTTCTGTGGTGCTCCTCTGCAGCACTGGCTTTGCAGCAAGGATTGTGTGGGTCAAGGTCATTCATTACCTGGAAGTTACAGGGTTAACTTTTTGTTAACCTGTTTTATTTTTCCCAGTAAGAAAGCCACAAAACCTGAAAAGTAGGCAATTTAAGTGACATATTCTGTCTAATTTGTCACCATGAAGTTATTTTCTCAGAATGCAAATGGAAATAAAAATCCTCTATTCTGTGTTTCTCCATGTTATTGTGAACACTTAGTGCTGTTTTGCTGCTTCTTTTGTTCTACTTGTTTCTTTTGAGTAAATAATATGTGAAATGCTGTGCAACTGCTGAAAACTCTTAATCTGTTGTATCCCAGAGGCCACTCTCATGCACATTAACATAAGTGAACAGTTAAAATCCACACTATGAAACCAGTACAAAGGGTCAGGGAGTCAAACTCAAACACACTGTCGTAGTTTGGGCTGGGTGTCCTCTGCTACAGGGGTGTTTCCTGTGTCCAGAAGTCCAGCCCAGTGGGTGGACACAGGAAATTAGGTTATTTCCTGCCATGATCCCTTGCACCACTATAAGTTTCACGGCGGGGTCTGGCACTTCCTCTTTCCTTCCTCCTCACCGCCCGGTAACTCGGGTAGAGATATCCCGGCCATGGGCCTGGTTAGGCCCAAGGCCACGGGGGGATGGGCAGTCTCAGATCTGGCCAGCTGAGACTAGCCTAGCAGTGGGGGGGGAAGGAGGAGCCCTGGGGGTTTTGGGTGCACCCTCAGGTAGGGATGGGATTTTCTCTGGGTCTGTTTTGGGTTCTCTCTCTTGTCACTGTATTTCTAGTTCTCTGCACGCACTCACTGTTCTATTTAAACTTTCCATCACTTTTTGCAATCTGCTTGTCTCAGTCGTTATTTCTGTGCGTGGTGGGGAGGGGGTCTGCCCCAACCCATTACACACACAAAATCAAGTCATGCTGAATGATAACATGTCCTGTGTTTTTACCTCCTTAGAGAAAGTTAGGATGCTTTCTGAGGCCCTTCCAGCTCCTGAGGTGGTCTTAAAAGTAACATTGAAGAAAGAAACATTACTTTTTTTCATGGTGAGCATTTCCTGATGTGTACATGGCAGTTGCTGGAGAGCATAAGGTGATAAAGCCTCTTTGTGTTTCTCCATGAAGTAAAGTAAAAAATTTCCAGTGAAGATGAAGTTCTTTTTTCCTCTACTGTTATTCACTGAATTAATCTCTTCCTACATGATGATTAGTTTGGGTTTTTTATGCATTGTCTCTCATGTGCATTTCTTGTACTGTATGTTCTACTGCATGTTTTAAAGATCTGATCAATAGGTTGCTATCTGATGTGATACTACTCCTGTATCACTTTCAGGCTGCTTATGTGTTCAAACCACAGCAGAAGCGAGGGGTTTGATATCCCAATTATATCATTAGACTAACCTCTGCATTTTGGTAGAGCTCTTCTACAGTAGAACATAAAGAAAAGTAAAACAGACTTATCTCAAATAAAAGCATAAATTATTCATCAATCATTATTTATTTTTTCTGTTCGATCTTTTACAGCACAACAACTTAAAGAGACTTCCACTGCATTCTCTACACTCAAGATTTGTCAGGACTCAGCAAGCATGTTAATTAGCTGTATTTAAATCTTCCAATATTTCAAAATGTTAAGATTTAAAAAAAAAGGATCAGAATAGTAAAGCAATTTCAGAAGGAAAAGCATTTTTATAATTCTCTGTCAAGTGTAGGATGATGATGATGATTCAAACATTCATTTCCTTCTCAATTGCAAATAAAGCATCTTATATTTCACATTTGTTTAGGTTGGATGTTAGGAAGAAGTTCTATACAGAGAGAGTGATTGGCCATTGGAATGGGCTGCCCGGGGAGGTGGTGGAGTCACCATCATTGGAGGTATTCAGGAGGAGACTTGATGGGGTGCTTGGTGCTATGGTTTAGTTGTTTAGGTGGGTTGGATTGGTTGATGGGTAGGACGTGATGATCTTGAAGGTCTCTTCCAACCTGGATTATTCTATTCTATTCTATTCTATTCTATTCTATTCTATTCTATTCTATTCTATTCTATTCTATTCTATGCTATGCTATGCTATGCTATGCTATGCTATGCTATGCTATGCTATGCTATGCTATTCTGTTAAGTAATACATGCAGTCTGCCTTTCATAAAAAAAATATAATTCAATTGGATTCTAGTTTCCAACCTTTTCCTCTGTCATGAACTTCTGCCTGCTTTCTTGCTTATTTGAATCATCATGAAAGAGGATTAATTTTGTAATTTGAATTCAGAATTAATATTAGCTTCTACTCTTTAGTCTTCAGAAGTATAATGATCTTTAGTCTTTGATTGTCCTGTTTGAAAATACTGAATTTATCATGAACCATAATACAAAATGAAAAAAAAGACAACTGAAAACAGATTTGTTTAATGTTTTTTGGTATTAGCATTTTCTAATGCTCAAATACATTACAGGAACTGTATTTGAAACATACAGGCTGAATTCTTTTTCCCAATGAAGTCAGTTTGAACATTTTCTTTACTGTCTGTCTATCAAATAAGTTGCTATTTTTGAAAATTTGAACCCTTGTTCCTTGGTATTTCTTGCAAACAATTAGATGATACTCCACACAGACATAATGCATCAACAAGAATAAGAAAAACAGAATATAAATGTGGCATGCCAGGATGGTAAGGTCAACTGCTGTGCAAACTTTTAGTCTAGTACATAATTCCTTGTTCTTTGAATGTTGCTATAACAATATAGAATGTGTGAAGTGTTTTGTTTATCGAAGGGATGGGCATTTTACAACATCAGACAATGTGTTTTGTCTGTAATTAAGCTGCAGTCAGAATTTGGGCACGTCTGTCAAGATTCTGTATGGTGGAATGGTTGCTTGCTGAATTACACTGATAACTGCTTAAGCATGGTTTCAAAACAGTCCATTTTACTTCAGCAACTTAATCTTCCGTACCAAATGATTTCAATCTGTGCTGCTTTGCCAGCCAGCCTGTTTAGCTCACAGAAATCAACACTTTATGAAGGTTCATGTAAGCCAGTGGGAGGCGGAGGAGCTGACAGAAATGGTGGAGGACACAACATTTACCATAAATATTTATTTGTTGACAGTCAGTCCTAAAAGCACTCCTCTCATTTCAGATCAAAGGTTCATGATCTCCAGTTGCCATTCAGACTGAAGATGCACGCACTCATTCAGAGTGATGAGAAGGTGTGGTGGCACTTGATGCATTGCTCTTCTCAAAGATGTCTGTGGAAGAATTATGAGGATGAACAAGTGTGTAATATTTATCTGAAAGGTGTCCAAGCCAGGCACAGAAATCTGCCTGTTATTACCTTTTTTAGCTCTTTCTATTTCAATATTTTATACCTCTGGAAAGTTTAGATTTCTGTTACTTGTATGACCTTTTACCTGGGATACTGTTTGGTTCTAGCAAATCACCTGGATCAGTAATATTGGTTTGAGATATAAGTGGATAGGGCTTTTCTTGCAGATAGACTGAACCGCAGAGGACCCACAAAATAGACTCTCCTGAGTTTATCTACTGAGGCTTACTACAGACGTCAACGAGAGCTAGACTCACATATGAGTTGGCTGAAAAGACAGATATGATTTTATTGCTCTTCATCACACCCTGGAGAAGCTTGTCTTTTTCTACAGATCATAGATGGAGCTTAGATGAAATGGCCTCTCTGGTCCAAAGTAAGGCACCATCAATGCTCAATTAATGATCTTCCTGTTCTGAAAAACCATGTGGTATAACTGCAGTGCTACAGCACCACACATTCACTGATCAGAGCAGATCTGTCTGCTGCACTGAAGTTGTCAGAGCCCCAAACACCACTCTTCAACTTGGAATATGAATCCCAGTGTTGTTGAGGAAGGTGTGAGTATGTACATACCCACACTGTTAAGAGAATAACTTGTAGGTTCTTTTTTTTTATAGAAAGATCATTCTGATTCCACAGGTAAGCTTGCCCAGGCTGTCCTGATAGTTGTCTTTCTGTGCTGATACAACACAAAGAAAACTGCCTCAGGCTGCAGGCTGAACGTTGATCCATAGTAATGTCCCTGCTGTAATGTCCTTTCCCTTTGAGTTCTCTCCCCAAAAAATGTCTTGATTTGGGATTTGGAAGAAATGTATGCCCTGTTGCATTCATTTGGTTAAATGGCAGCTGATGCATTTCTGCACCTGCCTTTTCCCTTGTTATTATGTGCTCATTTCCCCTTGTGGCTTTTTCTGTTCTGGGGGGAGACAGCAGGTTCTCCAGATGAGGCTCATCTATCTGGACACATACTGTGCTTTCTGAAGTGTCAAGTGTTTTATAACACCTCCTACTCATTTGGAAGCATCGTTCTTATCTTCATTGGGCTTCAGGAAGGTTTTACTCTCTGAAGTCAATAGCTTCTCTGTGGTAGGCAGTGACCTGATCCTTTTGATAAATTACTATTTTTTTCTCAGGAAGCCTTTCTCATTGTTCTCACTGCATGGCTGTAAATGACATACCAACTGTCAGAACCTGGTCAATATTTTTTGTTTACTTTGGTGTTCATGGAAGGTTCCTGGTCTGCAGCTGAGTGGCTTTCTGTGGCCCAAGGCTTGGACATTTTCATTAGCTGAGGATTTGTTGGGTTATTGCAGTTCACTAAGAGAAATAGTTCTCAGTGCTAACCTCTATCACATGACCTCCTTGCACCCATAGCTTCCTCTGCAAATTTTTACTGTAAGTGCAATGTAATAAAAGAAAATATATGATGGACACAGTCTGAAACTGCACCAGGGGAAGTTTAGGCTGGAGGTGAGGAGAAAGTTCTTCACTGAGAGAGTCGTTAGCCATTGGAATGGGATGCCCAGGGTGGTGGTGGAGTCACCATCCCTGGAGGTGTTCAAGAGGGGATTGGACATGGCACTTGGTGCCATAGTTTAGTCATGAGGTCTGTGGAGACAGGTTGGACTTGATGATCTTTGAGGTCTCTTCCAACCTTGGTGATTCTGTGATTCTGTGATGCATTTTCCAGGATGGAAAAATCCCAACAAAGAAAGTGATGAAGGTGACAAAATATCTCTCTAAATACATTTGGAGTAGCACACCAGAAAGAACAATAAAGCAGCAGAACAATAGAAGTGCTGCAGGAAATCTTAGGTATAGGTAAAGGGAATGCTTGTCTCTAGATGGTATTGTAGTCTCCAGCTCTGGAGCTAAAGCAGAGTGAATAACAGCACAGCAGGAAAATGCCACAAGTCCTCACCCCAAATGTTTTTCCCTGAAAGGATTAGAAGTCTTTTTGATGTTTTGTTTTGATCTTGTAGTTACAACAGTAGTATGCTAGTGTTAACAAGATCCCAGAAGCTGTTCAGATGGAGGAAAAGAGACACTGTAAATAAAGTGCCTGAGTATTTCTGAGGTAACATGCTGCATCGAAGAGACAAATCCCAGATTTACTAATGCGCACAATGAAGCCTTGACCACGTGCTAAGTGAAATGGAGTGATGATCTGTGTAAACTTTCCTACCCTAGAATTAACTTTCTGTGAACAGGCTTTAATGAGTTTAAAATGGTTTTCAGCTCCCCTGTGTGCCTGGGAAGATCATAGAAGAGATCCTCCTAGAAGCTCTGGTAAGGCACATAGAAAACAGGGAGGTGATTTGAAATAGCCAGCATGGCTTTACTAAGGGCACATCCTGCTTGGCCAGCCTAGTGGCTTTCAGCGATGGAGTGACATCAGTGGACAAAGGAAAGAAAATGGATGTAATCTATCTGGACTTGTGCAAAGCATTTGACATGGTCCCACACAACATCCATGTTTCTAAGTAGGAGAAATGTGAATTCAATGAGTGGACTGTTCTGTGGGTAAGGAATTGGTTGGATGGTCACATACAAAGGGTAGTGGTCAGTGGCTCAATGTCCAGATGGAGATGACTGACAAGTGGAGTCCCTCAGCATTCCATACTGACAATGCTGTTGAATCTCTTCATCAATAATAGTGAGTCTGAATCATAAAGAATCATAAGATCACAGAATCGATCAGGTTGGAAAAGACCATTCACCATTACCCTCTGTGATGGGGTCAGGGAGCAGTGTAGTGCCCCGGTAATCCATGAGGAAGTAATTCGGGACCTGCTGAGCCTCTTGGACACTCACAAGTCCATGGGACCGGATGGGATCCATCCTAGGGTGCTGAGACAGCTGGCAGATGTGCTGGCCAAGCCACTCTCCATCATTTTCCTCCAGTCCTGGCTCACTGGAGAGGTCCCAGATGACTGGAAACTGGCCAATGTGGTCCCCATCCACAAGAAGGGTCGGATGGAGGAACCCAGAAACTCCAGGCCAGTCAGCCTGACCTCAGTGCCAGGGAAAGTGATGGAGCAGATTATCCTGGCAGCAATCACTGCGCACTTGAAAAATGGCCAAGGGCTCAGGTCCAGCCAACATGGATTTAGGAAGGGCAGGTCCTGCCTCTCCAACCTGATCTCCTTCTGTGATCAGGTGACCCATCTGGTGGATGTGGGGAAGCCTGTGGATGTGGTCTACCTGGACTTCAGCAAGGCCTTTGACACCGTCCCCCACAGCAAACTGCTATCTAAGCTATCAGCTCATGGCTTGGACCACTACACTCTGTGCTGGGTTAGGAACTGGCTGGATGGCCGAGCCCAGAGAGTGGTGGTGAATGGTGCTACATCCAGCTGGAGGCCAGCCACCAGTGGCATCCCCCAGGGATCAGTGGTGGGCCCCATCCTCTTTAAAATCTTCATCGATGATCTGGATGAGGGGTTTGAGTCAGTGATCAGTAAATTTGCAGATGACACCAAGTTAGGAGCAGATGTTAGTCAGTTAGAGGGTGGAAGGACTCTGCAGAGGGACCTCGACTGACTGGACAGACAGGCAGAATCCAATGGGATGGCATTTAATAAGTCCAAGTGCGAGTGCTGCACTTTGAATAAACCTTTATTATTAGAATAAACCAAACCAGGTTGGAAGAGACCTTCAAGATCATCGTGTCCAACCCATCAACCAATCCAACCCACCCAAACAACTAACCCATGGCACCAAGCACCCCATCAAGTCTCCTTCTGAACACCTTCAATGACGGTGACTCCACCACCTCCCCGGGCAACCCATTCCATAGCGCAATCACTCTTTCTGTATAGAACTTCTTCCTAACATCCAACCTGAACCTCCCCTGGCGCAGCCTGAGACTGTGTCCTCTTGTTCTGGTACTGGGTGCCTGGGCCTTTGGCCACAATAACCCCATGCAGAGCTACAGGCTGTGAGAGTCTAATAAGTTTGTCTCTCTCTATGTGAGTCAACAAAGATAAAATGATAGCAGAGCCACTGCAAAGAAGGTGGAAAGAATCCTGTCCATCAATCCTGGATGCAAATCAGCTTGTGATTGCATCGTGATAACATGAGACTACAACAATGGACCCAAGGACCCAGCCATCAGGCTTTCTGGGCAGGGTGGTTTCCGCCCATCAAGTAAATACCTGACATACCAACACCTGCCTGAGGACTGAAAAACTGTATAAAAGACTTGAGCAACTACTGGTTTGTAGAGAGAAACAGAAGAGAGAAACAGAAGAGAGAAACAGAGGAGAGAAACAGAGGAGAAAAACGGGGAGAAAAACGGAGATGAAGGAAAACACAGGAGACGGGCCAGGCCGCTGAGAAGCCGGGACAATGCTGCTCCGGAGAAAAGAAGCTGCCCGGAGGACCACAGCTCCAGCCAAATCCTCAGCACCCTTTCTCTGCAGACCCAGGCTGCCCAGAGGAGCCTCAGCACTGTTCCTGTATCAACCCAACATCTCCCCAGAGGACCACAGCTGCTCTCCAGCAAAAGCCTCACCAGCGTTTCTCTACAAACCCAACATCTCCTGCAGCACCTTTCCTCCACAGACTTTAACTGTCTTGGGGGGGTTGAGGGGTGTGGTAATATAATTCCTTTCCTCTTCTCTCTCCCTCTCTCTTTTCTCCCTCTCCCTTCTTATGTCCACTTTATTTATCTATCTCTCGTCTCTCCCTCTTTATTTTCTCCCTCTTCCTTTCTTATGTCCACTTTATGTAATAAATAGTCTAGCTGTTGATACTTTGGCCTCGTTTGTGCCTTTAATTTCACAACACGGGAATATTTAAAAGAACTGTGTCTCCGGACCGAGACATCTAATGTCTCCGGACCGTGACACAGGCTCAGGTTGGAGTGGCTGGAGAGCAGCCAAACAGAGAGGGACCTGGGGGTGCTGGTTGACAGCCACCTAAATATGAGGCAGCAGTGTGCCCAGGTGGCCAAGAAGGCCAATGGCATCCTGGCCTGCATTAGGAATAGTGTGGCCAGGAGGAGCAAGGAAGTTATTGTGCCCCTGTACTCTGCTTTGGTTAGGCTGCACCTTGAGTCCTGTGTCCAGTTCTGGGCCCCTCAGTTTAAGAAGGACATCGAAACACTTGAACGTGTCCAGAGAAGGGCAACAAGGCTGGCGAGAGGCCTTGAACACAAGCCCTATGAGGAGAGGCTGAGGGAGCTGGCATTGTTTAGCCTGGAGAAGAGGAGGCTCAGGAGTGACCTCATTGCCCTCTACAACTACCTGAAAAGTGGTTGTAGCCAGGAAGGGGTTGGTCTCTTCTCCCAGGCAACCAGCACCAGAACAAGGGGACACAGTCTCAAACGGCACCAGGGGAAGTTTAGGCTGGAGGTGAGGAGGAAGTTCTTCACGGAGAGAGTCATTCGTCATTGGAACGGGTTGCCCAGGGAGGTGATTGAGTCACCGTCCCTGGAGGCGTTCAAGAGGAGATTGGACGTGGTACTTGGTGCCATGGTCTAGTCATGGGGTCTGTGTTGATAGGTTGCACTCGATGATCCTCTAGGTCCTTTCCAACCTAAGTGATACTGTGATACTGTGACCCTCAGTAAGTCTGCAGATGACACCAAGGTGAGTGGTGTGGCCAGTATGCCAGAGACATGGAATATCATCCAGAGGGACCTGGAAAAGCCAGAGAAGTGAGCCAAAGTGAACCTCAAGAAGTTTATTAAAGCCAAGTGCAAGGTCCTGCAACTGAGTAGGGAAAATCCCCATTACCAGTGCAGCCTGGGGGAAGATTTTATAGAGAGCAGCACTGTGGAAGAAGACTTGGGAGTACTGATGGGTGAACAGCCAGACATACTTGCACCCCAGAGGGCCAGTGACATCCTAGGCTGCATCAAAAGAAATGGGGCCAGCAGACCAGGAGAGGAGATTCTGTCACTCCACTCTGCTCTGGTGAGACCTCACATGGAGTACTGTGTCCAGCTCTGGAGCCCTCAATACAATCATGGACCTGCTGGACTGGGTCCAGTGGAAGGCCACAAACATGATAAAAGGTATGGAGCATATCTTCTAGTAGGACAGGCTGAGAAAGTTGGGATTGTTCACCCTGGAGAAAAGAAGGCTCCTGGGAGACTTTATGGAAATCTTTCCGTACCTGAAAGAAGCTGACAAGAAAGCTGGGGAAGGACTGTTTGCAAGGACCTGTAGCACTAGGACAAGGGGATGGGGTTTCAAACTAGAGCAGAGTAGATTTACATTTAAATCAGACATTAGAATAGAATAGAACAGAATAGAATAGAATAGGAGTAGAGTAGAGTAGAATAGAATAGACCGGGTTGGAAGAGACCTTCGAGATCATCGTGTCCAACCCATCAACCAATCCAACCCACCTAAACAACTAAACCATGGCACCAAGCACCCCATCAAGTCTCCTCCTGAATACCTCCAATGATGGTGACTCCACCACCTCCCCGGGCAACCCATTCCAATGGGCAATCACTCTCTCTGTATAGAACTTCTTCCTAACATCCAACCTAAACTTCCACTGGCACAGCCTGAGAATGTGTTCTCTTGTTCTGGTACTGGCTGCCTGGGAGAAGAGACCAAACTCCGCCTATCTTCAACCTCCCTTAAGGTAGTTGTAGAGAGTAATAAGGTCACCCCTGAGTCTCTTCTTCTCCAGGCTAAGCAATCCCAGCTCCCTCAGTCTCTCCTCATAAGACTTGTGTTTCAAACTCCTCACCAACTTTGTTGCCCTTCTCTGGACTCATTCCAGCAACTCAACATCCTTCCTAAAATGAGGGGCCCAGAACTGGACACAGGATTCAAGGTGTGGCCTAACCAGTGCAGTGTCCAGGGGCAGAATGACCTCCCTGCTCCTGCTGGCCACACTGTTCTTAATGCAGGCCAGGATGCCATTGGCCCTCTTGGCTACCTGGGCACACTACTGGCTCATGTTCAGCCTACCATCGACCAGTACCCCCAGGTCCCTCTCTATCTGGCTGCTCTCCAGCCACTCTGACCCCAGCCTGTAGCACTGCATGGGGTTGTTGTGGCCAATATGCAGAACCCGGCACTTGGATGTGTTAAATCTCATGCCGCTAGACTCTGCCCATCTGTCCAGCCTGTCGAGGTCCCTCTGCAGAGCCTCTCTACCCTCCAGCAGATCAACTCCTGTCCCCAGCTTGGTGTCGTCCTCAAATTTACTGATGATGGACTCAATTCCCTCATCAATATCATCAATAAAGATGTTAAATAGCATGGGGCCCAGCAGGAAGAAGTTCTTTACCATGAGGGTTGTGGAACACTGGAATAGCTTGTCTGGGGAGGCCGTAGAGGCCCCATCCCTGGGCACACTCGAGGTCAGGCTCAATGGGGCTCTGAGCAGCCTGATCTAACAGGGGTTGTCCCTGCTTACTGCAGGGGTGTTGGACTAGATGACCTTTATTGGTCCTTTCCAATTGAATGCATTCTATGACTCTACAGTTTTCTGTAGCTACTTTTATCTGACACCTGTCATAGCAAAATGGATGTTTAGTGTATGAGAGGTTATTTCTGTCTTCACAAAATGGTATCACAACAAGACTGGTCATCATGGGTCTGTTGTGAGTTGTGCTTGTGAGATTCCTTTAATTCTTTCTGTTAAGGGCTTGCTTACTAAGGGTAGTAAGTGAAATTTCCCGTTTCTTGCACTGTTTCTTTTTTTGAAGGTTCCTGGAGCTCTATTGTGAAAGAAAAAATTACCTCACATTTATTCTGTCCATAGCATGAGACAATGTCACTACTCAAGATCCATACTTTGTGTTTCACAAACTCAGTCACATAAAGATTTCTTCATTATTTTTCTACTCTTTTTGATGGTGATGTCTTTGACCATGATCACCTTCTTCCCTTTCTTCTTGCTTGTTTTTCAGTGTTTCTCGTTTCTGTTCAAGGAGCTCTGATTAAAACAGGAATGATGAATAAAGGAACAGCAAATCTGTTAGAGCCACCTCATTTAGATGCTTAACAGCTATTCAGATCCTAGAGCTGCCATTAGGGACTTCAGCAGGCAAAACTGCTGTCAGCTGGCATGGTGGAAGCACATCCTTACCCCTCCTTGAAGCAGAGACATCAGGTTTTGCTGCTTCTGATCTTACCAACACTGGCCAATTATTAACCACACAGCAGAAGAGCCAATATTTTTTTGTTGTTGTTGAACAAGTACTGCAAATTAATAGAAAGGTGGAGAAAAGCCACAGGAAAAAAACCCTTTAATCCAGATGGAATTAGGACAGGCTGCGTAACTCTAGGCCCTGGGTCCTGGTGATTGTTTCTTTTTTCCTTCTTGAATGAAACTGTTAGCATAAGACTTGGCTTTTATTGATGTTACATTTTATCATATATCCAGAAAGCAATGTTGACTTTCTTTACAAAATAGAGAAAATGGCTCCCAATACCTTGTGCAAAGTACAATGAGGTCTGATCAGAGGGCTGAAGCACCTCTCCTGTGAGGACAGACTGAAGGAGTTGGGGCTGTTCAGTCTGGAGAAGAGAAGGCTCCGAGGTGACCTAATTGTGGCCTTCCAGTGTCTGAAGGGGGCTACAAGAAGGCTGGGGAAGGACTTCTCAGGGTCTCAGGTAGTGATACGACTAGGGGGAATGGAATGAAGCTGGAGGTGGGGAGATTCAGGCTGGACATGAGGAGGAAGTTCTTCACTGTGAGAGTGGTGAGGCCTTGGAATGGGTTGTCCAGGGAGGTGGTCGAGGCCCCGTCCCTAGAGGTGTTTGGGACCAGGCTGGATGAGGCTCTGGCCATCCTGATCTAGTGTGGGGTGTCCCTGCCCATGGCAGGGGGGTTGGAACTAGATGATCCTTGTGGTCCCTTCCAACCCTGAATGAAACTATGAAACTATGAAACTATGAGCCTCACCTTGGTTACCAGCCCTTCCCTGTTGGTGAGAACAAGGTCCAGCCTAGCACCTTTTCTTGTTGGTTCCTCTACCATTTGGAGGAGGAAGTTGTCTTTTTTGCAGTCTGGGAACATCCTGGATTGCTGGTGCCTTGCTGTGTTGTCCCTCCAGCAGATGTCTGGGTGGTTGAAATCACCCATGAGGACCAGGGCTTGTGGCCTGTTTGCTTTCTACTTGTACTAGGTGTAGTTAAGGCAGTGTGAAGAATTCTTTCCCTGCCTCTGCTGTTTTCTGCAGATGACTTAACTGTGATTGGGAATTAAGCCTCATTGTTTTCTGCTTCAATAACTATAACCTTTAATGCCAGGGCTGCATTTCTTACTTTTCTGGCTGAGAGAAGATGCTGAAACACCAGCCACATTTTCCTTGTGGAAGAGGTGCTCCACAGCTTTGCTATGGCATAGCTTCTCTCCCCTTTCCTGAAGCTCCTGAAACAGGCTGTTGACAGGGACATGATACAGGACATGATGAAATACAGGTCTGATACAATGTGGCAGTCCCTGCATTTTGTTTTCTTCTTTGCTAATGATCTCTCTCATGCAGCTGGCAAAAAAATTGTTCGAAATGTCATCTGTAATGTCCAAGGTCAGCCTCAACTGGATGAAGAAAGCAAGCATGGCATTTTTAATCAGGGAGCTCTGAGTATAGCAAAGCCAGTGTGATACAATTACAGCTGACATGCTGTCCTCCAAATGCATTGAAATACCACTGTCACTCCTGCAGCCACCTGCACGTTGTAGATGATTTTGTCATGCATGTCTGGCTGAGTCAGACTATCTGGCTGATCACTGGGTGTTGCTTGTCTCCTTTTGACTTCTTCAGAAAACCTCCTGGGGGAACTAATAGGTTTTGTAATTAGCCTCTGTTAACATTAGTACCAGATACAGTGATGCCATGCAACATCTCTCCCACTTGCTGCTTTGCAGCAACAGGTTTAGTGTTACACTAAGTTTATTGCAGGAATATTTATCAAGTGTAGCTTCACAAGTGGAAGTCCCTATGTCTACATTCTACTTTTTAGTGGTCCCTCTGCTTTTAAGTCCCTATGCATTGCTCTTCTTGTGCCAACAAATTAAGAGACAGAGGGGTTAGGAACACCTCCCTTGTTGTAATCAGGGCTTTATTTTTTATTATTACTTGCTTTAAATCTGTCTTTAATGAGCCTGTGAAAAAAAGTGGGAACACACTGAGATACGCAAAGAAGCTCTTTTACAGCTTTTGAATAAAAATATTAGCATATATTGTTAAATTTATGATTCAGTTGGCCTGTCATATATGCTTAGAAAATGGAAAAGGAAAAACAAGCAATCTTTTATTTAAAATAGGCTTGCCTGTGATTCTAGTCCATTGAAATTAGCACCTTTATTTTTAAGCAAGGTTTCCTCATTAAATGAGGCAGACTGTATCTTTCTTGAAACAAACTTTCTGAAATTGAAAGCTCAAATGTAAAATAGAATTCTATGTAATTCTATTCAATGAAAGCTCAAATGTGAAAACCAAAGCATAATATTTCTGAAATTCCACTTTCATTTCCTCATTTGTGCCAAGAAATAGTATTTAGTTCAGTATCTTAAATAGGTTTAAAATATTCTTCTTTACAGGTTAAGTATTAAACAAACAAACAAACAAACCAACCACCACCACCAACAAAGAAACAACAAAACTCACCCAGACCAAAACTGAAAACTGAAAACACTATTTAGAATAACTTGATTTAACGTACATTGCATTTCAGAGTTCTAAGATTTTAAAGTTCTAAGATTTTTCTTTCTATAACTTTATAGGAAAACAAAACAGAAAAAAACTTATTAACCCAATAATTCTGGAATTCTGGATTGGCCAAAAGACTTCAAATGTGGTGTTGCATGAAGGATAGGATCCCCATATCTACCTGTCCCAGAGCTCAGGACTCTTGCTGAAGCTATTTGACAAAATTAACATTTGCCTGCATTTCAAGTGCCTCAATGAGGACTTACTGTGACACAAGTTCAGAAAGCTAAAGCAATTAAATGGTTTAATTTGTTAAAGTGACAGATACAACATACTTGGGATTGCTGGTGATAAATCCACCAACTCCAAGATGATCTTGGGCTAATAAATCCCAGTAAGATCTGACACAGTTGGAGACACAAACCTTTGCCATAGCTCCAGTATGTAATAGAACCACAGCAAAAGCTGAGCCGTGTGTTGAATGAACAAATCTCACCAAGAAAGGTGTCCCTGTCTTGGGTGGAAGAAAAGGAGCATAGCCCATTGACCATCCTCATCTCTGTCTTTCCCACTCAGCTGCTGCTGCTGCATGTGGTGCTTGTGCTGTCCACACTGCATCTCTGCTTCTGGCCCATACTGCACCCTCACTTGCTGGCCCTGGCACCAGTGTCAGCAGGGCATGCACTAGAGGTGTCTCTCTCCTGGGTTTTGTACCCCAGGCTGCGTTGTCCCTGCCTTCTGGGTGGTGTTTAGCATGATTGGGGAAGAAAGTTGAATAACATAGTCATATATTTTTAGCATGCACTCAATTTTCCTCATCAGCATATTAAGGAGTGTCAACTTTAATATTAAAATTGCAGTTAATCAGGCAAAGGTCTTTGCTCAGGCACCTCAAAATCTGCTTTGAAGTTGGGTGTTTATGTGATTTGAGCTCTGCTTCTTCAGTTTCATCCAAAACAGGGCTGTCTTATCTTCATAAGACTATGTGAGGAGAGAATTAGGTTTGTGAGAATAGGCTATGTTCACCCAGGACTGCCCCAAGAAAAGGCGCTGGTCTCTCTTTTGCCGCACCTTGAGTACTGTGTCCAGTTCTGGGCCCCTCAGTTTAAGACGGACATCAAAACACTTGAACGTGCCCAGAGAAGGACAACAAGGCTGGTGAGAGACCTTGAGCACAAGCCCTATGAGTCACCAGTGGTGTCCCCCAGGGATCAGTGCTGGGCCCCGTCCTCTTCAAAACCTTCATCGATGATCTGGATGAGGGGGTCGAGTCAGTCATCAGCAAGTTTGCAGATGACACCAAGTTAGGAGCAGATGTTAGTCAACTAGAGGGTGGAAAGGCTCTGCAGAGGGACCTTGACTGACTGGACAGATGGGCAGAGTCCAATGGGATGGCATTCAACAAGTCCAAGTGCCAAGTGCTGCACTTTGGCTATGGCAATCCCATGCAGAGCTACAGGCTGGGGTCGGAGTGGCTGGAGAGCTGCCAAACAGAGAGGGACCTGGGGGTACTGACCAACAGCCACCTGAATATGAGCCAGCAATGTGACCAGGTGGCCAGGAGGGCCAATGGCATCCTGACCTGCATTAGGAATAGTGTGGCCAGCAGGAGCAGGGAGGTCATTGTGCCCCTGGACTCTGCTTTGGTTAGGCTGCACCTTGAGTCCTGTGTCCAGTTCTGGGCCCCTCAGTTTAAGAAGGACATCGAAACACTTGAACGTGTCCAGAGAAGGGCAACAAGGCTGGTGAGAGGCCTTGAGCACAAGCCCTATGAGGAGAGGCTGAGGGAGCTGGGATTGTTTAACCTGGAGAAGAGGAGGCTCAGGAGTGACCTCATTGCCCTCTACAACTACCTGAAAAGTGGTTGTGGCTGGGAAGGGATTGGTCTCTTCTCCCAGGCAACCAGCACTAGAACAAGAGGACACAGTCTCAAGCTGTGCCAGGGGAGGTTTAGACTCGAGGTGAGGAGGAAGTTCTTCACTGAGCGAGTCATTCGTCATTGGAACGGGTTGCCCGGGGAGGTGGTTGAGTCATTGACCCTGGAGGCGTTCAAGAGGAGATTGGACGTGGCACTTGGTGCCATGGTCTAGTCAGGGGTCTGTATTGATAGGTTGAACTCAATGATCCTCTAGGTTCTTTCCAGCCTAAGTTATACTGTGATACTGGGAGGTTTAGACTTGAGGTGAGGAGGAAATTCTTCACCGAGCGAGTCATTCGTCATTGGAATGTGCTGCCCAGGGAGGTGGTTGAGTTGCTGTCCCTGGAGGCGTTCAAGAGGAGATTGGATGTGGCACTTGGTGCCATGGTCTAGTCAGGGGGTCTGCATTGATAGGTTGTACTCAATGATCCTCGAGGTCATTTCCAACCTTAGTTATACTGTGATACTGTGATACTGTGATAATGCCCTGTGATAGGATGAGGCACACAGGAACACAGGAAGTTCCACCTCAGCATGAGGAAAAACTTCTTTACTGTGGGGGTAATGGAGCACTGGAACAGGCGGCCCAGTGTGGAGTGTCCTCTGGAGCATTTCAAAACCTACCTGGTCATGTTCCTGTGTGACCTGCTCTACGTGATCCTGCTTTGGTAGGGGAGTTGGGCTCAATGATCTCCACAGGTTGCTTTCAGCCTCTACGATTTTATGATACTGCAATGTGCTTATGTTCACACATTTTCAGTCTGACTAGACTAATAAATATTAATTATTTCAGTGTACTGATCTTTTAATAGTAGCAACTGAGTTTTTCCATTTTACACATGGCAGAGGAGGTTAATGACCTGGAATTTCACAAGCACTGTGTCATAATTATTACGTCAGTCATTAAATCTCTAATGGTATTTAATAAAAAAAAAAAAGGATGAGATAAATATTTGTCTCACTTTTTCCTCACAGTCCCAGCTGCTCTGCACCTTTTTATATTTGCTGAACTCAGTGGAAGCTAAGCATGTTAAACTTCACGTGGAAATGAGGTTGTCAGATCAGTGGTGTGTTTCAGCTAATATCCTGCCTCTGAAATCTCCCTAATTTATAGGGACAATTAGGGTTATGTCCAAAGAGTGGCATGACTGATGAGGGAGAACATGCTAATCTCCATTTTTCTTGGGTTTATACCTATGGACATGACATTGGAATCTTTTGTCTTTATTTCTTCTACCATTCAGCTTCCTTAATTACTGTGATTCAGTTAATCTCACTATGAAAACTGTAAGTTCTGGACAGTAGCCCCTCTGCATACTGCTGCTCTACAGGAGAAAAAAACCCTGAAGAGTCACAGAGGCCATAATTTATTGACCACTTGGAATGTTTCTGACTGTTTATGCTTTTGATGCACAAATTTTGTCTGATCTTTATGACCAGTGGCACAAAAATGGAAAGCTACTGAACAAAGAGCAATTTTTTTTTGGACAATCTTGTCAATAAAATAAATGTTTTGAGCCCATCATGATGTTTCCTGTTGAAGCATTAGGAAAACCAAAATACAAATGACATGCATTTTAAATGAAACATTTTCTTTCAGCTTCAGCTTCAGCTGCCTTGGGAAGGGACTCCTCACATTAGATCATGTTGCACAGAGCCACTTCCAGCCTGGCCTTAAAAACCTCCAGGAATGGGGCTTCCACCACTTCCCTGGGCAACCTGTTCCAGTGCCTCACCACCCTCATGGTGAAGAACTTCTTCCTAACATCCAATCTGGATCTACCTATTTCTAGTTTCCACATCCCACCCCCTCCCCCAGTCCTATCACACCCTGACACCCTAAGAAGTCCCTCTAGAGCTTTCTTGTAGGCCCCCTTCAGATACTGGAAGGCCAAATTAGGTCTCCTTGGAGCCTTCTCTTCTCCAGACTGAGATTAGATTCACCTTGAGTGAAGGGGGAAAGGACATGTTTTGCAGTAAGTACAATTTGACACACATTTGAGTACCTGGCTTTGAATATGTGTAATGGGTTGGGGCAAACCCCCCCTCCCCACCATGTGCAGAAATAACAACTCAGACAAACAGATTGCAGAAGTGATGGAAAGTTTAAATCGAGAACAGTGAGTGTGCACAAAAAAAAAAATAAAGAAGCATAGTATCATAGTATCAGTCAGGGTTGGAAGGGACCACAAGGATCATCTAGGCTTGCCAGAGCCACATCCAGCCTGCTCTTAAACACCTCCAGGGATGGAGCCTCAACCACCTCCCTGGACAACCCATTTCAGGGTTTCACCACTCTCATGGTGAAGAACTTCCTCCTCACATCCAGCCTGAATCTCCCCACCTCCAGCTTCATTCCATTCCCCCTAGTCCTATCACTACCTCAGATCCTGAGAAGTCCCTCCCCAGCCTTCCTGTAGGCCCCCTTCAGATACTGGAAGGCCACAATTCGGTCACTTTGGAGCCTTCTCTTCTGCAGACTGAACAGCCCCAACTTCTTCAGTCTGTCCTCATAGGAGAGGTGCTCCAGCCCTCTGATCATCCTCGTGGCCCTTCTCTGGACACGTTCCAGCATGTCCATATCCCTCTTGTAATAGGGGCCAAAATAGACCCAGAGAGATCCCATCCACACCTGAGGGTGCACCCAAGACCCCCAGGGCTCCTCCTTCCCCCTCCCCCACTGCTAGGCTAGTCTCAGCTGGCCAGATCTGAGACTGCCCATCCCCCCATGATCTTGGGCCTAGCCAGGCCCATGGCCAGAAGATATCTCCCCCAGTTACTGGGTGTCGGAGAGGAAGAAAAGAGGAAATGACAGACCCCTCACTGGACTTTATAGTGGTGCAGGAATTATGGGAATGGAATACCTGGTTTCCTCTGACCACCCCCTGGTCTGGGCCCACCCCTTGGGACCTCCCAGGTGTGGTCTGTGTGGTGGCATCCGGGCCAGCACGCAGCCTGAACCACCACAATATGTTACTGACCTCAAAAAACTGTATGAAAGGCATTTGGGTTGAGACAAACTGTGCCTTACCCCATGCAATCCCTTGGGGTCATTGGAAATAAATATGTCAGAAATGGATTACACCAGTGAGGGTGTTGATAAGACTGGTATAAAGAACTGAGTATAAAGAACTGAATACTTGATAGTCCACCAACATAAGCAGAAGGTTTGCTCCGCATTAAAGAGTTTGGATATAAAGGAACCGGTATAGGAGAAACTATGCAGCAGTTATTTCCCTAACAGAGTTTGTACTATAACTGCAGAAACAAAGACACAAGATGCTTCTTCAAAACGTTAAAAATTGGTAAAGTGTGCTGCTATACTTGCAGATTAGTGCTATGAGTTACTTGAAGCACATTCCCTAGGACTGAAGAAAACCCAAAGCCATCACTCTCAGGAAAGCATAAACTCTTGCAAGGTGAATGGTCACAGCATTGTTTGTTTGTTTTCTGCTGCCACTGTTCTTCTTTCAGAGAAAATGCTTATCTTCTGCCTTTTAAGAGGCACTGATAGCTGTGAAGCTCAGGTCTAAGTGCTGTGTTCTGCACTTTGGCCACAATAACCCCATGCAGTGCTACAGACTGGGGTCAGAGAGGCTGGAGAGCAGCCAGGCAGAGAAAGTCCTGGGGGTACTGGTTGACAGCCACCTAAATATGAGGCAGCAGTGTGCCCAGGTGGCCAAGAAGGCCAATGGCATCCTGGCCTGCATTAGGAATAGTGTGGCCAGCAGAAGCAGGGAAGTCATTGTGCCCCTGTACTCTGCATTGGTTAGGCCACACCTTGAGTCCTGTGTCCTGTTCTTGGCCCCTCAGTTTAAGAAGGACATTGAAACACTTGAACGTGTCCAGAGAAGGGCAACAAGGCTGGTGAGAGGCCTTGAGCACAAGCCCTATGAGGAGAGGCTGAGGGAGCTGGCATTGTTTAGCCTGGAGAAGAGGAGGCTCAGGGGAGACCTAATTGCTGTCCACAGCTACCTGAAGGGTGGTTGTAGCCAGGAAGGGGTTGATCTCTTCTTCCAGACAACCAGCACCAGAGCAAGAGGACACAGTTTCAGGCTGTGCAGGAGGATGTTTAGACTTGATATTAGAAATAAGTTATTCACAGAAGGAGTTGGCCATTGGAATGTGCTGCTCAGGGAGGGCTGACATCCCTGGAGGTATTTAAAAAAAGACTGGATGAGGCACTTAGTGCCATGATCTAGTTGATTAGTTAGGGTTGGGTGATCAGTTGGGCTTGATGATCTTCCAACCTGGTTGATTCTGTGATTCTCTGATTCTGTTTCCTGTGAGCTCCTAGAGTCCCAAGCAGGCCACAAACTATGGCACCCTCTTCCTGCTGAAAGGGATGTAATGGGATCAAGTGCTGCTGATGCAAAAAATGTCAGCCAGGACCCTCTTTCAGCTGGGCAGACAATGTCAGGGTGGGTCTCTTCTCTTATGAACTTCAGAAAGACTTTTACAAAATAAAATGTGAAACAATGTTGTGTGGTGGAAATATCTCAATATTTTCTTTTTTGTGGTAGAAAACCCTTCTGCCTCTTTAGGAAGTGTATGGTCACTGAAAAATCAAGATCCTGAATACCAGAATCAAATGTAGCTAACAAATTGGCATAGCTAGGAGTATTAAAATCCCTATCATAAACCACATATCCTTAACATAAGCTACAGTTTTACTGAAGAAACATCAAATTATAGTTTTTTACAGTGGTGATGAAACCTGCCATTCTAATTCAACTTATTATGCTAAAAATGGGTATTAATTTTAAGAATAAGTTGTATTTATCAGTGTACTTGCTTGATATTTTGACCCAGAAATCTCAAGAAGCATTCTTGTAAATGCAAGTTCGCATGGAATCGCCATCTTGAACCTGTTCTCCCTTGCCCTTTCATTGAACACAGCTGAGAAGAACCTGATTCAGCCTTCACATATTTATAAACATTAATGAGGTCAAAGTAATGGAATTTTGCTACTTAAATATTGCTAGACCAAAACATTTCTTCCTTGAGTTTTTTCTTGTATATTGTAATCGACAAAGGTGAAGCATTTATGCAATGCAATATGTTAATCTACATGATCAATACACTGCTCCTTTCATTATATAAATCCTGCAGATTCCTTGGAATGGAATACGCCTTGTACATGTGAAATTTAGTTAAGAAAATATATGCTGGAATGGGTAGTGTATTGTTACTCTTTCTTAATTTTATATTTAAATACTTTTATTATTTGTATATTTTTCAGGTTCCTTCCCAAACAGTGTCGTGAAGTTCTATGTTTGAATCTTAAGGTTTGCTGTGAACATACAGCAGTTTTGGAGTGGGACAAGCAAGAAATATTGGAGACAAATAACAATATTTTCACTGAAATACTTTCATTATAAAATAAACTACCACTGACAAAAAAAAGATGCTGTGTGTTTCCATATTGCATCTACTCTCACAGATAAACAAAGTTTAAGGAGGGGGATTTTTGTGGAGATTAACTAGGAATGGATCAACACTGATGCAACACTCATGCCTGCTGTCTCTAAAACATGATCAGTGCTTATGAATTCTGGAAAAGAGGTATGTATGTTTTTTATATATATATATATGTAAAAATATACACCCACACAGACATATATATATACAAAGCACATAAAAAAACTATTCTTGAGGCTTTGGTTTGATCATCATCATATATTAATGTTGCTGGAACATCTGCTGCAAAACTTTTTCTGACACTGGGTTGTCCAGTCCAATCATACAATACAGTAGTTTCTTTGGTGAGCTCTACAATTTGTACTGTAATATTTTATTGACCATCTTTCAAGAAAACCTCTGCCCAACTTCAGTGTTTAATTTGTTGATATTTTTATCACAACCTCCTTCACTGTTTGTGATTAAATCCTTTCTACTGCTGGTGCTATATTTCTTCTACTCTTAGGCCGTCTTTCTGTCAAATTAAACTAACTTCTATTTTCCTTTCTTTCCTCAATTTCAGTATTTCGGCTTAATCCTCTAAAATAATTCCCTCTGTATTCACCTCCTCATTCCCTTTTACTTCCATAAGCATAGTGCTGCTTCTATGTTATTAAAGAAGAAACATATATTTTCCAAGTGTTACAGTATCACAGTATCACTTAGGTTGGAAAGGACCTAGAGGATCATCGAGTCCAACTTATCAACACAGACCCCATGGCTAGACCATGGCACCAAGTGCCATGTCCAATCCCCTCTTGAACGCCTCCAGGGTCAATGACTCAACCATCTCCCTGGGCAACCCGTTCCAATGATGAATGACTCGCTCAGTGAAGAACTTCCTCCTCACCTCGAGTCTAAACCTCCCCTGGCACAGCTTGAGACTGTGTCCTCTTGTTCTAGTGCTGGTTGCCGGGGAGAAGAGACCAACCCCTTCCCAGCCACAACCACTTTTCAGGTAGTTGTAGAGGGCAATGAGGTCACCTCTGACCCTCCTCTTCTCCAGGCTAAACAATCCCAGCTCCCTCAGCCTCTCCTCATAGGGCTTGTGCTCAAGGCCTCTCGCCAGCCTTGTTGCCCTTCTCTGGACACGTTCAAGTGTTTCAATGTCCTTCTTAAACTGAGGGGCCCAGAACTGGACACAGGACTCAAGGTGCAGCCTAACCAAAGCAGAGTACAGGGGCACAATGACTTCCCTGCTCCTGCTGGCCACACTATTCCTAATGCAGGCCAGGATGCCATTTGCCCTCTTGGCCACCTGGGCACACTGCTGGCTCATATTCAGGTGGCTGTCGATCAGCACACCTAGGTCCCTCTCTGTTTGGCAGCATTCCAGCGACTCCGACCCCAGCCTGTAGCTCTGCATGGGATTGCCATAGCCAAAGTGCAGCACTCAGCACTTGGACTTGTTGAATGCCATCCCATTGGACTCTGCCCATCTGTCCAGTCGGTCAAGGTCCCTCTGCAGAGCCTTTCCACCCTCTAGTTGACTAACATCCGCTCCTAACTTGGTGTCATCTGCAAACTTGCTGATGACTGACTCGACCCCCTCATCCAGATCATCAATGAAGATGTTAAAGGGCATGGGGCCCAGCACTGATCCCTGGGGGACGCCACTGGTGACTGGCTGCCAGCTGGATGTGACACCATTCACCACCACTCTCTGGGCCCGGCCCTCCAGCCAATTCCTAACCCAGCACAGAGTGTAGTGGTCCAAGCCACGAGCTGACAGCTTAGCCAGCAGTTTGCTGTGGGGGACGGTGTCAAAGGCCTTGCTGTAGTCCAGGTAGACCACATCCACAGGCTTCCCCACGTCCACCAGATCGGTCACCTGATCATAGAAGGAGATCAGATTGGAGAGGCAGGATCTGCCTTTCCTGAATCCATGTTGGCTGGACCTGAGCCCTTGGCCATCCTTCAGGTCCGCAGTGATTGCTGCCAGGATAATCTGCTCCATCACTTTCCCTGGCACTGAGATCAGGCTGACTGGCCTGGAGTTTCTGGGTTCCTCCATCCGACCCTTCTTGTGGATGGAGACCACACTGGCCAATTTCCAGTCATCTGGGACCTCTCCAGTGAGCCAGGACTGGAGGAAAATGATGGAGAGCGGCCTGGCCAGCACATCTGCCAGCTGTCTCAGCACCCTAGGATGGATCCCATCCGGTCCCATGGACTTGTGAGTGTCCAAGTGGCTCAGCAGGTCCCGAATTACTTCCTCATGGATTACCGGGGCATTACACTGCTCCCCAACCCCATCACCCAGCTCTGGAGGCCACTCGTCCTGAACTCCTGCCTTGCTATTAAACATTGAGGCAAAGAAGGTGTTCAGGACCTCAGCCTTTTCCTCATCTTCGGTCACCATGTTCCCCTCCAGGTCCAATAGGGAGTTGTATTTCCAATACAACAGAAATTGGGCAAAATCCTCACATCTACGTCAGGTAGAAGGGAACACCAGAAAACAAATTTGCCATCATCTTAATGGAATTTCTTATTCATACTGCCATCAGATAAGACAGGACACATAGTCACACGCTGACTAAGTCTTCCTTTTCTTCCCAGCACACTGTTAAACACACTCTGCAACATGTCTGTGAGAATGAGAAGGGCCAAGGGGAAATCACTTCTGCACTGATGGTCCCTGAGCAGCCCAGTGTCATGAGGAGCTGGGGAAAAGCATTACCACAGAGTGTAGGCACTAACCCAGGTGTCAAGCAGATAAACACTGTCTTGGAGGATATTGCAGGTGCTCAAAAGCCAGGCAAGCTGTACAATAACAAGGTGTAGTCCTTTCTTGCTGTAGTTTTTCTGATTGGCTTGTTCAGTCTGTGTGGTCAGCAAAAGCAAAAGACAGATGCTTGTGATTCCTTGTTATTAGAACTGTACAGCTGCTGTTTTATGAGTGTAATGAGTGGAACTGTCACACCTTGCTAAATTTAATGTGAGAGATGGAGTAGAAATGTGGCAGCAGAAGCTATAGGATGGATGGGGTGCTTGGTGCCATGGTTTAGTTGTTTGGGTGGGTTGGATTGGTTGATGGGTTGGACGCAATGATCTTGAAGGTCTCTTCCAACCTGGTTGTTTATTATTATTATTATTATTATTATTAATTATTATTATTATTATTATTATTATTATTATTATTATTATTATTATTATTATACTACATGCCCCTGTTTACTAACTTTACTTTTTTAAAGCTTCAGTTCTACAGCGTGGAACTGATGGGTGAATTAATTGCATTTATTACCTTACACATATTATTCACCTACTTAGACAAAGAAACAGAAGTTTGAACTCATATCCTAGTCATTGATCTCCGATCCTAGTCATCAAACCATCAAAGTTGTGTAGGAGATCCTTGTGTGGTTGTGGTGGTGAGAGAAGGTTCAGTTCTCCCTCCCCCACAAAGAAAAGAAACCACGGCTGACTCAGTCAGAGAAGCTAAGCTATATTTACAAGCAAGATGAAATGCAGGTTGTATATACACAGTATATACAGTATTTACAATATATACAAAAATACACAGCAAAGAAAGTAATACAGAACAAAACCCCCTCCTCTGGACAGAGGAGGGTTCTCCCCCTGTACTCTCTCTCCCCCTACCTCCCTTTTTTCACAAAAAGGGCTAGAGAGAGAGAAAAGGTAATTAATAAAGATTAAATTTTGTTAGGCCTCAAAAGCGCATGCAGGGATTAGTTTTCTTATCTCAAGGTCAGCTCCAGCTAGTTGCTCAGAAGCAGACAGGCTGGAAAGGCAGAACAGACTGGAACAGAGACAGACTCAAACTGAACTAAAACTTAAAGTTGCATTCTACCAATCTACCAATGAAATTCATTTAGAATATCTGAATGTTTTCAAAATATTCAGCCAGAGTGTTCCAGCACTTTCCCTTTCTTAAAGGCACAGCCTAAAATGGTCACAGTGGTACAGATCCTTAATTCACAGGACTGAAAATTTATTTTAGTTGTAATAGTAATGGATTGTGGTGTAAATTTCATTTTACAATGAGAATCCCATGATGAGATAATTCAACAGGATGGTGAAGTCCTATCATAAGAGCAAGGCTACCAGCCAGAGCAATGGACAGGTGGAAGAAAGGGCCATCAGATGCCCTATGAGGCAGGAGCTATGGCCTTGGTTAAGTATATCCCTGGAAATGATGCTGCCTAGGAGACAGAGGAAGATCTTCTACCTAGCTCCCATTATCACTAATGAATACATATCTCCATATAGAATCATAGAATAGTTAGGGTTGGAGGGGACCTCAAGAGTCATCTAGTTCCAACCTCCCTGCCATGGGCAGGGACACCTCACACTAGATCAAGTTGCCCAGATCTACATCCAGCCTGGCCTTCAAAACCTGAGGGATGGGATTTCTACTATCTCCCTGGTCAACCTGTGTCAGTGTCTCACCAGCCTCATGGTGAAGAACTTCTTCCTAACATCCAATCATCTGAATCTACCCATTTCTAGTTTTTTTTCCATTCGCCCTAGTCCTATCATTACCTGACACCCTAAAAGTCCCTTTTGAGCTTTCTTGTAGCACCCATTTAAGATACTGGAAGGTCACAATTAGGTCACCTCGAAACCTTCTCTTCTCCAGACTGAACAGCCCCAACTCCCTCAGTCTGTGCTCATAGCAGAGGTGCTCCAGCCCTCTGGTCATCCTTGTGGCCCTTCTCTGGACACACTCCAGCACATCCAGGTCCTTCCTCTAATAAGGGCTCCAGAACTGGACACAGTATGAACAGTCATTTTGAAGATCTGATTATTGCAACAGATTTCCGTAGCACTAACCACAGTTTTCCACGGTTTGAGCAACTGACTGTCTAGAACATGAGCAAGTCAGACTAACTGAGAAGCTGAAGTAAGATACAAAATTAATTTTCTCAAGAGGTTCAGATGACATCCAGTGAAGAGCAACAGGATTCTCAGTATGACAAAGTGAACACCACAATAAGGAAGCAGAGGTGTTTTTGGAAGATCCTTTTGCAAGGAATGATAATTCTGACTTCTGCAACTGATAAGTGTGTGTCAGAACAGAACAGAACAGAACAGAACAGAACAGAACAGAATAGAATAGATCAGGTTGGAAGAGACCCTCAAAATCATTGCATCCAACCTATCACCCAACACCAAACAAAAAAAAAAAAAAAACCAAAAAGCCCAAACAGCAAACGCAAACCTTAAGCGTTGCATCATGGTCGTCACTCGGACGAGGGGTAAAAAAGCAGCATCTGCCCAGACAGAGCTGTTTTACCAACATGCTGGAGTCCAGGCTGTCAGCTGCAGAGAGTGCTTCAGCCTGGCACTTGGAATAGAGGGGGAGGGAGAGGACACCTGTGTCCGGTGTGAGCAGGTGAATTTTCTCCTCAGCATGGTGGCAAAGCTGAAGGATGAAGTGGCCGAGCTGAAGGAGGAGGTAGCTAGGCTAAGGACCATAAGGGAAAGTGAAAGGGAGTTAGACTTGTGGGAGAAGGCTCTGCATATCTCCCCTGCTGAGGGAAGGGTTCCTGGAGGAGGAGAGGGATGGATACAGGTCCCTGCCAGGGGTGGCAAGAGAAATCCACCCCGACCCTCTCCTCCTCCTCCGCTGCCCTTGAATAATAAGTATGAGGCCCTGCAGGCTGAGGGCAGTAATGAAGAGAGGGCTGAGGCTGAGGAGCAGCCATCCAGAGGGGAGCCTAAGGCCAAACGGTCCCCACCAGCTGTAACGACCAGCTCCGGGGGGGGAAGCCTAAGCCCAAGCGGTCCCCACCAGCTATAACAACCAGCTCCACAAAGAAAAGGAGAAGGGTTATAGTTGTAGGGGACTCTCTCCTGGGGGGGTACTGAGGGACCCATATGTCGTCCCGACCCATCCCACAGGGAGGTCTGCTCCCTACCAGGGGCAGGGGTTAGGGACATTGCGGAGAGAATCCCTAAATTAATCCAGCCCACTGACTATTACCCTCTGATGGTAATACAGGCTGGGAGTGATGAGATTGACAGGAAGGGTACCAGGGCAATTAAGAAGGAATTCAGGGCCCTTGGACAATTGATTGATGGGGCAGGAGCTCAAGTGGTGTTCTGCTCAGTTCCCTCAGTGTCAGGGGTGTACACTGAGAGGAATGGGAGAACCCATACCATCAACAATTGGCTCAGGGGATGGTGCCAGAGGCAGAACTTTGGGTTCTATGACCATGGGGCAACTTTCACTGCACCTGACCTGCTGGGTCCTGATGGGGTGCATCTATCTAGAAGGGGTAAGAGAGTCCTGGCACTGGAGTTGGCAGGGCTCATTAGGAGGGCTTTAAACTAGGTCTGAAGGGGGTGGGTGAGGCAATCCGTCCCTCTGCAGAGGTAAGAGTAGGGCGCAAGGTAGGGTCAGTTGAGAAGTCAGGAACCCAGCTGCGATGCATGTACACCAATGCACGCAGCCTGGGCAACAAGCAAGAGGAGTTGGAGGTCCTAATCCATCAGGGCGACTATGATGTAGTCGCCATCTCAGAAACTTGGTGGGACAGCACCCACGGTTGGAGTGCTACAATGGGGGGTTACAGGCTCTTTAGGAGAGACAGGCGAGGGAGAAGAGGAGGAGGGGTGGCACTGTATATTAGAGAGTCACTCTCTGCCACACAACTTGAGGTGGAAGATGAGGGAGTTGAGAGCCTGTGGGTCAAAATCAGAGGACAACCTAACAAGTCTGACATCCTGATTGGAATCTGTTACAGACCACCCAACCAGGATGAGGCGGCTGATGAGTTGTTCTACAAGCAACTGGAGGCTGTCTCAAGATCATCAGATCTTGTCCTTGTTGGTGACTTCAACCTCCCAGATATCTGCTGGGAACTTAATTCAGCAGGGAGGAGGCAGTCCAGAAGATTCCTGGAGCGAATGGAGGACTGCTTCCTGACACAGCTGTTAAGCGAGCCTACCAGGGGACAGGCTCTGCTTGACCTGCTGTTCTCCAATAGGGAAGGGCTGGTGGGAGACGTGATCGTGGGAGGCTGCCTAGGGTGCAGTGACCACGAGATAGTGAAGTTTTCAATATGCAGGGAGATAGGGAGGACCACCAACAGAACCTTCACCTTGGACTTCCGAAGGGCGAACTTCAGCCTATTTAAGAAACTTGTTTGTAAAGTCCCCTGGTACCAGCCCTCATGAACCAAGGGGTTCAGGAGGGTTGGACCTACTTCAAACAGGAGCTCTTGAAGGCACAGGAATTGGCGGTTCCTACGTGCCGGAAGGCAAGCCGGCGGGGAAGGCGACCAGCCTGGATGAGCAAGCAGCTCCTGGAGGATTTAAGGGGAAGAGGAGGCTGTATCACCTTTGGAAGGAGGGGAAGGCTTCTCGAGGTATGTTCAAGGAAGCTGTTAGATTATGTAGGAATAAAATTAGGGAGGCTAAGGCCCAGCTGGAACTGAAGCTGGCCACCTCTGTCAAAGACAATAAAAAGCATTTTTATAAATATATTAACAATAAGAAGAGGGGCAGGAAGAACCTGCACTCCTAGTGGACCTGGAGGGGAACACGGTGACTGAGGATGAGGAGAAAGCTGAGGTCCTGAACACATTCTTTGCCTCAATTTTTAACAGCAAGGCAGGAGTTCAGGACGAGTGGCCTCCGGAGCTGGGCGATGGGGTCGGCGAGCAGTGTAATGCCCCGGAAATCCATGAGGAGTTAGTTCGGGACCTGCTGAGCCACTTGGATATTCACAAGTCCATGGGACCGGATGGGATCCATCCTAGGGTGCTGAGAGAGTTGGCAGATGTGCTAGCTAGGCCACTCTCCATCATTTTCCTCCAGTCCTGGCTCACAGGTGAGGTCCCAGATGACTGGAAACTGGCCAACGTGGTCCCCATCCACAAGAAGGGTTGGATGGAGGAACCTGGAAACTCCAGGCCAGTCAGCCTGACCTCAGTGCCAGGGAAAGTGATGGAGCAGATTATCCTGGCGGCAATAACTGCGCACCTGAAGGATGGCCAAGGGCTCAGGTCCAGCCAACATGGATTCAGGAAAGGCAGATCCTGCCTCTCCAACCTGATCTCTTTCTATGATCAGGTGACCCGTCTGGTGGATGTGGGGAGGCCTGTGGATGTGGTCTACCTAGACTTCAGCAAGGCCTTTGACACCGTCCCCCACAGCAAACTGCTGACTAAGCTGTCAGCCCGTGGATTGGACCATTACACTCTGTACTGGGTTAGGAATTGGCTGGAGGGCCGGGCCCAGAGAGTGGTAGTGAACGGTGCCTCATCCAGCTGGAGGCCAGTCACCAGTGGTGTCCCCCAGGGATCAGTGCTGGGCCCTGTCCTCTTCAACATATTCATTGATGATCTGGATGAAGGAGTAGAGTCAGTCATCAGCAAGTTTGCAGATGACACAAAGTTAGGGGCAGATGTTAGTCAGTTAGAGGGTAGAAAGGCTCTGCAGAGGGACCTCGACTGACTGGCCAGATGGGCAGAGTCCAATGGGATGTCATTCAACAAGTCCAAGTGCCGAGTGCTGCACTTTGGCTATGGCAATCCCATGCAGAGCTATAGGCTGGGATCGGAGTGGCTGGAGAGCTCCCAAACAGAGAGGGACCTGGGTGTGCTGATCGACAGCCACCTGAATATGAGCCAGCAGTGTGCCCAGGTGGCCAGGAGGGCCAATGGCATCCTGGCCTGCATTAGGAATAGTGTGGCCAGCAGGAGCAGGGAGGTCATAGTGCCCCTGTACTCTGCTTTGGTTAGGCCACACCTTCAGTACTGTGTCCAGTTCTGGGCCCCTCAATTTAAGAAGGACATCGAAACACTTGAGCGTGTCCAGAGAAGGGCAACAAGGCTGGTGAGAGGCCTTGAACACAAGCCCTATGAGGAGAGGCTGAGGGAGCTGGGATTGTTTAGCCTGGAGAAGAGGAGGCTCAGGGGTGACCTCATTGCCCTCTACAGCTACCTGAAGGGTGGTTGTAGCCAGGAGGGGGTTGGCCTCTTCTCCCAGGCAGCCAGCACCAGAACGAGGGGACACAGTCTCAGGCTGCGCCAGGGGAAGTTCAGACTCGAGGTGAGGAGGAAATTCTTCACCGAGCGAGTCATTCGGCATTGGAACGGGTTGCCCGGGGAGGTGGTTGAGTCATTGACCCTGGAGGCGTTCAAGGGGAGATTGGACGTGGCACTTGGTGCCATGGTCTAGGCATGGGGTCTGTGTTGATAGGTTGGACTCGATGATCCCCGAGGTCCTTTCCAACCTAAGTGATACTGTGATACTGTGATACCATCTAATCAACTGAACTATGGCACCAAGTGCCTCATCCAGTCTCTTCCTAAACACCTCCAGTGATGGTGACTCCACCAGCTCCATGGGCAGCACATTCCAATAGCCAATCTCTCTTTCTGTGAAGAACTTCATCCTAGCATCCAGCTTAAACCTCCCCCACTGCAGCTTGAGACTGTGTCCTCTTGTTCTAGTGCTGGTTGCCTGGGAGAAGATACCACCCCCCGTCTGGCTACAACGTCCCTTCAGTTAGTTGTAGACAGCAATAAGGTCTCCCTTGAGGGTCCTCTTCTCCAGGCTAAGCAACCCCAGCTCCCTCAGCCTCTCCTCACAGGGCTCATGCTCCAAACCCCTCCCCAGCTTTGTAGCCCTTCTCTGGACATGTTCCAGCAAGTCAAAATCTTTCCTAAACTGAGGAGCCCAGAACTGGACACAAGACTCAAGGAGAGGCCCAACCAGTGCTGAGTACAAGGCAGAATTACCTACCTGCTCCTGCTGGCCACACTGTTCCTGATACAGGCCAGGATGCCATTGGATCATACAGCAAACTCCTGGCCAAGCTATCAGCCCATGGCTTGGATAGGAGCACACTGCAATGGGTTAGGAACTGGTTGGAGGGCCGAGCCCAGGGAGTGGTGGTGAATGGTGCCACATCCAGCTGGTGGCCAGTCACTAGTGGTGTGCCTCAGGGATCAGTGCTGGGGCCTGTGCTCTTTAACATCTTTATTGATGATCTGGATGAGGGCATTGAGTCCATCATCAGTAAATTTGCGGACGACACCAAGCTGGGGGCAGGAGTTGATCTGCTGGAGGGTAGAGGGACTCTGCAGAGGGACCTCGACAGGCTGGACAGATGGGCAGAATCCAACAGCATGAGATTGAACACATCCAAGTACCAGGTTCTGCACATTGGCCACAACAACCCCATGCAGAGCTACAGGCTGGGGTCAGAGTGGCTGGAGAGCAGCCAGGCAGAGAGGGACCTGGGGTTGCTGGTCGATTGTAGGCTGAACATGAGCCTGCAGTGTGCCCAGGCAGCCAGGAGTGCCAATGGCATCCTGGCCTGCATTAGGAACCTCTGTGCCTGGAAAGATCATGGAGCAGATCCTCCTGGAGGCACTACTGACTCAGAAGAATAGTGAAGAGGTGGTTGGGAACAGTCAGCATGGTTTCACCACGGGCAAATCCTGCCTGACAAACCTGGTGGCCTTCTATCAACAGGTGACAAAATTAATAGATGAGGGGCGAGCAACTGATGTTGTTTACTGGACCTGAGCAGCGCCATTGACACTGTCCCGCACCACATCCTGGTCTCCAGGCTGGTGACACATGGGTTTGATGAGTGGACCACTAGATGGATAAAGAACTGGCTTCATGGCTGCACCCAAAGAGTGGCTGTCAATGGGTCCATGTCCCAGTGGAGGCCAGTGACAAGAGGAGTCCCTCAGGGATCAGTCCTGGGACCTGTCTTGTTCAACATCTTTGTGGGTGCCATGGACAGTGACATTGAGTACACCCTCAGCAAGTTTGCAGATGACACCAAGCTGTGTGGTGCAGCAGACACGCTGGAGGGAAGGGAGGCCATCCAGAGGGACCTTGACAGGCTGGAGAGGTGGGCACAAGCCAACCTCATGAAGTTCAATAAGAGCAAGTGCAGGGTCCTGCAGCTGGGTGGAGGCAATCCCAGGCGCAAATTCAGGCTGGGCAGTGACTGGTTGGAAAGCAGCCCTGAGGAGAGAGACTTGGGGGTGCTGGTGGACGAGAAGCTCAAGATGAGCTCTCAATGTGCACTTGCAGCCTGGAAAGCCAATCAGATCCTGGGCTGCATCAGGAGAAGTGTGGCTAGCAGGTCGAGGGAGGTGATTCTCCCCCTCTACTCAGCCCTGATGAGACCCCACCTGGAGTACTGCCTCCAGTTCTGGAGCCCCTATTACAAGAGGGATGTGGAGGTGCTGGAAGGTGTCCAGAGAAGGGCCACGAGGATGATCAGAGGGCTGGAGCACCTCTCCTATGAGGACAGACTGAAGGAGTTGGGGCTGTTCAGTCTGCAGAAGAGAAGGCTCCGAGGTGACCTAATTGTGGCCTTCCAGTATCTGAAGGGGGCCTACAGGAAGGCTAGGGAGGGACTTCTCAGGATCTCAGGTAGTGATACGACTAGGGGGAATGGAATGAAGCTGGAGGTGGGGAGATTCAGGCTGGATGTGAGGAGGAGGTTCTTCACCATGAGAGTGGTGAGACCCTGGAATGGGTTGTCCAGGGAGGTGGTTGAGGCCCCGTCCTTGGAGATGTTTAAGAGCAGGCTGGACGAGGCTCTGGCCAGTCTGATCTAGTGTGAGGTGTCCCTGCCCATGGTAGGGGGGTTGGAACTAGATGATCCTTGTGGTCCCTTCCAACCCTGACTGATGCTATGATACTATGAAAACATATGGTGAGATTAAATCCACTCCCTAAGGTAAACAGTTTTAAAGTAAATAATTTAAAACAAAAATAATTATATCAAGGTCGTATTTCTTCAAAGCTACAATGTTAGAATCTTGCTTTGACTTTAAGATTTTGCTTTCTATTGAGAAGTTGTTGTATCATCAATTTATTCTCAAATTGGGGAAAAACTCAATCAGAGATTTTTACAAATGGTTTTCAAACTAAAAATGCATGCAGTTTTTCTTAAGGAATGCAGAAGGAAATGCTTTCTTCCCTGCTACATATGGGAATTTTGAACATATTCTAGAGAGCTACCAAATTAATTCAGCAAGGTACTTGTTCCTTTTATGAATTAGATCCATTTCTGTAATGTGTCTACAGCAGCTTATTCCTTGTTAATATGTTTAAAAGGACATTTGGGAGACAATTGGATCCATTGACTATATAGGAAAAACGTATTACAAGATGGGGAGGATTTCAGGTAGTCCAAATATTGACTACTTTGAATGAATTCAGTGGACTCACAGAATCACAGATTCACAGAATTTCAGTGGCTGGACGGGACCTCAAAAGATCATCCAGTCCAACCCCCCTGCCAGAGCAGGATCACCTATACCAGATTACATGGGAATACATCCAGGCGAGTTTTGAATATCTCCAGAGAGGCAGACTCCACAACTGCCCTGGGCAGCCTATTCCAGTACTCTGTCACACTCACAGTGGAAAAATTTTTTCCTCACATCTACATGAAACTTCCTGTGCTTCAACTTCCATCCATTGTCCCTTGTCCTGTCGTTGGGCACCACCAAGAAGAGCCTGGCTCCATCTTCTTGGGACTCACTCTTTTACTCACTTATAAACATTGATGAATGAGATCACCTCTCAGTCTCCTCTTCTCCAAGCTAAAGAGCCCTCAGCTCCCTCAGTCTCTCCTCATATGCAAGATGTTCCATTCCCTTAATCATCGTCATGGCTTTGTGCTGGACTCTTTCAAGCAGCTCCATCTTTCTTGAACTGAAGGGCCCATTACTAGACACAATATTCCAGATGTGGCCTCATCAGTGCAGAGTAGAGAGAGAGGAGAACCTCTCTTGACCTACTGGTCACACCCCTTCTAATCCACCCTGAATGGCATTAGCCGTCTTGGTCACAAAAGCACATTGCTGCCTCATGGTCATCTTTCCATCCACCAGGACCCCCACATCCCTTTCCCCTTCACTGCTCTCCAGCATGTCTGTTCCCAGTCTATACTGGTACATGGAATTATTCCTTCCCAGGTGCAAGACTCTACTCTTGCTCTTGTTGAACCTCATCAAATTTCTCCCTGCCCAGCTCTCCAGCCTGTCCAAGTCTCACTGAATGGCAGCATAACCTTCTGGTGTGTCAGCCACTCCACCCAGCTTGATGTCATCAGCAAACTTGCTGACAGTGCCCTCTGTCTTCATCCAGATCATCAACAAATATTGAACAGTATTGGTCCCAGTACTGGCCCCTGAGGGACTCCACTAGACACAGGCCTCCAACTAAACTCCATCCAACTGACCCATTTGACTCCTTCCCTTCCACCAGTTGACAAGCCACCTCACTACTTGATGATTGAGATCACACTGCCTCAATTGAGTTGCAAGGATGCTGTGGGAGATGGTGTGAAATGCCTTACTGAAATCAAAATAGGCCACATCTACAGCTCTGTCATCTGGTTATGTTCTTATAAAAGTCTATCAAGTAGGTCAAACATGACATCCCTTTGGTAAAGCCATGTTGACTGCTCCTAATGACCCTTTTGTCCTTGATATGCCTATGGACAGTGCCAAGGATAAGTTGCTCCATCACCTTTCCAGGGATGGAGGTGAGACGGACTGGTCTATAGTTACCTGGGTCCTCCTTCTTACCCTTTTTGAAGATTGGAGTGACATTTGCCTTCCTCCAGTCCCCAGGCACCTCTCCTGTCTGCCATGACCTACCAAAGATAATGGAGAGTGGTCTGGCAATGACCTCTGCCAGTTTCCTCAGCACCTACAGGTGCATTCCATCAGGACCCATGGATTTATGGATGTTCAGATTACTTAACTGTTCCCTAACCCAGTCTTCATCAACCATAGAAAATACCTCCTTTGTCCTGTCCCTCTCTGGGGCTTCAGGGACTTGGGGTCCTGAGGGTGGCTTCCAGCAGAATAGAGAGAGACAAAGAAGGCATTTATTAACTCCATCTTCTCTGTGTCCTCTGTCACCAAGACACCCACCTCATTCAGCAGTGAGCCTACACTGCCCCTGGTATCAGCCTTTCTTGCAACATGCTTGAAGAAGCCTTTCCTATTGTCCCTGACCTCCCTTGCAAGGCTGAGTTCCAAGGAGGCCTTAGCCTTCCTAGTTGCCTCCCTACATCCTCTAACAACAGTCCTATACTCCTCCCAAGTGGCCAGCTCCCCCCTTCCATAATCTGTAGACTCTCTCCTTCCACCTGAGTTTGGTTAGCAGCTCCCTACTTAACCACACAGGTGTCCTGGCTCCCTTTCTCAATTTCCTACCCTTTGGGATGCTCTGATCTTGAACTTGGAAGAAGAGGGCCTTGAATGTTAACCAACTGTCTTGAGCCCCTCTGCCTTCTAATACCCTGTCCCATGAGATTTCCCCAAGCAATTGCTTGAAAAGGCCAAAGTTTGCCCTGCTGAAAGCCAGTGTTCTGATCTTGGTACTTGGTTCCTACTACACAAGATCCTGAACTCTACCATCTCCTCATCACTGCAGCCAAGGCTGCCCTCACCCTTCACTGTTTCAACCAGTCCCTCATTGTTAATGAATACCAGGTCAAATAGAGCTCCTCTCCTAGCTGGTTCCTCCGCCAGTTGCATCAAGAAATTATCATCAATGCACTGGAGGAACCTCCTGGACTGTGGCTGGCTGTGTAGGCCTTCCAGCAAACACCTGGGTAGATAAAGTCCCCAAGAGAACCAGGGCCTGCAATTGTGAGGCTGCTGTCAGTTGTCTATAGAAGGCCTCATCAACTTCACCAACCTGATCAGGTGGTCTGTAATAAACACCCACAACAGTGTCACCCATGCTCTCACAAACTCTCAACTTGCCCCTCAGCCAGCCCTGGGCTGAACTCAACACATTCTAGCTGCTCCCTCACATAGAGACCAGCAGCAGCACCACCTCACTTAGCTGATCTATCTTTCCTAAAAACAACATAGCCATCCATGACCACCCTCCAGCCATGTGAGCTGTCCCACCATGGCTCTGTAATCGCAGACCCTTGACCACACATGGATTACTAACTCCTCTTGTGGATTCCCCATGCTGTGTGCGCTGATGTACAGGCATTGCAGGGAGCGGGCTGGGCATGCCAATTCCACCCTGGTGTGGTGGGAGGCCTTTCTGGTCATCATTAGTACTGGAACACTGCCCCACTGGTGCAGGCCCAGCAATAACCCCTCCCCCTTTGATTCTAGTTTATAGTTCTGTGAATGAGCCCTGCTAGTTCTTGCCCTAGAACCCTTTTCCCCCTGTGAGATAAGCCTCTGCCATGTACTACCATCCATCCTGGTGTCCTACAAAACCAGTCGTTGTCAAAGAACCCAAAGCCCTGCCTGTAGCACCACGCTGGAGCCAGGTATTTACTGACTGGATTCTTCTGTTCCTTTCTGTATTGTGGCTGGGTACAGGAAGTACAGAAGAGAAAATTACTTGGGCCCCAGATGTTTTCACTAGCCATCCCAAGGCCTTGAAGTCTCTTGTCTGTCTCCTCACACTACAGGTAGCAGATGCTTCCTTACCTAGATTAGTAATGGATGATAGTCATCTGACCTCACCATACTGGGGAATTCCATGATTCTGGCTCCAAGAAGACTGCAGACTTCACTGTGATGGGGGTCAACCCTGCATACTGGACCCACTGTTCCTGTTAGAAGTGAGTCTCCAACAACCAGAACTCTTCTCTTCTTCTTTGTGGAGGAGGTTGCTATGCACACTTGACCCCTGTCACAGCCATGAACCCTCAGCAACTCACTCCCTCCATTTGAGCTTTTGTCTTCCCCCTGACAGGACACAGGGACAACATGATCCGGGCCTCTCAACTTCTGGTGCTGCAGATCTGTTATGCAGGGGTACCTGGGAAGGTGAGGGAGGCTGGGAAGTGTTTTGCCTACCTCCTTGAACAGGGACCTGTATCCATTCCCCTCCTTCTATTAGACCACTGTAGTGAAGAGGTTATTAAATTTATTAATATGAAATATGAATTATGAAAATATTATTTTTATTAATTATAAAACTATTAATAACCAATGAATCACCAACTTATATACATGTTTTAGTGCACGTTTGTGAAATAGATTCCACAAGTGGCTTAATTGAACTAGTAACTTAATTGAACTAGTTACAGACTATTTCTATATTTATATAATGAAGGGTGCAGTTCTGCCGCTTGGCCACTAGATGGCGACTCGGCAGGATGCGGGCGGCTCCTGGCTATACACAGCAATATTACAATCTTTCTATGCGTCAGCGCTTACTCTGCTGGACGCGGATACTTTGAACTGAGTGCTAGTGGGTGCAAAGCACGTGGAAGATATTTGAATCCCTTCAGACAACAGGGATCGGTCCTGGTCGGGGTCGGCTTGTGGCTCACACGGCAGGGTGGGACGATGGTGGCCGGTAGGTGGGCTCGGACGATGGGCAGCAGGCAAAGCTACGGGGGTCGGCCCAATCACGGCGGTTCTTGGGGCTGATGCAAACAGTCTCAGGAGAGAATGTGGCTGCGTTAGGCAGCGGATTCTCATTTACTGAGCTTAAAGGAGCAACGGGACTCTCGTAGTGGTCCTGGGTTCGGTGCAGTATAGGCACGAACAATGCTTTAGTCTTCCCTGAGGTTCACAGGGCTCAGAGCGGCACTCGGCAGCTCCTCAGAGCGGCATTCGGCAGCTTCTCTCCTGCTACGGCGGGGCTAGGCATACGTGGACTCGGTATTGATCAAGTCCCTTCTCCCCGGCAACTGGGCAGATCTTACCCTCGGGGGTTGGTCCAGTCCTCCGGCAGCACGGTGGGCTCTCCCGGTCGGTACGACTGGTTGTGATGATGCTGAGCTCAGAAACAGCGAAGGTCCTCCCTCTGGGCTTCTTCACTATGCAGACACTTCCAGTATGCGTGCATGTATAACAGAAGCTAATAACAATAAGCTCAATGGCAAAGGCTGCAGCTCAAGAGTTACTCTCTCGAGCAAGCACAGAGACAAAGTCAACGAGGGGGCAACTTGTTTACCAACTGGGGTGATACTTATAGATTCCTCGAGGCTGGGCTTGACCAATGGGCACTCTCATAAACAACTGGCTTCAGCCTATAGAAAGCGTGAAGCTAGAATTATGCCCATACTTGGTGTCAGCACAAGCACTGCATGCACTGGGTGCGTGCAAGCCTGGCTAATGCCTTGGCTTTTGTCTTCCTCCTGGAGGAGGGGGAACTTGCCCACATGCTGGGACAAGATTCAGTATCTGGGCATAATGTGCCTTCACCACAGCCACTTACTTCTACCAGGTGAACTCCTCCTTCTGCCTGATGATCTTTAGAATGGGGATCCTCTGACTCCCAATGGGGGTCTCTTGGGGATGTGAGGGTGTAACTCATAGACTCACAGAATCAATCAGGTTGGAAAAGACCTCAGAGATCATGAAGTCCAACCTGTCACCCAACACCTCCTGACAGCTAAACCTTGGCCTATCTCCCTTTCACTTTCCCAAATGCTCCTTAGTCTTTCTACCTGTTCCTTAAGCTCTGCCACCATACAGAGCAGATCATTTACCTGCTCACACTGTATGCAGGTGTTTTTTTCACTATCTTCTGGTACTACCAGGAGGCTAAGACATTCCCTGCAATCAGTTGTCTGAACAGTGGCATTCCTGCAGTCTGTAGTCTGCATTGCTACTTCCTTCTGAGGGAGCTGGATTCCCACCTCCACCTTGGCTGGGTTCAGGAGCACAAACTTCTTCTGACATGTAGAGGCCATTATGCTGTAAGCCCCCACCTTTTTGTTTAAGTTTTGTTGTTGTTTTTAAACCCACCTTACCTAGTATGTGCTGCTTGCCTCTCACTAGAGAGAGAGCCTCTCTGAGTGCTGCCTCATGCTGGTCTGTTTCTCTCAGCCCTTTTAAACTGTGACTAATGGAAATTTAGATTCCAGCTGTGTAAAATTAATTGACCAGCTTGCTTTCTGCAATATGCAGGCTTTCTGATAATTGGATAATGTTGTTTCATTCTAAATATTAGTGAATACAGAGTAAGAAGGTAAACAAACAAAAGTAAACAAACAAAACATACCCCAACCAAACAACAAACCAACCAAACAAAAAACCCCAAACCAGCAATCTGCAAGATATCACAGGCTGATATCCACATAAACCACTCCTATTCAGTGGAAAATGTTCTCACAGTGTGCTGCCTTACAGTGATCATGTTTTTTTCAGGATTAATTTGCAGTCTTACCAAGGGTGATACCATAGCAGCTCAGGTTGGCACCAGCTAAGGGCTGTTTAGATCATATTCTGTGGCCAAATCCTTTCAGGAGCTCGTTGTAAGCATAAAATTTTGGAAACAGTACTGAGTCCGATGTTGCTGATAAACACACTGTGACTGGAGGAGGCACAGAGGCTGAGTGGAGACCCAGCGGTCTGTGTTGTCATGGCACTAGACAGAACAAATGGGTCAGTGCAGAGGTGTTCTTCCACTTACCACCTGCAATACTGATAACCAAAGGAGTCACAGCAAAAAAAACAAGAAATATTTTGTGCAGCTGGGAAAGAAACAACTGGTTGACAGCCAGGAGTGAGGACTTGACTATAGTCCCACCACCACACTCTGCACAATTGCAGATAACAAGGTATAAATACTACCCCAATTTCATGTGGAGAGGATCAAGAATTCTGAACATTTTCCTTTGGTAAAATAATGCAGCGTTCCAATACACTAAGAATTTGCTTCTTTAACTCTATTCTTAACTAACATATTTCCAAGAGATAGGAAGAGGTTTTTGGGAAGGAAGGGGTTATTCACTTTTGCTTCATTGAAGCTGTGATGTTTTTTCAGTCTGCCACTGTGATGTGCACTCAGTGTATTTTTTAGCACAGCAGAAAGCCAGCCCTCCTGGTGCATTAACATTATGCCTTGGGGTTTCTACTATGTGTAAAATCAGTTTTGAAATTTAATTTCGTTTGACTTTACAAACTCTTTGAAGACATAGTCTTGTTATTATCACCTCTGTGACCTGAAACTTTCCACCTGAAACTTTCCACCAGTTGTCTGTGGTCATACAAGCCTTTTGTCTACACCCATTCCTTTTTCCTGTCCCAGCAATCCTTCTGGCAAAATGTGGAAGACTGTAAGTGAAACATTTTGGGCTTTGGGGTTCTTGGTATACACAATGACATTCTTTATTAGCTTCCTCCAGTTTTAAAATGACTTAATGCTTGATATACTTTGCAAATATATTGAGAATAGAGAATCAGAATCTGCTGCTTGAAGGAATTTAAGTATCTTCCCTTAGCCTGCCTTAAGCAGCACAAGCTTCAGGTGTGTTGTGGAGGAGTACCCCAAGTAGTCACCCTTCAAACCCCATCTCTGCTTTGTCCAGCTCTGGGAGCTACAGTTTGCATCAGTGAAGGTCTGTTTCTGTCTGTGATAAAGCTATATTTCAGCTGTTCACTTCTGCAACCATCTACTCATTTCAGCTGTATTTTATCTTTTGGTTGATTTTTAATTATTTTTTTCTGGATGGTTGATTTTGGCTTTTGGCATATAGAATAGAATAGAATAGAATAGAATAGAATAGAATAGAATAGAATAGAATAGAATAGAATAGAATAGAATAGAATAGAATAGAATAGAATAGAATAGAATAGAATAGAATAATCCAGGTTGGAAGAGACCTTCAAGATCATTGCGTCCAACCTATCAACTAATCCAACCCACCTAATCAACTAAACCATGGCACTAAGCACTCCATCAAGTCTCCTCCTGAACACCTCAAATGATGGTGACTCCACCACCTCCCTGGGCAGCCCATTCCAATGGCCAATCACTCTCTCTGTGTAGAAGTTGTTGTTGTTTGGTTTTATTTTTTTTTCCTGTCCTTATAATAATGCTTTTTTTTTTTATTTCTAATATTATTGGTTAATTTTACATGACCAAAGGCTAATCAGACAGCCCAAATTTCCCTCAATTCTTTCATTTTAAATCAACATAAAGATGAAAATCCCATACATATAATTTTTGAGACACCTGGTTGATTTCCTGACTGTCTCTGTACATCTGCATAACTTAAGAGCATCTTTCCCCTTTTTAATCACTCTTGCAATAAGATCTGGGGTGGCTACTAGATTAGTTTCCCATTTCCATCTGCCTACAAGGGCATGGAGATATGAAAAAAATAATTGACTATGCCAAAAGTTTCTGTTCATTAAACAGCTACATTAGATCATCTTGAAATGTATACATAATTTGTAGAAAGGACAACAAATAATGAGAGAAGACACACACACAGGTTTTTAACAATACTCTGGAGCAAGGGGTTAAGGAAATCACCTTGGTTAAGGAAAACCAACTAAACAAATCAGTCTCAAGGCCCAAGGGTTATTGGTGGGTTATTTTTGGGGGGATGTTGGAACAAAATGGTTCAGTTGTCCTTTACATTGGAGTTGGAGATTGATGTTAATCCTGTTTACTTAATTTCATGTTACTATGAACAGATGACCCCTTACCCTTGTTTCTCAAGGCAGAGCAGATGCTGTTTTGTGCTGACATTTCAGTCACAGCCAATGAGATCTCCTTGGATTTCCTTTTATGGAATTAAAGGAGGACTAAGAAGCTGGATTTCCTTTGACTCTGTTGAATACCAGCTGGTTTGTGGGCATGTACACTTGGTGCACGTATGTTATAAAACGCAATGTCTTACAGCTCCTTGAGTTCCTGTGGGCCCAACAGCTAAGGAAACTACACTAAACCACAAGTTTGTGTTTAATACAATTTCATTAACCACTTATATCTCATGTATAATACAATATTTCCATTTCAGTTTTGTTGTTTCTGTGAACTGACATAAATACTGCATCAGCTAAGTGGAAGATGCTGTATTAATAATAATATTGAAATAATTTCTACTCAGCCTAGGATTCAACCTTTGTTTGTTTTAAGTGACAGTCTAGCACTGGGAGATCCTGAAGGGCAACTAAAGTGCCTTCCTGAGATGAGTTATTACAGAATTTTCTGCAGGATCTCAGTCTGCCTTTCTTTTCTTTCTGCCCTAAGGACATCACAAGTGGTCTGATCAAATTAGCAATTTCCCCTTAAAATTTAGATTCCTTTTGGAGGTCCAAGATAAATTTTGACAAGTGAGTGAATAATTTTTTCCCACCTTTTTTTTCTTAGTCATTGGATGCTGTTGTCCATGTTTAATCCCATGCCAGGATGAGCATGGAAGACCAAAAAAGTTTTTTGGTGTCAAACCAGCCTAAACAATTTGTATAGATTAAGCCTATTTATTGATCAATGCTCTTCAAGTCAAAAAGCTAGCAAAATCATCACTAATGTATAAAATCTGTGAATCTTTTAATATACAATGGAGATGGGAACAGGGTGCTCTTTGAAAAAGAATCTTGTTTGTCATCTCAATGGCACAGTTGTGTGGCACCAGCCAGTGAAGCTGAGAACATTTCTCATTCTGCTGTTGTCATGGTGTGACTGGATCACCATACTTGAGAAAATGCATTGTGATTTCTAGCATGAGTTCACTGCTTGACATGTCAGACCATTTCACTTCTCCAGATTGGTGTCTTTCATTGTCTCCTGCTCTGGTCACTGCCAGTGCCAATCACCATTGAGTCATTAGGGCTCTCTCTTGCAGTGGCCAGTGCAGGGACAGTGAACCCTTGTTCCTTTTGTCTCAAACCTTCCTCCCTCTTACGCAACAATTATGCAGCAAATGCTCGAAGCATCTAAGACTGAAAACTGATGTTTAGTGTCTGAACAATGTGAATGGTTTACAACTTCCCTTACGTTTAACAGAGAAACCAAAACATTTGCATTTTGGTTATCCTTCTATGCTTGCTCCAAATCTTACCACTTAGCAATATATATGCATACAATTTCTGCAGAATTATTGTCCTTCTAGACTCAAAAACCCATCCAACCAAGCAAAATTAAAACAAAAGGAGAAACAACAACAAAGAAACAACTGACCTGCTGAAAATAGGAGGACACATACACAAAACAAAACAAAAAAAAATAAATAAACCAACACACAACCACCACCAGTTTAGGAAGGATGTTGACTTGCTGGAGCATGTCCAGAGAAGGGCAAAGAAGTTGGTGAGGGGTTTGGAACACAAGCCCTATGAGGAGAGGCTGAGGGAGCTGGGGTTGCTTAGCCTGGAGAGGAGGAGACTCAGGGGTGACCTTATTGCTCTCTACAACTACCTGAAGGGAGGTTGTAGACAGGTGGAGGTTGGTCTCTTCTCCCAGGCAACCAGCACCAGAACAAGAGGACACAGTTTCAGGCTGCACCAGGGGAGGTTTAGGCTGGATGTTAGGAAGAAGTTCTATACAGAGAGAGAGATTGCCCATTGGAATGGGCTGCCCAGGGAGGTGGTGGAGTCACCATCATTGGAGGTATTCAGGAGGAGACTTGATGGGGTGCTTGGTGCCATGGTTTAGTTGTTTAGGTGGGTTGGATTGGTTGATGGGTTGGACATGATGATCTTGAAGGTCTCTTCCAACCTGGATTATTCTATTCTATTCTATTCTATTCTATTCTATTCTATTCTATTCTATTCTATTCTATTCTATTCTATTCTATTCTGTTCTGTTCTGTTCTGTTCTGTTCTGTTCTGTTCTGTTCTGTTCTGTTCTGTTCTAAAAAACCACAACCAAACAAAAATGTAAAAGTTCCTCTGTAACTGGCTTGCTCTGGCTTGCTCTGTGCTTGCTCTGGCTTGCTCTGAGCTGAGTGATTGCAGCCTCTCCCTGTGAGCTGCAACCACTAGTTGTGTCTGCTGATGAAATGTGGGTATAGCTACAACAGGATGTAGTCACAATATCACAGTATCATGGTATCACTAAAGTTGGAAGAGACCTCAAAGATCATCGAGTCCAACCTGTCACCACAGACCTCAGGACTAAACCATGGCACCAAGTGCCACGTCCAATCTCCTCTTGAACACATCCAGGGATGGTGACTCCACCACCTCCCTGGGAAGCCCATTCCAATGACAAATGACTCTCTCAGTGAAGAACTTTCTCCTCACCTCCAGCCTAAACCTCCCCTGGTGCAGCTTGAGACTGCATCCTCTTGTTCTGGTGCTGGTTGCTAGAGAGAAGAGACCAACCCCTTCCTGGCTACAACCACCTTTCAGGTAGTTGTAGAGAGCAATGAGGTCTCCTGTGAGCCTCCTCTTCTCGAGGCTAAACAATCCCAGCTCCCTCAGCCTCTCCTCATAGGGCTTGTGCTCAAGGCCTCTCACCAGTCCATCAGTTTAGGTGCTAAGTTCTTATTGAACTTCATTACTTGGCAGATTCCTCTGGGCCTTGTCTTATAAGCACACAATTGAGTCCATCTGCAAAACTGCAATGGCAAATGTATTTACATCCTTCTTCAGTTTAATTAATAACCTTTGAAAATGCACCATTAGAATAAAGTTTAGCTTTGGCCTTCTCAGTATGTGTCATAGATGATGAGTCTTAAAAATACCTATAATGATATTTTTCATGTTTGCAATGTGCTTTACAGAATCTACAGAAGTGGTTATGTTTCTTGCTTTCCAGCAACTTTGCTTGAAATAATTTGGGCATCTGAGGGCAAGAAAAGACTCTGGATATCTGAGAAGAATGAAAGCAAAGGTGAGCTACTAAGGGGAGCAGCCTTTATTAAAGGAATAATATGGATCATCAATTACTTTAATGGTTTCAATAGACTTTTCAGGACTATTTGCTGTGTAATTAATTAAGACAAAATTTCAGAGTTTTTTATTATGAGGTTACCTAAGAAATCCTCAGGGAAGGACATAAACACTTAATTTTAATTTCATAGTAAGAATGTAAGTGAGAAAATTGACTCAAAATAAGAATCAAACTCAGATTGATGTCTGCTTCTAAAGGCAGAACTCATCAATCATCAAAATATGACAAAAACATCAAGTGTAAAATGCTTTAACATGTCAGAGGAGAAGATGAGGATATGGTGGGGGAGGTTGCTTTTGTGTTTTAGAGAAGTATCACACTGAAAAATTGCTTGTTGCCACATAGAAAGTAGCAAAGTTGCTGGATGAAATGTTTTGTTTCTGCTGAATGTTTTATGCCCAGGAAGCCACTCATAAACAATTTACAGTCTGCAGTGAGAAGCGGCAGTGGCTGTGCCCCTGTGCTGACCCTGAATTGGGTCAACACAACACAAGTGGCTCCCACACAACAGGACATGTGGATGATGCACAAGACCTGAGCAGAAACAGCAAAGACAGCACAGGGAGATTTGGACTTTTGGTGCTTTTCACTGCTTCTGGTCGTTACAAGTGCTGCTAATTGGTACAGCAGTCAGGGACAGGTGGCTGGGCAGCAGCTTGCACTGCTGTGTTTCTGACACCTGCTTGTCCCTGTTCTTCACTCAGGGGGCTTATGCTCATGACACCCACAGACATCTCCAGCATCAATCCTTGTAGCAGTGTGCAACGTGCCACTCCATGAGATGCCCGGTTACTCTGCAGCCACAGGGGCAGCTCCCCAAAATTTTCTTTCAGTCATCACCCCTCCTTCTTAATAACCTGCCCTGGTACTTCACTTAATATTTGACATGGCACTTCTGAACATGGTTCAATAGCCATGGTGGTATTAGGTTGATGACTGGACTTAATGATCTTAAAGCGCTTTTCCTTCTGAAACAATTCTATGATTCTACAATTTGAAGGAATAAGCACCTTCAAACTATTACGTTTAAATAAACAAAACTAGCCTTTTTTTTTTTTTTCCCAGTCTCCTTTGCCTTTTCTAGTGTCGGTGCAGATATTTATCAAAAATTTATGAACTGTTTTCACAGTCTATCTAGAAGATATCAGAGCAGCAGTGATACATGAGGTAAATAATATCCTAGAATAAATTATACTATCTCCAACATTAAAACTGGACTGTGTGCAACACAGGGCACTGATGACTAACATTAGGGGTAATGAAGGAAAACATTTCTTTTCAGTCTCCTTTCAAACTTGATCTTTCTGCTTCCCAGTAAGGCCTGCCTGTATTTGGTATAACCACCAGGAAGCTAAACACCTGGTACACACTCAGTGCTCTCTTCATTTTCAGAAGAGACAGAGGTACATTACTACAGGTATTTACCCTACAGGAAAGTTGGGTCATGCAATGAAGTACCCATATGTTCTCTTCAAAATGAAGGCAATGAAGGCACTCTGAAGTAGGAATATGTATTGGAGTCATTAGAAGTTGGGCCCCTCAGTTTAAGATGGACATTGAGACACTTGAACGTATCCAGAGAAAGGCAACAAGGCTGGTGAGAGGCCTTGAGCACAAGCCCTATGAGGAGAGGCTGAGGGAGCTGGCATTGTTTAGCCTTGAGAAGAGGAGGCTCACAGGAGACCTCATTGCCCTCTACAACTACCTGAAAGGTGGTTGTAGCCAGGAAGGGGTTGGTCTCTTCTCTCTAGCAACCAGCACCAGAACAAGGGGACATAGTCTCAAGCTGCACCAGGGGAAGTTTAGGCTGGAGGTGAGGAGAAAGTTCTTCACTGAGAGAGTCGTTTGTCATTGGAATGTGCTGCCCAGGCAGGTGGTGGAGTCACCATCCCTGGAGGTGTTCAAGAGGAGATTGGACGTGGCACTTGATGCCGTGGTCTAGTCATGAGGTATGTGGTGACAGGTTGGACTCGATGATCCTCGAGGTCTCTTCTAACCTTAGCGATACTGTGATACTGTGACAAAATGTGTATGAATGCCTGAACTCCACATATTTATTTATTTTTTTTTTAATGTAGAGATATTCTTGTTGTTTAAAATACACCAGGTAAGGGGGGAAAAAAAGGAGCAAGACTGAAAAAGTTTTATAAAATAATATTCATTTTTGAGAAGCAGAAAAAGGCAGGAAAGCTTCTCTAGTAGAATAGAATAGAATAGAATAGAATAGAATAGAATAGAATAGAATAGAATAGAATAGAATAGAATAGAATAGAATAGAATAGAATCAACCAGGTTGGAAAAGACCTTTGAGATCTTCAAGTCCAACCTATCACCCAACACCATCTAATCAACTAAACCATGGCACCAAGTGCCCCATCCAGTCTCTCCCTAAACATCTCCAGTGATGGTGACACCACCACCTCCCTGAGCAGCACATTCCAATGGTCAATCTCTCTTTCTGGGAAGAACTTCTTCCTAACATCCAGTCTAAACCTCCCCTTGTGCAGCTTGAGACTGAAATGATTTCTTATGTCATGACTCCTATGCTGTCAAACCCTGAACATCCATGTGTCAGCTTCTGATTTCTCCTTTGCATTCTGAAGATGGAAGAGAAGGTATGCCAAGGGAAAATGAGAAGTAGGACTTATGTGGCTATTGACAGAAAACTAATCAAGCATGACCTCAGTCAATGGAATTTTTGATGATGGATAGCACAGGAATTCTTCAGGGACTGGGAGTACTAAGACAATGGAAACATGTCCCAGAAAGGGTTGGTAACTTTATGGCCTATGCAGGGATTCAGATTTTCTATAATATGATTTCCCATTCCTGCTTATAGATGTACATCCGGTAACAGTGAAAGACTCCCAATAAATAGGAAGCCCTGCTGAGAGGACCATCTACAAAGTGTCTCCACTTGTGTCTTTGTGACAGACACTGCCTTGACTGACACACTGTGGGATGAACTAGGACATCCTTATCACATAAATAAATACATAGGAACAGAGTTCTGTGGTTTGAGCTAGGGAAATCAGGATGCCTACTGAGATTTTATCAGTCCCACATCATCTGTGGGAAAGATTTGTATATATTGTATCAAAGACTTGTATGTCATCATCATTCCAGCCCAGATTTCCCTACTTTTCTTCTTGGGATTTATTGGCTGAGCAAAAGGACAAGCTGTAAAACCTTCATATCACAGGTCATATACTTTAAAGCTTTTTTGCAAGTTGCTGGTTAATGGAGGAAAAAAAAAGTCTTTATTTAAGGACATACCTATGTCATTTTTGATCACCACTCTGAACCAATGAAGAAGAAAAACTAAACCAACAAGAAAATAAAAATTAGGGAAGAACTCAGATGTAAATATGGTTCAATAAATATTGTTCAAGACACACTTAAGCATGACTAGTTTGAAATATTTGCTCAGATGTAAACACAATTTCCATCTGCTGTTTTTCATCTCCTGTTGCTTTAGCTGATGTCTTTCACATTCATATGAGATAAATACAGAAACTGATTCCCTAATTTTGCTTGATACAACTGTATATTTGTCTATAGTTAAGAGAACGAAAACAGAGAAATTATCATCTCGTGGTCTGAGTTATTTTAATTTGGCACTGAAACATCCCACCACAACAATAAAATCTGAACATACTCCATTAAACACACAGAGCTACTTGTGTCAGAGGCTGACCACTATCCAAGGGAAATTTCCCTTCCACTTCTCTTTGCTCTATTTCTCTGTCATGAGAGGTGCACTGTGCATTTCCTTCTGAGTTTATTTTCAGGGAAGTCAAGTCTACACAATGCATGGAGAAGGTCTGCTGGGGATCGCAGCTGTTCTTCAGTGGTGGGTTTGTTTTCCTTCTCTTCGTGACACTTCAGCCTGGATGAAGTGCAATAGAAGCATTTCCATCCCGCCCTCAAGCTCCTTTGGGGCTCTGGGCAACCTGATCTAGTTGAGGATGTCCCTGCTTACTGAAGCAACATTGGACTGGATGACCTTTGGTGGTCCCTTCCAACCCAAACCATTCTGTGATTCTGTGGTTTTTACATCATTGAAGGCAGATAACTAAATGTCAGCAGAAGGATTTTTGTCTTGCAGAAGATGCAAATGAGAAGACTCTTTTTAAGCCTGTGCTTCACGGTACTTGGAGTGAATTGTATCAACACAGGAACATTTGTGAAGCTTCCTTCTTAACTGAGGGATTCCTGGGGAAAATTTCCTTAATAAAAAAAGAATTACCTAACATATGACAAAAAAAAATAAATACTTTTCAATAGACATATTTCAAACCAAATATTTCAAACCCTTATTGTCTGAGCTAAGATATTTTCGGTTCACAAGGACTGGACTTCATAATAATTATGCCCATCAGGATCATTTTATTCAAGTTTTTCATATCTGGCTGATCAGGAGAAGCATATATTCAAGGACATCTAAATGGAAGTGTTCCTACTAAGTGCTCCTAAGGCCCACATTTGCTGCTTTATTTAACATGGGCTGCACTTCTGAAAATTTAGTATATAACTTAGGTGTTTAGAAAGGCTGAGAGTCAAATTGCCAAGACCAAAGCACTCAGCTGTGCACTTACTGACCTTTAGTGTGAAAGGAATTGGCTGGATGGTAACATCCAGAAAGTAGTGGTCAATGGCTCAAGATCCAGATGAAGACTGGTGACAAATGGTGTCCTTCAGAGTTCCATAATGGGACCGGTGCTGTTTAACATCTTCAGCAATGGACTAGATGACCTTTGGAGGTCCTCTCCAACCCAAACCATTCTATGATTTAGTTGAAAACTTATATGCAAAATGGGAAGAATGAGAATGGAAGTACTCAAAGTTGCCAAATGCTTCCTGTGCCTCTGTGTCAAATTATATCCACCAAGACCCTAGAAGAATGAAACTTTACAAGCAACATGTGGGTTTTTTTGGCAGTTTCTAGAAAACTTAGTTAATATTCTTGGTTTTCCTATACCTTCATTATTGTTACAGCTGCAAATTAGATTGGCCTGTCCAGTTTTTGATCCAATGTTGTCCCCCTATTCTGAAGATATTGGGTCATCATATGCTCTCTCATTCTCACAACCATGGCTTGACATATGACACCTGAAGTGAACTGCAGAAACTGCAGAGTCCCTCTGTACTCATGGAGCTGGACTCAATGTCATGGTAGAGCCAAATGACCCCAGCACAAACCTAGACAGACACTAAGGTGTCTAAAAATGGTCCTCCTCTCCCCACTCCTTCCTGCAAAAAGCCAGGGTAACACAGGAAAAGGAACAAAGGAGACAGGACCATGCATGTCTGGTAAACAACCCTGTATCTCTGGTAAGGGCATGTGTGGTGGCCACAGCCTGGCAGAACCCCCTCCTATTGGGTAACTGTGTGCTGGATTCATGCCCTATTGATCCAAGCAATCTTGGACAAGATTTTTGCCAAGTGTGGCATGACAGGCAATAAGATATAGTAAAATCCATTTCTGTCTCTCATTCTGTTTTCCTATGCTTCATACAGACTGTCAGTTTACCCTGAAAAGTGTTGTCTTAATGTTTGAATTCCTCTGAGGATCAAAAGGCAATTGGATATGACATTTTTCTGTGACTTAATTAACTTGAGTATCTCCAGAGGAAAGATAAGCATGGAAGAAATGTGGAGTTGCCATCACTGGAGGTGTTTAGGAAGAGACTGGATGGGGTACTTGGTGCCATGGTTTAGTTGTTTAGGTAGAGTTGGATGATGGGTTGGACACGATGATCTTGAAGGTCTCTTCTAACCTGGTCCTGTTCTGTTCTGTTCTGTTCTGTTCTGTTCTGTTCCATTCTATTCTATTCTATTCTATTCTATTCTATTCTATTCTATTCTATTCTATTCTATTCTATTCTATTCTATTCTATTCTATTCTATTCTAAGATCTATTCAGAAAAGAGTAAACTGTTTATCTGACATTACACAACAGTCAATGAAACTTAAAACTTACTCTACATATGAAAATAGAAATCAATAGAGGCAGAGCAAAAGATACATTTCCAATATTAAATATATATGCTCAGAAATGCAGTTACAAAGCTGTTGGTGTCAGGAAAATAGTTCCTTTTCCAAGCATATGTTACTGGTGTGGAGGATATTTCAGGATCCTCAGCAGCTGATAGAGTTATGAATCTAAAATAAAAATAGCAGCACGGACTTTTTAAGCCTTTTTATTACTTTTCCCTTGCCATGGTTTAGTTGTTTAGGTGGGTTGGATTGGTTGATGGGTTGGATGCGATGATCTTGAAGGTCTCTTCCAACCTGTTCTGTTCTGTTCTATTCTATTCTATTCTATTCTATTCTATTCTATTCTATTCTACTCTATTCTATTCTATTCTATTCTATTCTATTCTATTCTATTCTATTCATTTTATTCTATATGCTATATGTCATGCTTGTTGTCTTTTTCTGCTGTTCAAGTATTTGTGGTTAAAAAGACCCAAATAACTGCAATTAAAAGACCCAAGTAACTGCAACTAAAAGACCCAAGTAACTGCAATTAGCCTTGAATTCATTCCTGAAGACATTTGAAAATGGCACTCTAGACTATTTTGGAAGAATATTTTGCTACATAATGTATTAATTAAAGAAGATGTGCTTTGCAAATTTAAATCTCATCCAGAATTTATCCAGGTAAGGAACATGGCTGAGTATGCCAACAACTTCATTTTGCCTATACAGAGACTTAGGAGTCTCTTGAAATTATTATTAAGACGGAGTAAAATTGTTATTTAACAGAAGAAAAGCTTTTATCACCATATTAAAAAGATATTCTTTCCTCCTTTTCAGGAATGCCTGTGCACATTAAATGTTCTGTGCATTTTTGCCTGTCCGAGTTCATTCAGTGTGTTTGAGCAGTTCATGGTGCATAAAATTTATATTGCCTCCCATCACATTCATAGCACTTCCTTCAGCTACCTAAATTACTATGGATGGTAAATTGACTGAAAACCACAAATGCCATTGCTAAGCAGAGCTGCCTATTTATCTTTTACGGGCATTAATTCATTTCATCTTTTATGGTCAGTTTTGAGAAGTGAAAAAACAAAACAAAACCAACCCAAAAAAGTCACGCCTATGCAGAAAAAAAAAATAAATGTAAGATCAACTTGATCATTATTTTTCTTGTTTTTTTTTTTGTTTTGAGTTTTTTTGCTTTATTTTATTTTATTTAATTTTATTGTATTGTATTGTATTTTTCCTGCAGGGTACTGGTAGTGCTGTACTACATTATAAATCCAACTGTGTCAGAATAACAAAGAGTGAGTTTATGTGACATTCATAGCAGAAACAAGGATCGTAACAATTGATTTTTGTATGTGACAGAAGGAATTAAATTCAGACAAAATTCACCTAAAGAGACGCTGCCAAAATTTAAGCATCCAATTAAAAGTAGTGATATATGTGAGTTTTTACTAGTGCATAATTTTAGATTCAGATATTTCTTCATCGAAAAAATAACTTTTCACCACAAAGGCTTCTGAAAGTGTGTAAGGGTTGAGATTGCCTGTGACAATAGTAGTGAAATAGAGAGTAATTGTTTCAGTTTACATAGAATACCCTGATAAATTATTACCTTTTCAGGTACAAACCTGGTATTTTCCTGTTCTAGTGAAATATGTAGTTACAAGCATGGAGGTCCATAGTATCTTCTGAGCTTCTGAAAGATTAACTTGCTTTTTTTATAGAACGGAATGGAATGGAATGGAATGGAATGGAACGGAACGGAGCTCTGGAGCCCTCAATACAATCATGGACCTGCTGGACTGGGTCCAGTGGAAGGCCACAAACATGATAAAAGGTATGGAGCATATCTTCTAGTAGGACAGGCTGAGAAAGTTGGGATTGTTCACCCTGGAGAAAAGAAGGCTCCTGGGAGACTTTATGGAAATCTTTCCGTACCTGAAAGAAGCTGACAAGAAAGCTGGGGAAGGACTGTTTGCAAGGACCTGTAGCACTAGGACAAGAGGATGGGGTTTCAAACTAGAGCAGAGTAGATTTACATTTAAATCAGACATTAGAATAGAATAGAATAGAATAGAATAGAATAGAATAGAATAGAATAGAATAGAATAGAATAGAATAGAATAGAATAGAATAGAATAGAATAGAATAAACCAGGTTGGAAGAGACCTTCAAGATCATCGTGTCCAACCTATCCAACACCACCTAATCAACTAAACCATGCAACCAAGTACCCTGTCAAGTCTCCTTCTGAACACCACCTCCTCGGGCAGCCCACTCCAATGGGCAATCACTCTCTCTGTGTAAAACTTCCTCCTAACCTCCAGCCTAAACCTCCCCTGGCGCAGCCTGAGACTGTGTCCTCTTACTCTGGTACTGGTTGTGTCTCTTTAAGAATGCTAGGCTGGAGAATGAAGTACACAATACATACCAAAAGTCACTGATACGAAGAAAGCTACTTGATTTACCCAAAACAAATTCATTAAACCCCAGGTGGTCAATGCATTTACCCACAGAAACCAGAAGGCATAGCTCTGAGCTCTTGCAAGTGGACTTCTCAGAAGTCAGTCATCTGATAGAACAGCAGTCAAAAAAATCCCACCTGTAAATGACACATGAACTTGATGAGAACATAGGGTCAGAAAGAGCCAAATATGACAGATGAAAAAGTGAAAAAGTACAGATCTAAGATAAATGGTTTTCCTTATTTTTTTTTTCCAAGAGAATAAAAGAAAGAGATATAAGCACAGGAGCAAGAAGAGAGATCTGCATACTCATGGTTTCTTGCACTGAAAGCAAAACCAGAGATCACTGTCATCACAACAAAATCTTTGGAGGAGAAAGGGGTGGAGCCAGTGTCTTGGAGACAGATCCAACCTGAGGATGTGAGAGAGAAACTGACATAGTTGACATTTCTGATGGAGCTTTCTTCCAGGCTTCTTAACCCCATCAGTTTCAAGAACACCAGGCTGTGTTTTGCTGATAATTTATGCAAGGAATAGAAGAATGCTGCTCTTTCACCATTTCCTTTAGTATCACAGTATCACACAATATCACTAAGGTTGGAAGAGACCTCAAAAATCATTGAGTCCAACCTGTCACCACAGACCTCATGACCAGACATGTGTTCAAGGCCTCTCACCAGCCTTGTTGCCCTTCTCTGGACACATTCAAGTGTCTCGATGTCCTTAAACTGAGGGGCCTAGAACTGGACACAGTACTCAAGGTATGGTCTAACCAATGCAGAGTACAGGGGCACAATGACTTCCCTGCTCCTGCTGGCCACACCATTCCTAATGAAGGCCAGGATGCCATTGGCCTTCTTGGCCCCCTGGGCACACTGCTGGCTCATGTTTAGGTGGCTGTCAACCAGCAGCCCCAGATTCCTCTCTGTTTGGGACCTCTCCAGCCACTCTGACCCCAGCCTGTAGCTCTGCATGGGGTTGCCGTGACCAAAGTGGAGCACCTGGCACTTGGACTTGTTGAATGCCATCCTGTTGGACTCTGCCCATCTGTCCATTCTGTCAAGGTCCCTCTGCAGAGCCTTTCTACCCTCTAACTGACCAACATGTGCTCCCAACTTGGTGTCATCTGCAAATTTCTGTCTCAATCCCCTCATCCAGATCATCAAGGAAGATATTAAAGAAGATGGGGCCCAGCACTGATCCCTGGGAGACACCACTGGTGACTGGCCTCCAGCTGGATGTGGCACCATTCACTACCACTCTCTGGGCTCAGCCCTCCAGCCAGTTCCTAACCCAGCTCATAGTGCTGCAGTCCAAGCCATGGACTGACAGCTTAGCCAGCAGTTTGCTGTGGGGGACGGTGTCAAAGGCCTTGCTGAAGTCCAGGTAGACCACATCCACAGGCCTACCCACGTCCACCAGACGGGTCACCTGATCATAGAAGGAGATCAGGTTGGAGAGGCAGGACCTGCCCTTCCTAAATCCATGCTGGCTGGACCTGAGCCCTTGGCCATCCTTCAGGTCCGCAGTTATCGCCGCCAGGATAATCTGCTCCATCACTTTCCCTGGCACTGAGATCAGGCTGACTGCCCTGGAGTTTCCAGGTTCCTCCATCCAACCCTTCTTGTGGATGGGGACCACATTGGCCAGTTTCCAGTCATCTGGGACCTCACCTGTGAGCCAGAACTGGAGGAAAATGATGGAGAGCGGCCTGGCCAGCACATCTGCCAGCTGTCTCAGCACCCTAGGATGGATCCCATCCAGTCCCATGGACTTGTGAGTGTCCAAGAGGCTCAGCAGGTCCTGAACTAACTCCTCATGGATTTCTGGGGTATTACACTGCTCCCTGACCTCGTCACCCAGCTCCGGAGGCCACTCGTCCTGAACTCCTGCCTTGCTGTTCAAAATTGAGGCAAAGAAGGTATTCAGGACCTCAGCCTTTTCCTCATCGTCAGTCACAGTGTTCCCCTCCAGGTCCAATAAGGAGTGCAGGTTCTTCTTGCCCTTCTGTTTAGCGCTGCAAGATGTCCAAAATGAAGGATCAATCTGAGAGGAGCTCCAAGGAGAAACAATGGAGTTTGGGAATTAAGCTCTACCAGATAACTTAGTTGAAAAAGAAGGGTTCTGAAAGCTTTGCTTCAATGCAACATGGTTGATCTATTTTTACCAGAAAAATTAAGATCTAGAGCTTCCACAGAAACAATTATCTTAGGAAAGTATCTTGCTGATGGGAGATGTGACCACAAAATTTAGAGACCAGGAAAATGAATTGTTACATTCAGTATTGTGTGTTCATTCTTCTGCTTGACAAACTCCATATGATTGCCTGTGCACCATGAGAGTTATTCACTAGAGTAATTAAGACATTCTCTGTGGTATCTGCACCTCCACTACAAATTAAATATTGACCCATACCTTTGGTAATACCTCACGCCCAAATTGTGTGCCTCTCATCATCATTATTAGTCCACTCACCCCCAATACAACAGTTTCATTTGATTCACATACTTTCTACGTACTAATTGTGCCGAATCACTGATTCACAGATTGTATTGGGTTGGAAAGGATCCTCGAAGGTCATTTTGTGTCATCCCCTGCAGTTAGCAGGGATACCTCCAACTAGATGAGGTTGCTCAGGGCCACGTTGAGTTTGACCTTGAATGTCTCCAAGGCAACCGGTTTCAATATTTCACCCCTCTCATTGTAAAGAACTTCCTTCTTATTTCTAACTTAAATCTACCCTGCTCTGGTTTAAAACCATTGCTCCTCATCCCATTGCTACAAGCCCTTCTAGACAGTCTTTCCCTAGCCTTTCTGTAGGTCCCCTTCAGACTTTGAAATGTAGCTATAAAGCCTACCCAGAGCCTTCTCCAGGCTGTACAACCCTAACTGTCTCAGCCTTTCCTCCTAGGAAAGGTGCTCCATCTTTCAGATTATCTTTGTGGGCCTCCTCTGGATCTACTCCAGCAGGTTCACATCCTTCTTGTGTTGGAGGCCCTTGAGCTGGACACATTGTTCCAGGTGAAGTCTCACAAGACTGGAACAGAGTAGCAGAATACCTCTACTGATGCACTGGCCATGCATATTTTCATATTTTCATAGTTTCATAGTTTCATTCAGGGTTGGAAGGGACCACAAGGATCATCTAGTTCCAACCCCCCTGCCATGGGCAGGGAAACCCCACACTAGATCAGGCTGGCCAGAGCCTCATCCAGCCCGCTCTTAAACACCCCCAGGGACGGGGCCTCGACCACCTCCCTGGACAACCCATTCCAGGGTCTCACCACTTTGCACTTTGATTTATTGAACCTCATGAGATTCAGTTTAGCCCACTTTTCTAGCCTCTCCCGCTATCATGGTTAAAGTGATGGTTATTCTCAGTGCTGAAGTTCTCTCCATGCAAATCTAACTGGAATTTAAGGTATTTTTTCAGACATTTGTTCCCTAGCTATAGGAAAAAGTATTGCTGGGTGAGAGGTAAATTCAGATGCCAAGCCTTGGGGCTAGCTACATCCAAAAATGATTGTAGTTAAGGCTGGAATTATTAATAGTTCACTCAAAGAAGGAAGTAACTGAACTGAGTGGTTTCTGTGAATTGGCATGCCACAGTTTTGGGGACAACAGGATAGGAATTTTGCACACGTCCATAACCAAAATAAATTAATGTGACAGAGCCCCATGGAGCAAGACCTACTCCAATTACTGTCTAGAGGACTGTACAATGATGTATCACTCAGGAACAGGCAACTGCCTCTGCCAGTGCTGTTCTCCTCTGCATTACGCAAATTAGCCTGCTCTGTTTTAGAAAGACCTTGGGCTCCAGACTAAATTCAGGCTTTGACTTTCAAACTGCCCCTCAAATTTTAACATTGTCAAAGTATTCAGCTCAAAAGCATTTGGGACCGTCTCACCTGCTGATGTCTGCAGCATTTTCTTACCTGTCATTGGCTGGCTTCCTTGCTCAGTGTCCACACTACAGAGAAAGCCAAGTTAGCCAGCCTAAGCTGGCTAAGATTTAAGTCTCAACCCAAGTAGCAGATATCTAAGACCCCAGTGTTGCTGTGCTAAGTGGTTGTGAGAGTCTAATAAGTTTGCCTCTCTCTATGTGAGTCAACAAAGATAAAGTGATAGCAGAGCCACTGGAAAGAAGGTGGAAAGAATCCTGTCCACCAATCCTGGATGCAAATCAGCTTGTGATTGCATCGTGATAACATGGGACTACAACAATGGACCCAAGGACCCAGCCATCACACCTTTAGGGCAAGATAATCTCCACCTGTTTCCTGAGCCTTGTCTGGATGGAGACTGGGTAGACGGAGATTTCCCCGCCCCCACCTCCAGCCAGGTTCTTGCCCAAACACACAGATTTCCTGCCACTGGAATTCCTGAGGGACAATATTTGACTACATACCAACACCTGCCTGAGGACTAAAAACTGTATAAAAGACTTGAGCAACTACTGGTTTGTAGAGAGAAACAGAGGAGAGAAACAGAGGAGAAAAACGGGGAAAAACGGAGATGAAGGAAAACACAGGAGACGGGCCAGGCCGCTGAGAAGAGAAAGCCGGGACGATGCTGCTCCGGAGAAAAGAAGCTGCCCAGAGGACCACAGCTCCAGCCAAATCCTCAGCACCCCTTCTCTACAGACCCAGGCTGCCCAGAGGAGCCTCAGCACTGTTCCTGTATCAACCCAACATCTCCCCAGAGGACCACAGCTGTTCTCCAGCAAAAGCCTCACCAGCGTTTCTCTACAAACCCAACATCTCCTGCAGCACCTTGCCTCCACAGACTTTAACTGTCTTGGGGGGGATGAGGGGTGTGGTAATATAATTCCTTTCCTCTTCTATCTCTTGTCTCTCTCTCTCTCTCTTTTCTCCCTCTCCCTTCTTATATAATTCCTTTCCTCTTCTATCTCTTGTCTCTCTCTCTCTCTCTTTTCTCCCTCTCCCTTCTTATATAATTCCTTTCCTCTTCTATCTCTTGTCTCTCTCTCTCTCTCTCTTCTCCCTCTCCCTCCTTATGTCCACTTTATCTAATAAATAGTCTAGCTGTTGATACTTTGGCCTCGTTTGTGCCTTTAATTTCACAACACGGGAATATTTAAAAGAACTGTGTCTCCGGACCGAGACATCTAATGTCTCCAGACCGTGACATTTAACTGGCGTAGTCGGCAGGATTCCCGTGCAGTGAAAAGTATCACAGCAAAATTATTGCATTTCTGAGAACCCCGAAATGTGTGTGTGTGCCTGAGACGTACTTTTAGTACGAAGCGAGAGTGGAGTCCAGATTCGTGTTTCCACTCACCCGCGAGGGAAGTGGCCGGAGAAGGACGAAGCGAAATTTCCAGAAAGACTGTGTGGGAGTTCTCAAAAGGTTTAAATGTGTGTGCTTTCTCAGGGAAGATTATCTGGGGTACAACTGTTGACTGTATAGTGTGACCTCCCCGAGAATTCTCAGTACCCTCTTTTAGGAAACCCAGTGTTGGTGATATTTGTAAAGTGTGGCTTTCCCGAGAAGCCCGGTATTGAAGCAAAAGTTGAGAAACTTCTGTCGGTGTGTGTTCTCTCAGGGAAACAGAGTTACTCTTCCCTAAGAATCACAAGGTTGTTGTCCTGGTGTAACATAAAATTTGAGGTACAAAAGCTGAGAAGCTGTTGCAAGTGTGGGTTCTCTCAGGGAAATAGTGTGACTTCCTTGAGAAGCCCAGGCTGCTGTTGTTTTTTCTTGTGTGTGACCTCTCCTGAGAAATCTATTGTGCATTTTTCCTGGACAAGATTATTTTGGAGTAATCCTTTTAAAAGTGTACGTTTTTCCAGGGAAGATTTTGCTGGTACAAACAGTGTTTTGATCTGACTTCCCCGTGAAGCTTAGTGCCCTATTAAGAAATGCTTTGTGAAACAAAAGAGATGGCCGGGAGTGAGCGGCTTTTTAACCTTTTAGAAGTTCACGGTGCCCGCCCATCTGTACAGGTACTTGACTGGGCCCGTGGAAATTGGCATAATTTCCAGAGTGTGGCTGATAGACTTGTGGCCCTGCAGAAAGATGCAAGAGCAAAAGCCGGGAAAGGCAAAGGTTTTATTTGTGCGGTTTTAGGTGCCTGTTTAGCCGTCTCAGTGAAGGAAAAAGAGGAATGGCATGAACAGGAGAATAAAACTATTTCCTCTTTGCAGGACTTAGTTTCGTCACTACAAAGTCATGTTGCCACTTTGAAAGACGTAGTGGCAGATCTTAAAATTCAATTGGAAAAGGAGAGGAGGCAAAATTCGTATTTGGACTCAAAAGAGGGTGTGAATTACTTGGAGTCTGCTCCTATGTGCCCTCGGGCAGAATTGACAGCGGCTACGGAAGCTGCTGCGCATATCAGACCTCTCATTAAAACTGAAGTTTTATATGAGGATGGGGAGGTTACCCCACTATCACAACCAAAGAAACGCCTTTCTCCTACACTGAATTGGCCAAAATTCGTGCAGAATTTGCACGCTCTGCTGAGGAATCTGAGGTGGAATATGTCTGGCGAGTTTCAAAAACTGGAGGTGATCAGATTCTGTTAACAGAAGCTGAAGCCATGGGCTATTGGGGTGATAATGTTTTTCTAACTACAAAAACCAGAAGTGGACCCCTAAGCCTTACTCAGAGGGCTGCCTATTGGGCAGGGGGGTTTGATCCAAAGGAGAGAGGTGAACCTGTAACTCTGCAGGGTGGGATGAATCAGATAATGGAGAATGTGCAAAAGGCTGCATGCCTGCAGATGATTTATGAAAGGGAACTAAAACATCATTTTGAATCTCCCCTGTCTCTCCTGGTGGATGCAAACAGAATGACTCCCTTGATCAGGGGTCTCCCTGACTTTCTTAAAATAAGAGGTATCCAGCTTCAAAAAGAAATAGCTAATACCCCACTTTCTTCCTGGACACGGCAAGATGTGGGGAGGGAGTTATTAGATTATGCTAGGCAGTATAGTATACCAGAGGAAATAAAAAAACCTCAAACTAGAGGCTTGAGGCATGTGAAAATGACTCACCCACCAAGCCCCCAGGGCCAGATGCGCCGTATTCCTAGTAGGCACCTGGCTAGGGGCAGGGAACACTTGAATACCCAGCAATATTGGTGGGGGATGGGTCGGGAGAAAGGTATTCCAAAAGAAGTGGTTGATGGGGTAGACACGAGACAACTACAAATCTTTGTGCAATGTTGGCCCGAGCCTAAAAAGAGGGCTGAGGTCACTGCTCCCCTCTTGGTGGGACCATTTGGTGAGGGGAGGGGTATGGCCCCAGGGCAACTAAGGGCTTCACTTCCCAGTGGTGAATTGGGGGTGAAGCATGAGTCAGAGATCACCAAAAATTGTACTTGGTTTGGAAAAAGGCTTTTGTTTGTGTTTAGCTTGGCTTTGAGAGAACCTGAACCAATCAACGATACTTACAGGCCCATTCAAAGTAATTATCACCTGAGAGGGTGGCTCTGAATGGTAACCTAGAAATACCAGTTTTGTATGTTTCAAGGTTGTGTTTCTCATTTAAGTTCTAATGCTAAATTTAAGTTCTAATGCTGAAGACTACTTGATGTATTGTCAGAAGGACTTGTCTTGCTACAATATGGAAGACTTCTCAAGTTTTGCATCACAGAAGACATCTCTTCAAGGACTGTACTTTCCATAACCCCGCAGACATTCAGATCTGGACGGAAGCTCTCACTTCAATTCCAAACTGAAGGACTGACGGGGTGTGGGGGGTATGGGTTTGTTTGTTCTCCTGGCTTCCAGGAGGAACAAGGATGCTTTCAGCTTGTGTAATTAAGTGTTTTAATTTTGTTATATTTTGTTAGCATTGTCAATCTTGTATAAATCCCTGTTGCATACAGTGATTCAACATGTAGTGTCCAATATGCAGTTTGTGTCTAATGATGGTGTACAACAGATTTGTGCCATTAGCCAATCAAAACTTATGTCTATTGCTAAAATTGTTTAAAACTTCTTTCCTTTCTTTTCAACTTCTTTCCTTTCTTTTCCACTTCTTTCCTTTCTTTTCTTTCTTTCTTCCTTTTATCTTTGATTGACGGGGTGGTGTGAGAGTCTAATAAGTTTGCCTCTCTCTATGTGAGTCAACAAAGATAAAGTGATAGCAGAGCCACTGGAAAGAAGGTGGAAAGAATCCTGTCCACCAATCCTGGATGCAAATCAGCTTGTGATTGCATCGTGATAACATGGGACTACAACAATGGACCCAAGGACCCAGTCATCACACCTTTAGGGCAAGATAATCTCCACCTGTTTCCTGAGCTTTGTCTGGATGGAGACGGGGTAGATGGAGATTTCCCCCCCACCTCCAGCCAGGTTCTTGCCCAAACACAGATTTCCTGCCACTGGAATTCCTGAGTGTGGCCGGTTGACGTTGCCCCCTTAAGAAAGGGAATATGGTGGACGGAAGTTGGTAAATGGAAGGAATAGTCTAAACTAATTTCATTAGACGAGTGGGAGGAAGCACCTTCTGAACTGGGAGATATCCTGGGCACTCCGGGAACTTCTCGGTCAGTCTTGCTTCCGCCTTTCCTTTGGGCAGCAACTATCTCTGTGCTGGGCTTTCTGCCAAGACTTCGGCCTTGAAGATAAGATAATCAGGCCTGTATTAACTGCTTCCAATTAACACAAACTGCTTTTAACTTCTTTCTTTTCTCTTTCTCCCTCTTTTCCGAACTACTCTGGGGAAGGGGGGGGAAGAGAGGGGAGAGCGGAGGTGGGGAACTCCCTCGGCCGAGGGAGGTTACTCTCATTTCTGTGTTACTCTGTTGTATATCTTTGTATATATTGTAGATATTGTAAATTTGTAAATATTCCCCTGCAAACCCTACACTGCTTTGTAAATATAGCTCCACTGCTTTGCTAATTCAGCTGGTGAGATTTTTTTTCCTTTCCCTTCAATTTTTCTTTTCCCTTTTACCTTACAAGGGGAAGGGAGGAGGCTTCTTGGCTTTACCCTTCCACCCACCACATTTTTTTATTGGCGTACCCAACGTGCGGCAGATAATTACTTTAATTTATTACTTGATTGATTTAGTGTTTTCTAGCTGAATTAGCAAACATGAAGGTATTGTGGTTTGTGGAGCGATTATTCTTTTCAATTTTGGGGGCTCTGGTTTACAGATATTGTTTGGGTTTGATTTTGGATTACCTGGGTAAATATTTGGTGCGGACAATTTATATGTGGGTTATGTATAGAGTTAAATTATGGTATGGAAAATGTATTAATTTCCTATGGCCAGTGAGATACAGGAATGTTACCTCCACCACTCTCCCAATTGAGATAAAGGGTTTTAAGATTCCGCCTGAGGAGAGAGTAACTTTAGGTGATGCCTGGGACCCAAAGGTGATTTATGTGATGTGTATAATTCTGCTGCTGGTGATAACTAATGTGTTTTCTCTGTATTCCTTGTGGCGAGAGAAAAAGGTGTCCAGGGCGTGTTTTGTTATTAAAACTAGATCAAAAAGAAAACGCCGTGGCTCTCGATCAGTCCCAGAGTCATCTAGTGACGAGGACTGTGGAGAACCTGTGTCAGTCAAAAAGAAGGCTAAAAAGTCAATTGGTAAAGCAGCTCTAAATGACTTTGCTGATTCCAACAAGCTGCCAAGGGCGTCAGCTGGTATCAACATGGCGCCTACTCCTTCTCCTCCTTCTTCTTCTCCGTCGGCCATTAACGGAGCAACGTCACTTCCACCCACTCCCTCGGTGGGACTGGAAGTCACTGCCCCAGCAGCTGATTTATCTCAGGATCTGTCAGCTTCCATTAAGGCGGCTGTAAATTCAAACACAGCTCCAGTTAAGGTGGCTACTTTAAAGACTAGAAGTGGAATGGCCAAAGATGGAGAAGAAGAGGTGGAGACTGATCCTGGTGAGGGGCCCTCTACTCTAAAAGATCCTGCTCAGGAGGAAGAGAAGGTTTGTTTTAAAGATCTAGCTAACCTAGTGAGATCAAAGCAGGATACAGATGAAGCTAGGAAAGCAGCTGGCAAAGGTGGTTCTCAGCTTAAAGAGATCCTTAGGAGAATGACAGCAGGATTATATGGACAAAAAGTTCAGGGAGACGAGGAAGATGATATTTCAGACTGTTCTTCGCCCCGCGAGGAATTGCGAAATGTCCGTAAAGATTTCACCAGGGCAGATAAGGAACCAGTTCTAGCTTGGCTTAGTAGGTGTTATGATACAGGTGCTCCAGCTCTAACAGTTGGAGACAAGTCAGCAGCTCAGTTAGGAACTCTCTCAAGGGATAATGGAATAGATAGACATCTAGGCCGAGCTCTCGGTAAGGTTAATCTGTGGATACGCCTTTTAATGGCGGTTGCCCTGAGATACCCTTCCCGAGATGATCTTCCATGGAATCCTAAACCCTGGACTACCATAGATGAGGGAATTAAGCGCTTGAGAGAATTTGCTGTTAGAGAGCTACTCTATGGTGAACATGAAACTCTGAATCCTGATGACATTCCTGTGGGTATTGGTCTTGCTAAAAAGATCATCAAACTTGCTCCTTCCAATTATGCAAACATTCTGGCAAGCAGAATTGTGTCAAGAAGTTATGGTGGAGCTTCTCCTATGGTTGGCCAATTCAGTGATCAAATGAGACAATTGGAGGATAGCATGACACGTGTTTCTTTGGTTTCAGCCATTGAAACTCTGTCTGGAAAAATTGAGAATTGCATGAAGGATTTGAAAGATTCCATATACCAATTGGCACAGAAGGATAATTTCAATTCTCCCTCCAGGTGGATACAAGTTTCATCTGTGAGGAATACACGTCCTCCAAGGAGGTCATTCCAAAACAGGTCATTCCAAAACAGGTCATTCCAAAACAGACCGCCAAGGCAATCACGTAGAACTATTTGGATAACTCTGCGTGATCAGTTTGGTGAGAAGATGAACCACTGGGATGGCCAACCAACTTCTAATCTTTTCAGGAGACTGAGGGAATTGCAAAGTGGCAGAACCCAAGGTAGCAATACCAGAAGGGTAGCTGTTACTTCCACAGTTCCCCAGAACGACTCTTATGGCTCCAACAGTGGCTCCAGTTATAACATGCAAAGTTATAACCCTGCAAACTATGTGCAATGCACATGTGCGCATGTTCCCCATAACTAGGGGTGCCTGCCTCCCGCCAGGGGGAGGAGAGGGATAACAGAGATAATAGAATCTATTGGGATGTGTACATCCAGTGGCCTGGCACTTCACAATTTCGGAAGTACAGGGCCTTGGTTGACACAGGAGCTCAGTGCACCATAATACCATCAAATTATCAGGGATCAGAGTCTATAACTATTCTGGGAGTCACTGGTGGATCTCAAGAGTTAAGTAAGGTAGAGGTTAATATAAGTTTAACTGGTAAACAATGGAGGAAACATACAGTTGTGACCGGACCTGATGCACCTTGTATTTTGGGAATTGATTTTCTGAGAGAAGGGCGTTTCAAAGACCCTAGAGGTTACAAATGGGCTTTTGGAGTAGCTTCAATAGAAATTGGTGGACAAAAATTTAAGCTATCTGCCAGACCTGAACTTTCTGATGAATCTGCAGTTGTGGGACAACATAAGATACAGGACATTAAATTGCCGGTTGCTTCTCAGACTGTACATCACAGACAATACCGAACCAACCGTGACTCTTTGTTGCCCATTCAGAATCTGATTCGTCAGTTGGAGAGTCAGAAAGTCGTCAGCAAAACTCATTCACCTTTCAACAGTCCAGTGTGGCCTGTGCGGAAGCAGAATGGAGACTGGCGTCTGACAGTAGACTACCGAGCCCTAAATGAAGTGACACCACCTATGAGTGCAGCAGTACCAGACATGATGGAGCTACAATATGAGCTGGAATCCAAAGAGGCCAAATGGTATGCTACCATAGACATTGCTAATGCATTTTTCTCTATTCCCATAGCAGAGGAATGCAGGCCTCAGTTTGCTTTCACCTGGAGAGGAATCCAGTACACCTTCAACAGACTGCCAATGGGCTGGATCCACAGTTCAAGCATCTGTCATGCAGTGATTCATGATGCTCTGGAGAAAGGCAGTGCTCCAGAACACATCCAGTTCATCGATGATATCATTGTCTGGGGTAAAACTGCTGAGGAAGTCTTCGAGAAAGGTAACAAAATCATTGACATTCTTCTGAATGCAGGTTTTGCCATCAAACGAGACAAGGTGAAAGGACCTACCACAGAGATTCAGTTTCTGGGAGTGCGGTGGCAGGATGGACGTCGACACATTCCAGTGGATGTGGTAAATAGAGTCTCTACCATGGCAAGTCCCACAAACAAGCAAGAGACCCTACGTTTCTTGGGGATAGTGGGATTTTGGAGACTGCACATTCCTGGATACAGTCAGATTGTGAAACCTCTGTATGATGTGACTCGAAAGAGAAACCATTTCCACTGGGGACCTGAACAACAAGCAGCCTTTGACCAGATAAAGCAAGAGGTAATTCAAGCAATGGGTCTGGGACCTGTCCGAGATGGTCCAGACATTAAGAACATTTTGTACACGGCTGCAAGTGACAATGGTCCAACCTGGTGCTTGTGGCAAAAAGCTCCAGGTGAGACACGTGGACGACCTCTTGGTTTCTGGAGTCGAGGTTACAGAGGTTCAGAAGCTAACTACACTCCAACAGAGAAAGAAATTCTAGCTGCCTATGAAGGAGTAAAAGCATCTTCTGAAGTGATTGGAACTGAATCACAACTTCTCTTAGCTCCCAGATTACCAGTTTTGAATTGGATGTTCAAAGGCAAAGGTTCCACACCACATCATGCCACAGACTCAACATGGTCCAAGTGGATGGCTCTGATAACACAGAGAGCTCGAATGGGAAATCTTGAAAGACTTGGTCTAGTGGAGGTGATCTCAAGTTGGCCTGAAGGTATCAACTGTGCTAAACCTCCAGAGGAGAAAGTAACTCGTGCTGAGGAAGCTCCTCCTTACAATGACCTGTCTGATGATGAAAAGAAATATGCTTTGTTCACAGACGGTTCCTGTCATCTTGTTGGAAACAAGCGAAGGTGGAAGTCTGCAGTGTGGAGTCCAACACGCCGAGTTGCAGAGGTGAAAGACGGAGAAGGAGAATCCAGTCAGTTCGCAGAGGTAAAAGCTGTCCAGCTAGCTCTCGACGTAGCTGAACGTGAGAGATGGCCAAAGCTTTATCTCTACACCGACTCATGGATGGTAGCCAATGCTCCATGGGGTTGGCTAAAGAACTGGAAGAAGAGTGGTTGGCAGAGAAAAGGAAAACCCATTTGGGCAGCCAACCTGTGGCAGGACATTGCTGATCGAATCGAGAGAATTCCAGTGAAAGTGAGACACATCGATGCTCACATTCCTAAGAGCAAAGCTACTGAGGAACAGCAACACAACCATCAGGCAGATCTAGCTGCAAGAGTTTCTCAAGTAGACATGGACTCTAATCTTGATCTCGACTGGAAACACCGAGGTGAGATATTCTTAGCTCGGTGGGCTCACGATTCATCAGGACATCAAGGCAGAGATGCAACATACCAATGGGCTCGTGACAGATCCATAGACATTTCCATGGATGCTATTACACGAGTCATCCATGACTGTGACATTTGTGCTGCTATTAAGCAGGCAAAACGACTTAAGCCCTTGTGGTATGGTGACCGATGGTCCAAGTACAAGTATGGTGAAGCTTGGCAGATTGACTACATCACTCTACCACGTTCTCGTTCTGGTAAGCAATACGTGCTTACTATGGTAGAGGCAAACGCTGGATGGTTGGAAACTTATCCAGTTCCACATGCAACTGCACGCAACACCATTCTCGGTCTGGAGAGACAGATCCTGTGGAGACACGGAACTCCAGAGAGGATTGAGTCAGACAACAGAACTCATTTCAAGAACAACCTTGTAAAGAACTGGGCCAAAGAGCACGGTATTGAGTGGATATTCCACATTCCCTACTATGCACCAGCTTCAGGGAAGATTGAACGCTACAACGGTTTGTTGAAGACCACTCTTAAAGCCATGGGAGGTGGATCTTTGAAAAACTGGGAGAAACATTTAGCACAAGCAACCTGGCTGGTAAATAGTAGAGGTTCAGTGAACCGAGCTGGACCTGCACATTCAGATTTGCTACGGAAAGTGGAAGGTGATAGAGTTCCTGTTGTTAGAGAAAAGAATCTGTTAGGTAAAACTGTTTGGGTATTTTCACCCTCAGGAGAGGCTAAACCTGTCCGAGGGTGGTTTCAGCTGAAGGTCCGGGTCACACTTATTGGGTAATGCAAGAGAATGGTGAAATTCAGTGTATTCCACAAAGAAATTTAACTTTAGCTGAAAGAGGTTAATTTCAAACTGTTGTACAGTTACATCGCGCCCAAAAGAAGAATCAACGAGGAATCTATGGTGCACGAACCCTGAGATCCCTGAGAGCCCTGAGTCAACTAAGAGACCCTGAAATTTCCCTGTTTCCCTTTTCTTTGCTTCGTCGGTGAAGAAAATGAACTGTTTTCCATTTTTCTCATTTTCTGATTTTCTTGGACTTTTTGAATCATCTACATCTGAGCATAGCTGGAATGGACTATGAACTTTACTCACGAACTGTAAATATTGTTTTGGATTGGATGGACAGTATGAACAGCCAATGAAATCGTTTAGAAGGGGTGGACTGTGGCCGGTTGACGTTGCCCCCTTAAGAAAGGGAATATGGTGGACGGAAGTTGGTAAACGGAAGGAATAGTCTAAACTAATTTCATTAGACGAGTGGGAGGAAGCACCTTCTGAACTGGGAGATATCCTGGGCACTCCGGGAACTTCTCGGTCAGTCTTGCTTCCGCCTTTCCTTTGGGCAGCAACTATCTCTGTGCTGGGCTTTCTGCCAAGACTTCGGCCTTGAAGATAAGATAATCAGGCCTGTATTAACTGCTTCCAATTAACACAAACTGCTTTTAACTTCTTTCTTTTCTCTTTCTCCCTCTTTTCCGAACTACTCTGGGGAAGGGGGGGGAAGAGAGGGGAGAGCGGAGGTGGGGAACTCCCTCGGCCGAGGGAGGTTACTCTCATTTCTGTGTTACTCTGTTGTATATCTTTGTATATATTGTAGATATTGTAAATTTGTAAATATTCCCCTGCAAACCCTACACTGCTTTGTAAATATAGCTCCACTGCTTTGCTAATTCAGCTGGTGAGATTTTTTTTCCTTTCCCTTCAATTTTTCTTTTCCCTTTTACCTTACAAGGGGGAAGGGAGGAGGCTTCTTGGCTTTACCCTTCCACCCACCACACTGAGGGACAATATTTGACTACATACCAACACCTGCCTGAGGACTAAAAACCTGTATAAAAGACTTGAGCAACTACTGGTTTGTAGAGAGAAACAGAGGAGAGAAACAGAGGAGAAAAACGGGGAGAAAAACGGAGATGAAGGAAAACACAGGAGACGGGCCAGGCCGCTGAGAAGAGAAAGCCGGGACGATGCTGCTCCGGAGAAAAGAAGCTGCCCGGAGGACCACAGCTCCAGCCAAATCCTCAGCACCCCTTCTCTACAGACCCAGGCTGCCCAGAGGAGCCTCAGCACCGTTCCTGTATCAACCCAACATCTCCCCAGAGGACCACAGCTGTTCTCCAGCAAAAGCCTCACCAGCGTTTCTCTACAAACCCAACATCTCCTGCAGCACCTTGCCTCCACAGACTTTAACTGTCTTGGGGGGGATGAGGGGTGTGGTAATATAATTCCTTTCCTCTTCTATCTCTTGTCTCTCTCTCTCTCTCTTTTCTCCCTCTCCCTCCTTATGTCCACTTTATCTAATAAATAGTCTAGCTGTTGATACTTTGGCCTCGTTTGTGCCTTTAATTTCACAACACGGGAATATTTAAAAGAACTGTGTCTCCGGACCGAGACATCTAATGTCTCCGGACCGTGACAGTAGTGTAGCATCTAAGTCATCCTTTCAGCTTGCTATTTGCTTTTTAACTTCACATTCTGCCTGTGACTGATGGGGAAAATGAAGCTGCCAGAACAAGGTATGACTCTGGGAAATTGGAGAAGGATGTTCTCTATAATGTGCTCCAGGTGTAGGATTCTTTATCACTTCTATATAGCATTAATCTTTGAGCTAAACGTGTTTAAAATCTCAATGTCCTCAGTGAATACAGGACCATCATGAAGACCTTTCTCCCAGAGATTAATTACACTATTTTGTTCTGAGAATATAGCAAACATAGTTAACTCTATTAAAATGTCACACTAAGAGTAAGAAGAGAGCTCTTATATGATACTGAACACAGGCTAAAACCAGCTTTAAAATGTATTGCAAAGGAAGATACAACTTGAGATTCACCAGGCAGTGTTGCTTTCAAATAAAACAAGTGACAATGAGAGTGTTGGTATAACCTGCTGTCATATTTTTCTCAGCAAATGCAGATAGAAAGTACCTCCTTACATGCTTGTTCTCTTTAGGAGAAATGCCTTTGACACTGTCAGATTTTTTGTCTCACAAAGGAAAATTCATTCAAAAAGGGGAAAAAAATTATTTCAGCTTGTGCAGACCTTGTTCTACTTATAATCTTCAGTAACAGTGACATCTTCAGTAATCAGAATGATTTCTCACCATTTCCTCCCCTCCCAACAACACCTTAATAGTCTTAATCTGCAAATACCCATGAGAAAGCCATAAATTTTGTAGACACTTTGGGGCACTGCAATAATTTTTATACTTTTTGCACTGATTTTATTTTTTCTACTCCCCCCCCCCAATCTGGTAATTCTGAACGACAAAAATTGATAATATAGCTAAGAACACAGGATTAGGTATTACAATCATGTGCACGATGCAGCACTGCAGTGCATCACCAAACCAAAGGATCCATCAACGTTCAGATTGGTCTAAGTAACACATTTCTGCACTGTTATGTGGGCTCAAAAGGATGTTACTGGGGATGCAAACCCCTAGCACACATAGCTGATAGCTAGTAGATGGATAAACAATGGCTCTTCAAGTTCTCCCATAAGGATGTCCATGCCTGTGAAAGGCAGCAAAGGTCCGGAACTGAGGCTGATGCTGGTGGCCTTACTTGTTCATCACAGAGATATTATGGCAAGCAGGTGGAGTGCAGGCCTCTATGTCTGGTCTCTGAAATCCTGCACAGCTCCTGTCAGAGCTCTTCTTCAATTGTCTTCCAGCTCAAGTGAGTCCTTAGAGTGTTTGCAATATAATGCAAACAATGATAAACTTACGCAATGTTACAACCTGACCATATTTTCAAGGAGTGTTTACTTGTGGCATTTTTTTGCTATGCGCCTTTGGGTCTAACCCCAGAAATACTTCACACACACTTTGAAGAAGTCTCATGTTGCAACTGAAGTATTTGGGGATGTTCAATCTGGAGAAGAGAAGGCTCCCAGGTGACCTAATTGTGGCCTTCCAGTATCTGAAGGGGGCCTACAAGAAGGCTGGGGAAGGACTTCTCAGGATCTCAGGTAGTGATAGGACTAGGGGGAATGGAATGAAGCTGGAGGTGGGGAGATTCAGGCTGGACGTAAGGAGGAAGTTCTTCACTGTGAGAGTGGTGAAGCCCTGGAATGGGTTTTCCAGGAAGGTGGTTGAGGCCCCGTCCCTGGAGGTGTTTAAGAGCAGGCTGAATGATGCTCTGGCCAGTCTGATCTAGTGTGAGGTGTGGGGTTGGAACTAGATGGTCCTTGTGGTCCCTTCCAACCCTGATTGATACTATGAAACTATGAACTCAAGTGGCCTGGAGCACCTGTGGCTGGAGATCAGGAGTGCTAGGCTCTCCCTGGGTAACTTTCTGCCTGCAAGCTCCTTCTCCAGCAACACTCCTGCTCACCAGGGATGTCCCTGTTTCAACAGTGCAACTGCCAGGAGCTGAACATTCAGAACTAAAACTCAAATCTATTCTAGAAAATGACGTTTCAAACATACCTTGTTTCAATCAAAGATTGTAACCTTTCAATGCTTTGAAGTCTAGCAAGTGGTACACAAACCAAAACTATCAACTTTGGGAGATTTTATATTCTGCCTGTGAATACCTCATAACTCTGATACTAGTTCACTTACAGTTAAATATCCAGAGAGTTCTTGGCTTTTGTGTACAACTCTTGAACTCTGGTGAAAGGCATGAAGTGACACCTACTCTGTTACTGCACTTATTAGACCATTACAATAATAACAGGTGTTTAAATTGTGCATTTCATTGGCAGGTCTCTCTTTATGAAAGAACTTGATCTCTGTAGTTGGAAATTCAACCATAGCATACACACACTTCAGCCTTGTGAAACTGGCACAGCTGTAGTTGCTAATTCCATCTACTCTGGAGGAGCTGAATCCTCAGAGCCCAGACAATAGCCAGCAATTAAAACTTGAGAGTTTATGCCTTTGAAAATTTCAAGTCAAGCTAATGGCACAGCAATTGTGTTTCCAAACTCTATGAGGCAGCATGCATTCCTGTTCAGAGCAACCAAGCTTTTGGAGGCCCTCTTGAGCTGATGAAAACTGTTTTCATTGCAGGTATTGCAAAACCTAGTGACATAAAATGGTCACACTCACTTGTTAGAGCAAATGTACATCTCTTACTGATTTTAATTAGTGTCACTTGTCTCACACCAAGTGGACTCAAAGAATATGGTCTTTGAGCCACTTCATATTTCTTATCTTTACATATTTGGGGTTTGTTTGCAGTTGCACTTGTCAGCTTTTCTTTTGATGTCAATTACGACCTAGGCTGCTGTCACAGAATGCAACCAATTTGTCTTCTGATCATTCATCTGCAAAGGATCATGTTCCATTAGTCACCTCTTTTAACCTCTTTTTCTCAGCAGAGAAATCAAGATCATCAGTACTTAACAATGTCTCTTTAAGTGTGTCTCACATTTCCCAATAATGGGTCCTTTGCTAGCCACAGAGACTGAAGTGGAAAGAGGCAAAAACTTCTGCCATATTCTGAAAGGTGTTTTGAAACAGTGACTGCAGATAACCACAATTCCAGGCTGCTGAAATCGGGCACAGCAAGGTCACTGTGAGAGGGGCCAGGGGCTCTAAAGCCAAGCCAGCTTTCATGCTATTTAATCTAACTGAGGTGATACAATGTTTTTGCCTGATGGATTGTCTGAAAAGATGAAAACAACCTCTGTGGTTATTCATGACACTTTCAAATGATCTTAATGGAAAAAAAAAAAAATAATATTTCATTATTGCTTGAGAAAGTGAACAGAAACATAAGCAAAGGAAGCAGTTGTGACTGCTTTGAAAAGAAGCCTCTAAGTAATTTGGTTCATTGCAAGTATCCTCAGTAGCATTTTGCCAATATTCATACTCAATTCCTTGTTTCTCTTCCCATCATCAGGATTAAATAATTGTACTTTTCCCTCCCTGCTTCCACCACAAAGTCAACAATGAACAAAATTAGGTTTCTCACCTCAAAATAACAAATTTTATTCTATGTTTTTTAGAATATTTCACTTAAAGAATTCCACTTTGAAAGTAATTTCTTGTATATTGAGAAATTAGTAAGCCCTTCTATCGAAACACTGAATATCTGCAGGAACAGCTCACACTTGGAGCTCTGCTTCTCATTTTCATTTTCCATGTGAATGTGGGAAGCACTGCCCATCCATCATCCAAGCAGCCCACAGCACTAAAAATGCTTGAAACACCTTCACAGTAGAGACAGGAGTTTTCTTTCAAACCCTGCAGCTTCAGTGGTGGAAGATGACTGATGGTCAGTGCAAAAAGAACCCCCACTCAGGCCAAGCTACCTCAGATTTCCTGGTGGCCACAAGTTTTCCTCTCAGAGCCTCCTTGTGAGTGGTAGCTGCTGCCAACTTAGTCCATCTTCCCCAAAACTGGAGAGTTTCATGAGCTACAACTTCAAATTTACCCTTAATTTGGGAATTAAAGTTTCTAAGCATCAAGACTTCTATTTCTGCACATGTCCAGGTTGCTATCTGAACTAAGTCAGAGTGAATGGAAACAAGTCTGTCTGATCTCTGCATGTCCAGGGTGAGTTTTCAGGCTAATTCTCTGCATCACTATGAGATTATAGATGGACATTTCCTGACTGACAAAGGTCTGTGATGAGTCTGGCAGATTCCCCTGCCCCTTCACCATGTAGTCAGCCTACTCACACTGTAAACATTGCCCAGGTGCCTGCGCAGACAGTGAGTGTCAAAGGGAGTCCCAAGCCACAGCTGGAAGGCACCTAAGTGCTCCAGCCAACAACAATAGACAAATATCTTTCTTTCCTGTACCTGGTTATGCTTCTGGATGCTGCATCAAGTTCTTTGTACATCAAGCCTAGCCTGCACTAAAAACAGAGAGCAGTCAAATATATCTTAAATATATCATGCTAGATCTTTTGAGCAGTTGTAGGTTTTGTTTGGTATATTTTTCACAATTCTTGGAGAAGGCTGTTCTGCAAGCTTAAATAACTAAGAAGCCCTTTCCTAATTATTAAACTAAATTTACCTCTAGTTTATACTGTTTATTCTTTAGCTTACAATGCTTGACTTTCCTTTTAGACTGTACTTATACACAGGAAATATATCTAGGAATTATAAGGCTTAATTTATTTCTATTGAATACACAATTGTAGGTAGTGAAAAGGGGGAAAATAATTTCTTTATATCTGGCTAATTTGTCTGGAAAATTTGACCACACCAGAGATATTGAAGTTTCTGTTCCCATACCTTTCTCTTTTATCTCCAGGTTTATAGTGAGTTCCAAAACAGTACAACTTTCCCCTTCGCAAGTCACAAATTCATGCCTTAAGCTCTTAATTTCACTTAGTATCAACAGCTAAACTTAAATAAGAAATACAAATTTAAACACTGATATCAAATGAAGGGGAAACAATTTTCAAAGTTAATTAACCACACAATAAAAAGAAAATTAAATGTGATGCATTTGCAATAATAAATTGATCTGATCATAATACTATGCTTTAATACAGCTAACAGATGGAAAATTAACAAGAAGATCTATGTTTCTGTTGCAATAAAGAGAAACTGAGAAATCTATCAAAGGAAAAAAAATAACACATTTAAGTTCACACAAACTATGGAAAAATTTAAAAAGGTCTATAGCCCCAGGTTATCAATATGCATATAACTAGTGAAATTGATACACGGCAATGTGGAAAAATAGTAAAGTCTTAGTTAGTACTTCTGTGACTGAAGACCCTGGATATAATTGCACTATGTAAGAGCATTTGATATTTTGTGGTGTACATTGTTTTCATGCATATTACTTTAATGACTGAATTTCCCTTTCTGGCATTTATAAAAACATTTGTTTGAAATATTGCACCAAAGTGTGACATGCACATGCAGCTGGCTGTCAAAAGGCTTGCAATGTTTATGGAATTGGTGTACAGTTCATAATTGCTTTATTCCTGCGCAAGTTTATAGTTAAGTAGATGAAACAATTACTTGGCAGAGATCTGCACATCCAATACTTTGAGCTATTTCAGCACAGCAGTGAAAGAATTCAGTGGTGGTAAAATATTAATTTTTGTCAGAGCAGAGTATTATTAACCTGCTATCTACTGCTCAATCAATCACAATGCTAGTACTGGTGGTTGTTGGCCACAACACCATGCAGAGCTACAGACTGGGGTCGGAGTGGCTGGAGAGCTCCCAAACAGAGAGGAACCTGGGGGTGCTGGTTGACAGCCACCTAAACATGAGCCAGCAGTGTGCCCAGGGGGCCAAGAAGGCCAATGGTATCCTGGCCTTCATTAGGAATAGTGTGGCCAGCAGGAGCAGGGAAGTCATTGTGCCCCTGTCCTCTGCATTGGTTAGGCCATACCTTGAGTACTGTGTCCAGTTGTGGGCCCCTCAGTTTAGGAAGGACATTGAGACACCTGAACGTGTCCAGAGAAGGGCAATGAGGCTGGTGAGAGGCCTTGAACACAAGCCCTGTGAGGAGAGGCTGAGGGAGCTGGGATTGTTTAGCCTGGAGAAGAGGAGGCTCAGGGAAGACCTCATTGCTCTCTACAAATATTAAAAACAAAGGGGTCCAGGAGAGCTGGACCTACTTCAAGGAAGGCGCAGGGACAGGCTGTGCCAATGTGCCGGAAGATAAGCTGCCGGGGCAGACAGTCAGCCTGAATGGGTAATGAACTTTTAATAGAACTAAGGGAAAAAAAGAGGGTGTATCATCTTTGGAAGAAAGGTGAGGCAACCCATGAAAAATTTAAGGATGTTGCTAGCTCTTGTAGGAAGAAAATTAGGGAGGCAAAAGCACACTTGGAGCTTAGACTGGCCTCTGCCGTGAAGGACAACAAAAAGTTCTTCTGTAAATACATTAATAGCAAGAGGAAGGGCAAGGACAACCTCCACTCCTTGGTGGACAGGGAGAGGAACGTTGTAACAAAAGATGAGGAAAAGGCAGAGATACTTAACACCTTCTTTGCCTCAATTTTTACTAGCAGGACTGAATGACTTCCCGACAGCTGGCCTGCAGAGCTGGCAGAAGGGGCCAGGGAGCAGCATAGTTTTCCTCTGTTCTAGAATGGGGTAGCTGGTGATCTGCTCAGCAGCTTGGATCCCCACAAGTCCATGGGACCAGATGGGATCCATCCTAGGGAGGTGCTGGGGGTGCTGGTTCACAGCCACCTAAACATGAGCCAGCAGTGTGCCCAGGGGGCCAGGAAGGCCAATGGCATCCTGGCCTGCATCAGGAACAGTGTGGCCAGCAGGAGCTGGGAGGTCATTCTGCCCCTGTGCACTGCACTGGTTAGGCCACACCATGAATGTGTTGTTTACTAATTGTAAATATCTGTATAATATTGTAAATCCTGCATATTTTGTACATATTCATTGCATTCCTTTGTATAGTGTAGATTTCGCTTGTAAGTACAGCTTCATTTGTTTCCAACTGAGTTGGTCTGGCAAAGTTAATGCTGGGGGGAAACTTCAACCCACCACACCTCCAGACTGCATGTGGGTATCTTCATTTCAATTTCTTTGTTTATTTTTAACAAGTTGCTTCATTTCTACATAGCTTGATTTTGCAAAGGGGAACACATGCATGTAGGATTTCTTTTATGAGCTGTCCTGTTATGATAATAAACTTGGCATCACATAGTTGCTACCAGAGAATGACTCACTGAAGTCATTCATTTGGTCCCACAAACCTCTCCAGATCAAAATCAGAATGACATTTTCAAGGGCAAGACAAAAATGCCTTTCTGAACAGTGTTTAGTGAATACAGGAATTCTCCTCACATCTCAACTTGAGGTCTTGATGTATTCTTGCCATTGATAGCTGAAATATCTCACCCGTGTTACCTGGTGCCATTTAGACTTAATAAACTCCCATGACCCTGATCATAACACAAATACAATCTTAGTACTTAATGTAGGGATGCCCACTCACAGCGTTATGGGCTGCCTGTGGTATTTTTGCATTTAATGTAATTCTTTTATAGGCAGTATCTTTGAACATCTTCCCTCTGTTACTCATGTAAAGTTCATTGCCTGGTAACACTATCTCACTGATCCTGTTTCCAGGGAGTTATTATGGCTAGGTTATCATCTGACAAAAAACATTGTAATAACTTTTTGTTCATTTTTTTGTCTCAAGTCTCAATATTTTGCTGCCAACATGAAGTGACACTGCATTTTTCTCTGATCCCAGCCATCGTGGAGTCCCACTGTCATCCTCTGCTTCTCCTTACCTTTAAATGATCACTGCTCAAGGAGCAGGAGCAGGGAGGTCATTCTGCCCCTGTATGCTGCACTGGTTAGGCCGGACCTCGAGTCCTGTGTCCAGTACTGAGCCCCTCAGTTTAGGAAGGATGTTGACTTGCTGGAATGAGTCCAGAGAAGGGCAACAAAGTTGGTGAGGGGTTTGGAACACAAGCCCTATGAGGAGAGGCTGAGGGAGCTGGGGTTGTTTAGCCTGGAGAGGAGGAGACTCAGGGGTGACGTTATTGCTCTCTACAACTACCTGAAGGGAGGTTGTAGACAGGCGCATGTTGGTCACTTCTCCCAGGCAGCCAGTACCAGAACAAGAGGACACAGTCTCAGGCTGCACCAGGGGAGGTTTAGGCTGGATGTTAGGAAGAAGTTCTACACAGAGAGAGTGATTGGCCATTGGAATGGGCTGCCCAAGGAGGTGGTGGAGTCACCGTCATTGGAAGTGTTCAGGAGGAGACTTGATGGGGTACTTGGTGCCATGGTTTAGTTGTTTAGGTGGGTTGGATTGGTTGATGGGTTGGACATGATGATCTTGAAGGTCTCTTCCAACCTGGATTACTCTAGTCTAGTCTAGTCTAGTCTAGTCTAGTCTATCTACTAAAGACTAAGACACATTCACACACTGGGCTTTTCTTTTCTAGGAGAGGATTCTCTTTCCTAATGACTTATGTAATGCCTTGTTGCACAAGGAGTCTTGCAGTAAGATGACATCTCCATAAGCCTGCTTTGTGAACCTCTGTTTCTCTCAGCCACTTTCATGTCAGACCAAAACCATCTTCGCATCAGGTGCATGCATATTAGACCTACTGTCTGGCCAGGTCATGCTTTGAACTTTGTACAACATTCTGGGTAGCATTTCAAACTTTTAAAGAACCTCAGACAGGCTTTTGATCTTAAATACTAGGAGAGTTTAAGTGGGTCTATCTTTTAACTTTCTCCTTTGGAGGAATGGTTAAGATTATTCTCTTCCTCTGCTCTGTTATTAGTAAGACCACCAGCAACAGATGAGAACTACCAGAAGATATGATGGAGGTAGCTGATGTTCCCATAACCATCCCTGGTACAAAATACCTCATTTGTGAGATACCATCTTTTGTCTTGGTGGTCCTAGGTGCTCTTTATTCACTTTATTCACTCCAGGGTATCAGATTCACCTTGGCTAGCCTGATTCCTCCTCTGTACATGACAGCTGCTCAACTCCCAGAGAACACTGCAGCTCCAGCAAGCTCCCAGCCACCCACTCTGAGCAATAAATCACCTTTGACAAACTGGTCACATCAGCCAAACACAATTTCCTGGTTTCCAGGAGACAGACCTTACTCTTCTTCCTCTTGACCTCCAAAAGCATAACCTCCATGCAATCTCTTTCATGCAGCCCTCCTAATCTGAGAGAAGCAGAGTTTTTGATAAACATTTCTCAGTAACTGGCGCAGGACTTTTGGTTGCTCTTATTGCCACTTAGCATTGAAAGAAATAATGCCCCAAATATACTGTCCTCATTGACAGGAGTTTGGCATCATTTGGAATTTGATTCAGCTCAACAATTAACTCTTCAGGTACTGAACTGCTTTTCTAGACAAAGCCTTCAGGAAGAGTCATTGTTGAGATCAAAGAGGCTATTACACGGTAAAGGTCATCTTGTAAAACTGGAGGCTGACTAAAGAGTAATTTATTTACATTAATAGCTTTACTTTTAAAACAGATGTGTAACTGTATTGCTGCCATTACAAAAGTCTTTGCCAGTGTTTGCAAACATTCAATGACAGATACAATTTTTCAATGTAATAAATTAAACACAAACCATCAGGGTGCCCAGGTGACCAAGAAGGCCAATGGCATCCTGGCCTGTATCAGGAACAGTGTGGCCAGCAGGAGCAGGGAGGTCATTCTGCCTTTGTACTCAGCACTGGTTAGAGCACACCTTGAGTCCTGTGTCCAGTTCTGGGTCCCTCAGTTTAGGAAAGATGTTGAGTTGCTGGAACGTGTCCAGAGAAGGGCAACAAAGCTGTAGTGGGGAGTCTGGAACACAGCCCTATAAGGAGAGGCTGAGAGAGCTGGGGTTGCTTAGCCTGGAGAAGAGGAGGCTAAGGGGAGACCTTATTGCTCTCTACAACTACCTGAAGGGAGGTTGTAGCCAGGTGGAGGGTTGGTCTCTTCTCCCAGGCAACCAGCACCAGAACAAGAGGACACAATCTCAAGCTGCACCAGGGGAGGTTTAGACTGGATGTTAGGAAGAAATTCTTCATAGAGAGAGTGATTGGCAGTTGGAATGTGCTGCCCAGGGAGGTGGTGGAGTCACCATCACTGGGGGTGTTCAAGAGGAGATTGGACGTGGCACTTGGTGCCATGGTTTAGTCCTGAGGTCTGTGTTGATAGGTTGGACTCGATGATCCTTGAGGTCTCTTCCAACCTTAGTTATACTGTGATACTGTGATACCATGAGGTGTTTAAGAAGAGACTTGATGGGGTGCTCGGTGCCATGGTTTAGTTGATTAGAGGGTGTGGGATGATAGGTTGGACTCAATGATCTTGAAGGTCTCTTCCAACTTGGTCTATTCTATTCTATTCTATTCTATTCTATTCTATTCTATTCTATTCTAAAATGATAAAATCCGAGGACTGACTGGTAAAGACAGAAGCAGGTTAACACATCAGTGAGTTGTTGCTTATGAGTTTGTGAAATTATCTGTCACTACTTGCCTAAACAGAAATTGGGTGACACCAATAGAAACAGCATGCTAACATCAGGATGGTAGAGGCTTATATTGCTGATGTTTTGGCAATTAATTCATATTCACTGTGTAAAAGCCTGGTTATTAACCAGTGAAAATGAAAAATCAGCTCCTGTAGGTTCAGATGTGTGCTGGGTTGAGGCAGCCCCCTTCCCCACCCCTGGCAACAATAAACACTCAGACAAATGGATTGCAAAAGTGATGGAAAGTTTAAATAGAGAGCAGTGAACTTTTACAGAAAAGCAAAAGCACAGTGACAAGAAAAAATTCCCAAACAGACCCAGAGAGATCCCATCCCTACCTGAGGGTATACCCGAGACCCCCAGGGCTCCTTCTTCCCCCTCCCACTGCTAGGCTAGTCTCAGCTGGCCAGATCTGAGACTGCCCATCCCCCAGTGGCCTTGGGCCTAGCCAGGCCCAAAGCCAGGAGACATCTCCCCAGTTACCGGCTGACGGAGGAGGAAGAAAAGAGATAGTGCTAGACTCCGCACTGGATCTTATAGTGGTGCAAAGGATTGTGGTAGGAAATACTACTTAATTTCCTGTGTCCACCCCTGGGCTGGACCTATGGACACAGGAAGTAAACACTGCAGGGGGGCACCCAGCTCAAACTGTAACTGTGGTGGTTTGGCTCTGGTCTGGAGGCCAGATACCCACCAAGCCGCTCTATCACTCCCCCTCTTAAGTGAACAGGGGAAGAAGGGAAAGAAAATATAACAGAAGCCGGGGATAAGATAGGAGCAATTTAATAACACTAATAAGCAAACAGCAAATAGACCGCATGAAGCAAAGAAAGAGAGAGATGTTAGTCTCTACTTCCCATCAGCAGGACGGTGGTCGGTCTCGGGAAGCAGGGCTCTCTAAGCTTGGTGGTTCCTTGGGAGGATAAACGCCATGGACGACTCCCCAACACTTCCTTCTTTCACGTCCTTCTTATACCTGAGCTGACGTCATATGGTATGGAATACCTCTTTGGCCAGTCTGAATCAGCTGGCTCAGTTTCATAGTTTCATAGTTTCATTCAGGGTTGGAAGGGACCACAAGGATCATCTAGTTCCAACCCCCCTGCCATGGGCAGGGAAACCCCACACTACATCAGGCTGGACAGAGCCTCATCCAGCCTGCTCTTAAACACCCCCAGGGACGGGGCCTCGACCACCTCCCTGGACAACCCATTCCAGGGTCTCACCACTCTCATGGTGAAGAACCTCCTCCTCACATCCAGCCTGAATCTCCCCACCTCCAGCTTCATTCCATTCCCCCTAGTCCTATCACTACCTGACATCCTGAGCAGTCCCTCCCCAGCCTTCCTCTAGGCCCCCTTCAGATACTGGAAGGCCACAATTCGGTCACCTCGGAGCCTTCTCTTCTGCAGACTGAACAGCCCCAACTCCTTCAGTCTGCTCTCATAGGAGAGGTGCTCCAGCCCTCTGATCATCCTTGTGGCCCTTCTCTGGACACGTTCCAGCACCTCCACATCCCTCTTGTAATAGGGGCTCCAGAAATAGGGGCTCCAGTTGTGTCCCCTCCCAAGATCCTGCCCACCCCTCAATGTACTCCTGGGGCAGGGAAATGTTGAAAGGACACAGCTCAGACACCGAATTCAGCTGTAGCCAAAACACTGCTGTATTATCAACTGCTGCTGCAAAAAACCACAGCACTAAAACGATGCTGTGAGGAGAATTAACTCCACCTCAGTTCAACCCAATACAAGATGGAAACACATTTTCTTTTCCTATTCTGGTAGTATAAGAAAGAAAATTTCCATTTAAAATCACAAAGGTTAAAGCTTTAAAACAATCCAGAAGAAGAGAAATTTGAGTGCTTTATAACTTATTGCTCTCATACAAATTGGGAAACAATATAAAATGAAAAATAGGGGTTATATATTAATGTGAGAATAGATCATAAAAATGAAGATGTTAAATTCCTTAATATTAATAATATTCTAAGGTACATGACAGAATTTTTATGTATTCCATTGCAATAAAATCTTTTATTAGCTTTAAATACATCATGCTGGCACACAGCTCAGTTTCTTCCATAAAAGTTTGACATGAGACTGAAATACAGTGAAGACTTCAAGCTTCTCAGTAGGAGTTAGGTGGATAACAGTTTTAAATGTTTGGTTTGATTTTGGCATAGAATAGAATAGAATAGAATAGAATAGAATAGAATAGAATAGAATAGAATAGAATAGAATAGAATAGAATAGAATAGAATTAGGATGGGATGGGATGGGATGGGATGGGACGGGACAGGATAGGATAGGATAGGATAGGATAGGATAGGATAGGATAGGATAGGATAGGATTAGTATTAACCAGGTTGGAAAAGAGATCAAGTCCAACCTATCACCTAACACCATCTAATCAATTAAACCATGGCACCAACCACCCCATCCAGTCACTTCCTAAACACCTCCAGAAACACCTTCCTTCCTAAACACCTCCTAGCTAATCCCAAAGTGCAAATGCTTTCTATATTGTGAATGTTTAGGCCATAACAGCATTCTTCAACATTTATTACGATTCAAATATCAGCACAATCCACTCTCCAATCCTTCTCTACTCAGTGAAGCCACTTTGACCATGACACTGAGTGGGAGACTGTGGGACAGTTATTCTCTGCAGCCTTGTTGGAAAAGGGAAAAAAAATTGCTTCACTATGTGTTAGTTAGGCTACGCCTTTAAAAATTTTTCACAGATCTTGAACAGAAAGTAGTAAAATACAAATAAACCACTACTGGGTGTGAAAAGGAAAATAATGATAGTTCTAGACACTCCCATTGGAAAGATAACAGACTTAAGCTAGTAATGTAAATGATTTCTCTCTCTTCTTGCTTCCTCAGGCTGGGAGATACTAACTTTGTGCTTCTGCAGGCTTCTGCTTGACCTCAGCTGCATTGTTTTGGGTAAGTTCTAACTTCTCTGCTCTGTCTCTTGTCCCTTTGTGTACAGGGGGTAAGATGGGGCAGAGTGGGAGAAGGTATTAGCTCCCCTGCTCTTTGACCATGGGGGTCCTTGTGCTATTCATTAATTGTAAATACCTGTAAATATTGTAAATATTGTGTATTTTGTACACATTCATTGCATTTTGTTGTATATTGCAGTTTTGCTTGTAAATGCAGCTTTCATTGCTTCCAACTGAGGTGGTCTGGCAGATTTAATGTTGGGGGGAATTTTCAACCCACCACACACTACAACAAAATAATGTATTGCTTCTGACAAGCAGAACACCTGCTTGTTGTTCTTGTATTTGAAGATTCCCAGACTATTTTCTAATTTTATTCTGCAGGTTTGGTAGGGAACATATCACAGGCTCAAGAAATGAAAATCAAACCCTTCAAAAGCAAGTGTTTAACATGCTTAAATCTCTTTTTCCAGACACTATAGATAATTGATTATACGCTTGGTATTGCATCACATTTCATAAGTTCTCATCATATGGCAGTAAATTACAGCCAAAACACCTCTGTGGCATGGGGAAAACAGAATCAAGAGATGGAGAAAAACTCTTTTTTACCCTGTTTTGCTTTTTAACTTTCAGTTAGCTTTGTGTGATTGTATAAAGGCCAGATGTAGCCACTAATAACAAGTGGTTTTTCAGTGTTGTATGAATTACCTATGAGCCAGTGAAACACAGGCAATTTGGGGACACTGGGTGATAGCAAAGGCCTTGAACATGTGACCACAGGATGATATCAGAGACCCTAAGGTGGCAGGCAGATCACTGATCCTCTCTAAAGGAATTAAGCTTTGAAAGATGAGTAAATTTTTCAGGAATATAAGAGAAAGAAAAAACAGAGCAAGTATGTATTGAAGATAAAACACATTAAGGATAAAACAGTGTGTGTGCAGTAAATTACAATGAAGATTGAATCTAATAAGACAAGATAAAGAGGAATGTTAGCAAGAAAGAAAGGAATCTATGAGAGATCATCCATCATCCATATCAAACTCTTCCAGTGAAGGACTCAGAATCCTGATGACAATCTGCAAATTCCCGCTTTTTTCTTCTTCAGGCTGAAATCTTCACCCTGGGAACGCATAGAGGCATGGGGATGGAAACAACAGCACCAGAGAGAGAGAGAGAAGTATTAAATTCTTTATTTATCTAGTTTGAACACTGCATGATTTGAACTATCATTCTTAGCATCACCCTAAGTGGACTGAAAATGGCCTGTGCTTGGACTTGAAAGACTAGACAAAAGCACATTTCTTTGGCCCACATGAATTGTGTGTTTTGTTATGTAATAGTCTGGTGGAGGATTCAAACAACCACTCAGTTTGTCACTTGGATACAATACAGTGGTAACAGATTGATAACAGATTGAACTACCTTGGAGAAGTTGACTCAGTCTAGACTCTTCTTTAAGAAGGCTTGAAGTAACTTCCCCCAAAATCCCAGCCAATACTTTATTTAGAATAAACCTTTATTTAGAATAAAATAAACCAGGTTGGAAGAGACCTTCAAGATCATCGTGTCCAACCCATCAACCAATCCAACCCACCCAAACAGCTAAACCATGGCACCAAGCACCCCATCAAGTCTCCTCCTGAACACTTCCAATGACGGTGACTCCACCACCTCCCCGGGCATCCCATGCCAATGGCCAATCACTCTTTCTGTATAGAACTTCTTCCTAATATCCAACCGGAACCTCCCCTGGTGCAGCCTGAGACTGTGTCCTCTTGTTCTGGTACTGGCTGCCTGGGAGAAGAGACCATCACCTGCCTGTCTACAACCTCCCTTCAGGTAGTTGTAGAGAGTGATAAGGTCACCCTTGAGTCTCCTCTTCTCCAGGCTGAGCAACCCCAGCTCCCTCAGTCTTTCCTCATAGGGCTTGTGTTCCAAACCCCTCACCAACTTTGTTGCTCTTCTCTGGACTCGTTCCAGCAAGTCAACATCCTTCCTAAACTGAGGGGCCCAGAACTGGACACAGGACTCGAGGTGTGGCCTAATCAGTGCAGTGTACAGGGGCAGAATGACCTCCCTGCTCCTGCTGGCCACACTGTTCCTGATGCAGGCCAGGATGCCATTGGCCCTCTTGGCTCACTGGGCACACTGCTGGGTCATGTTCAGCCTACCATCAACCAGTACCCCCAGGTCCCTCTCTGCCTGGCTGCTCTCCAGCCACTCTGACCCCAGCCTGTAGCTCTGCATGGGGTTGTTGTGGCCAATGTGCAGAACCCAGCACTTGGATGTGTTAAATCTCATGCTGTTGGATTCTGCCCATCTGTCCAGCCTGTCGAGGTCCCTCTGCAAAGCCTCTCTACCCTCCAGCAGATCAACTCCTGCCCCCAGCTTGGTGTCATCAGCAAATTTACTGATGATGGACTCAGTGCCCTCATCCAGATCATCAATAAAGATGTTAAAGAGGATGGGGCCCAGCACTGATCCCTGGGGCACACCACTACTGACAGGCCGCCAGCTGGATGTGGCACCATTCACCACCACTCCCTGGGCTCGGCCATCCAGCTAACCCATCGCAGTGTGCTCCCATCCAAGCCATGGGCTGATAGCTTGGCCAGGAGTTTGCTATGGGGGACGGTGTCAAAGGCCTTGCTGAGGTCCAGGTAGACTACATCCACAGGCCTCCCCACATCCACCAGGCGGGTCACCTGCTCATAGAAGGAGATCAGGTTGGTCAGGCAGGACCTGCCCTTCCTAAATCCATGCTGGCTAGGCCTGATTCCTTGGCCATCCTGTAAGTGCTGTGTTAATTCACTGAGGATTACCTGTTCCATGATCTTGCCTGGCACTGAGGTCAGGCTGACAGGCCTATAATTGCCTGGCTCATCCAACTGGCCCTTCTTGTGGATGGGCACAACGTTGGCCAGCTTCTAGTCCTCTGGGACCTCGCCAGTGAGCCAGGACTGCTGAAAAATGATGGCTAGTGGCTTGGCCAGCTCATCTGCCAGCTCTCTCAGCACCCTAGGACGGATCCCATCTGGTCCCACGGACTTGTGGGGATCCAAGCTGCTGAGGAGAGTTCCGACCACCTCCTCATGGAACATAGGGAAACTGTGCAGCTCCCTGGCTCCTTCTGCCAGCTCTGCAGGCCAGCTGTCTAGAAGACATTCTGTCCTGCTAGTAAAAATTGAGGCAAAGAAGGTGTTAAGTATCTCTGCCTTTTCCTCATCCCTTGATATAACATTTCCCTTCATGTCAACCAAGGAGTGGACATTGTCCTTTCCCTTCCTCTTACTATTAATGTATTTATAGAAGGACTTTTTTTGTCCTTCACAGTAGAGGCCAGTTTAAGCTCCAAGTGTGCTTTTGCTTCCCTAATTTCTTCCTACAACACCTAGCAACATCCTTAAACATTCCGTGGGTTGCCTCCCCTCTCTTCCAAAGATGATACACCCTCTTCTTTTCCCTTAGTTCCATTAAAAGTTCATTAATCATCCAGGCTGGCCGTCTGCCCCGGTGGCTCATCTTCCGGCACATTGGCATAGTCTGCCCCTGAGCCTTCAACAATTCTTCATTGAAGTAGGTCCAGCTCTCCTGGACCCCTTTATTATTGAGGGCTTTATCCCAAGGAACCCTCTGAATTAGTTCCTTGAGTAACCAAAAGTCTGCCCTCTGGAAGTCCAGAGTGGAGGTCTTCTTGCTGCCCCTCTTGGCTTAACCAAAAACCGAGAATTCAATTATCTCGTGGTCACTGGACCCCAAACACCCTCCGACCACCACATTGCCCACCAGCCCTTCCCTGTTGGTGAAGAGGAGGTCAAGCATAGCCTTGCCCCTGGTAGGCTCTCGCAGCACCTGGGATAAGAAGCTGTCCTCCATGCATTCTAAGAACCTTCTAGACTGTCTCCTCTCTGCTGTGTTGAGATCCCAGCAGATGTCAGGCAGGTTGAAGTTGCCCATGAGAACGAGGTCCAGAGATCTTGAGACAGCCCTAAGCTGCCTATAGAATGCTTCATCAACATCTTCCTCCTGGTTGGGTGGACTATAACAGGCTCCAACCAGGGTGTCTGCCCTGCTGGTCTTCCCTCTAATTCTTACCCACAAGCATTCAACCTGATGGTCCCTGATCTCCAGTTCAATGGCATCTAGTGCCTTCCTGATGTACAGGGCCACCCCTTCACCCCTTCTTCCTTGCCTGTCTCTCCTGAAGAGCTTGTAACCGTCAATTGCAGCGCTCCAGTCATGTGAGTCGTCCCACCACGCCTCTGTGATGGCAACTACATCATAATTTCCCTGCTGCATCAAGGCTTCCAGTTCCTCTTGTTTGTTACCCATGCTTCGTGCATTAGTGCACATGCACTTCATGTGGGCTGCTGCTTTCACCTCCAACTCTAGCTTTTTGCCCCCAGACTCTTGTCTGAGGGGACTAGTTTCAGCCCCTTCCCCCTTCGAAACTAGTTTAAAGCCCTGTCAATGAGACCTGCCAATTCCCTTCCCAGGATCTTTTTACCTCTGGGGGACAGGCCGTTCTCATATACAGTGATCCTTCCCCTTCTCTGGGACAGATGTACTCCATCTGTTGCCAGCTGGCCTGGTGCAGTAGAAAGTTTCCCAATATCAAAAAAACCAAAATTCTTTTGACTGCACCAGCCTCGAAGCCACTTGTTAACTATAGCTGCTGACCTGTTCCTTACTGTATTCCCTCCTGCAGTTAAGGGTATTGATGAAAAAATTATTTGTGCCCCTGACCCCTCAACAAGGTCTCCCAGGGCCCTGAAGTCATCTTTGATAGCCCTGGGAGTTCTGGTTGCAACATCATCATTCCCTAACTGCATAACTAGTAAAGGGTAGTAGTCAGAGGGCTGCACCAGTCTAGGCAGCCTACTGGTAACATCATTAACTTGGGCTCCTGGCAGAAAACAGAGTTCCCTATGAGATGGGTCAGGCCGACATATAGGGCCCTCCATTCCCCTCAGAAGGGAATCACCAATAACAATTACCCTCCTCTTTTTTTTGAGGGAACAGGTCCTGATGCCAGGGGAAGGCCGTTTAACCTTAGGCTGCTTTGCCTTAGGCTGTTTAACCTTAGGCTGCTTAGCCTTAGGGAGAACCCCAGATGGTGTGTCCTCCGGCATCAGGACCACCTCACCCTCGATCTCCAGCGCTCCATATCTGTTTTCCAAGAGCAGCGGGGAAGGTGAGGGGAGGCAAGGAGGTTTAACTTTGTATCTTTTGAGAGGAACCTGAGTCCATTCCCCTCTGCTTTTTGAATAACCAGCCTCTGCTGGGGGAGCCTGCAGAGCCTGCTTACTCTGGTTCAACTCTTTCCTCCTCTGGTTCATCTCTTTACTGCTTTGGTCCATCTCCTTCCTCCTCTGGTTCACCTCTTTCCTACATTCCCTTACACTTCTAAGGCTAGCAACCTTATCCTTCAGTCTGGTCCCCATATTAAGCAGATAGTCAACCTGCTCACACCTTATACAAGAGTTGCCCCCACTACCCTGCATCTCAAGTGTCAGGCTCCAGCATTCTCTACAGCCAGATACCTGGACAGCTACCTGCTTCTCTTCTACCTCGGTCTGGGTCCACACTGATTTTTTTAGGGAGATTTTGCTGCCGCTCCCGCCGCTGGGGTCACGAGTCTGACCACGTGAAAGGGCGGCTGCTCCTTCCTTGTGGCAAAACTCGGCAGCGATGGCGATTCCCGCAGCCCGAAAAGGAGAGCAGTGGCTGGTCCCCGGCGGTTGCTGGTCTTGGTGCTGTCCTGAGCGAGCTGCCCGACGAAGAGAGCCTGCGTGAGTCACAGCTGTGCCTTTTAAATTCAGCCGCTCCCGCCGCTGGGATCACGAGTTACTTGCTGACCATTACAGATGCTCAGGTGAGTCATAACCATCTGACCTCACTGTGTAATTCACTACAGATAGTTATTAAACTTCAGTGAACCATGTTAGTCTAGAATTTTTAAGTGAGGAGAGTTATACAGATAAAGGCCTAAATGACAATTCTACAGACAAATTTGTCACTATGTAATTCCAGCAGGTGTTTGTGTCTAGGAAACATACCTTGGCTCATCTCCTTCTGGCTTAATTTGAGAAGTACATGTAATTTTCTTCTGTTTCTCCAGATTTTTAATGCTTTCTACTGACTCATATATGTCAAACATACAAAAATATATCACGTCACAACATCTCTCCCCTACTTAGGGGGAAATGGTAAGTTTCCAGGACAGTGTAACAGTTTCTGTCTGTTAGATTATTTTCTAAAATGAGAGTTTGTAATTTATTAATTTTTAAAATTTTTCATAAATCATCAAGATAGCATAAAATCATGCGACTCTCATGGAAACCCATGGAACTACAGAATGTTGTGGGTAGGAAGAGACCTTTAAAGATCATGTAGTCAAATCTTACCGTCATAAATAGGTAGATCTCTCACTCGCACAGGTGGCTCAAAACCCCATCCAGCCTGACCTTGAGCACTGCCAATGATCATAGAATCATAGAATCAGTCAGGGTTGGAAGGGACCACTAGGATCATCTAGTTCCAACCCCCCTGCCATGGGCAGGGACACCCTACACTAGATCAGGCTGGCCAGAGCCTCATCCAGCCTGCTGTTAAACACCTCAACCACCTCCCTGGACAACCCATTCCAGGGCTTCACCACTCTCATGGTGAAGAACTTCCTCCTCACATCCAGCCTGAATCTCCCCACCTCCAGCTTCATTCCATTAAAGGTAGGTAGGCTAAAAAGGTCTTAGGGCTGTGCTCAGACATTAAAGTATTCAATTGTATCCCTTACCTCCAAGACGAATATGTTTTTAAGGGCTTTGTTACATCTGAAGACTCTGTATTGACTAACTCCATCATTTTTTAAGTGTGACAGTAAATACCAGATTCAAGTTTATGATGAGTCTGAACCTAATGATTTTCAACAAAAGAACAAAACTGTTGTCTGGTATTAAATTGTTTTCACTTAACACTAACCCTGGAGTAATAGAATGACACCTTCATCAGTCTATAAAGACACAAATAGGAAACTCTTAATTTCCTCACAAAAGAGAAGAACTTACATCCCTGACCTAAATTCTTTAACTTTAATACTTTAGTCCTGCTTCCCTGGTTACTAATCTGCATGGAAAAAGAGGAAGGGAAAGAGATCTCTGAAGAATTTGAGGAACATAAGTTTATCATCTATACATCAAGGCACTGTTTAATAAACATATGGAATTTGCCTAGAGAAATATGAAGTTCTAGGGATCATAACTTGAAACACTTTCACTGCAGAGATAAACAGTAGAAATTTTCTTAAACCAGTAAGAAACTTTACACTTTTCTGTCACTTCAATTTCAGAGGCAGAAAGAAAAAAAAACAACTGTATCTTATAACGAAGCAGCAAGAAAGACATGCAGTCACATAGTGTTAAGAAGATTTAAATCCAGATACCATATACCAATTTGGTTCAAACCAATATTTTACATAGACTTCATATTTCACTTCTAGACCAAGTATGATCATTTTGGCTGCAGAGAATGACCACTGTAAAATGTAATAAAACTTTTTCACTTTGTTGTGTGGTTAAAAAGAAAAAATCTTATTTTATATTCCTTCCATTTTGATCACTAACCCAAAACTGGCTTGAATGATACTTGTTTTAAGTTTTTCTGCTCTTTTCTTCCTGCTAGTTCCAAGTAAAACAAATTTTGCTCCATTTCTGGATTGCTTTCTCTTTTGGAAAACATAGTTCAATGCTAAATTACAATTAAAAGATTTTCAATATTCTTGTCGTTCTTAGTAGATGGGTTTAGTTGAGCACTGTAAACTCGTACCCTATAGTAGCAATAAAAGTAATTTGTTGGATTGTATGAGGGCACAGTGTTTTATGGCTGTTCTATCAACAAAACAAGTAGAATAGAATAGAATAGAATAGAATAGAATAGAATAGAATAGAACACAATACAACACAACACACTACTGAATACTGAATACTGGACACAACACAATACAATACAATACAATACAGTACGATACAATAGACCAGACGAGGTTGGAAGAGACCTTCAAGATCATTGCATCCAACCTATCATCTAACACCACCTAATCAACTAAACCATGCAACAAAGCACTCCATCAAGTCTCCTCCTGAACACCTCCAATGATGGACCTCCGCAGGCAGCCCATTCCAATGGACAATCACTCTCTCTATGAAGAATATCTTCCTAACATCTAGTCTAAAGCTCCCCTGGTACAGCTTGAGACTGTGTCCTCTTGTTCTGGTACTGGCTGCCTGGGAGAAGAGACCAACATGCACCTGTCTACAACCTCCTTTCATAGAATCATCGAATCATAGAATCATAGAATCAATAAGGTGGGAAAAGACCTCAGAGATCATCAAGTCCAACCTGCCAGCCAACACCTCCTGACTAACTAAACCATGGCTTCAAGTGCCACATCCAATCCCCTCTTGAACACCTCCAGGGATGGTGTCGCAGCAGTAACATCCCTAAGTATCTGTTTCTTATTGTCCGCTATATAAAACTTGAGGGCTTTGGAAGAAGAAAGCAAAACAAAGCATCCACCACAGCAAAAAACATGGGTGGAGATCTCTTACAACCATCAGCATCCTCCTAAGGTGCGGAGAGCAGCTTCTCCAACACTCATTTGTTGCCTTTTGCATTTTACTGCTGATGTGGCAGTGGCTCACACGAGTTCCTACACAGCTCAGCATCAGGACAGTGCTGAGCAAGTAGATCACAATATCACAGTATCACAATATCGCTAAGGTTAGAAGAGACCTCAAAGATCATCGAGTCCAACCTGTCACCACAGACCTCATGACTAGACCATGGCACCAAGTGCCATGTCCAATCTCCTCTTGAACGCCTCCAGGGATGGTGACTCCACCACCTGCCTGGGCAGCACATTCCAATGGCTAATGACTCTCTCTGTGAAGAACTTTCTCCTCACCTCCAGCCTAAACTTCCCCTGGTGCCGTTTGAGACTGTGTCCCCTTGTTCTGGTGCTGGTTGCCTGGGAGAAGAGACCAAGCCCTTCCTGGCTACAACCACCTTTCAGGTAGTTGTAGAGGGCAATGAGGTCACTCCTGAGCCTCCTCTTCTCCAGGCTAAACAATCCCAGCTCCCTCAGCCTCTCCTCATAGGGCTTGTGTTCAAGGCCTCTCACCAGCCTTGTTGCCTTTCTCTGGACACGTTCAAGTGTCTTGATGTCCTTCTTAAACTGAGGGGCCCAGAACTGGACACAGTACTCAAGGTGTGGCCTAACCAATGCAGAGTACAGGGGCACAATGACTTCCCTGCTGCTGCTGGCCACACTATTCCTAATGCAGGCCAGAAGGCAGGCAGATCCTGATGGTCCCCCATTTATCACATTACCTGTGCAAGTTAGGCCATTCTGGAGCCCCTGGCTGCAGGTACTCAGCTACCTGGCTTCAGATAGTTGTAGAGAGCAATAAGGTCTCCCCTGAGCCTCCTCTTCTCCAGCCTAAGCAACCTCAGCTCCCTCAGCCTTTCCTCACAGGGCTTGTGTTCCAAACCCCTCCCCAGCTTTGTTGCCCTTCTCTGGACACCTTCCAGCAACTCAACATCCTTCCTAAACTGAGGGGCCCACAACTGGACACAGTACTCGAGGTGTGGCCTAACCAGTGCAGTGTACAGGGGCAGAATGACCTCCCTGCTCCTGCTGGCCACACTGTTCCTGATGCAGGCCAGGATGCCATTTGCCCTCTTGGCCACCTGGGCACACTGCTGGGTCATGTTCAGCCTACCATCAACCAGGCCCTTCTCTGAGCAGTGACCAAGGTTTTTTGAATCTCTGTATTTAAATTAAGTCAACATTAAATGAAAGAATAAAAATAAAGGAAAAAAAAAAGTAGAAGGTACATTCCTAATCCCCAAAGAATTCCTACAAGCTCTTTACTTAGAACATTAAGGGGCCATTCTTCAAACATTTTGAACTGTTTCACATTTCACTGCTATTGCAGCTTCTGGGTTACAGCCTAAATAAGTCTCCTACTTGAAGTGGTTACACTGCTTAGCATTGTCTGGCTCTGGGCCCTGCATCCCTGCCAGCCTTGCTTCCTTCTCTTTTATTTATTAGAAACTATCATGCTTAAATTTCAAACAGGAATGAAACAAAAATAAAATTACTCTTTTCATCAATACAGGAATTGGAGAACAGAGGCATTTCATTGGACTACATTAGTTACAACTTTTTCAGAGTCTCTTTCACTTCTATCCTAATATTATCTATTAGCTGCAAGGATTTAACAATAATATCATAAAATAAAAATAACACCCTTTAAAAATTAATTTGAAAAGAATATGAGGTCATGCCATGAACTACAAATAATAATTCTTTTTTATTTCACACTGTATAGAAATTTCCACTGCCAGCAATTGTTTATTGTTTGGCTTTGGGAAATTCCAGCAGAAGAGCAGTCCAACATCTAGGGTACTTGTCTAAAGTTATATAGCCATTAGTCTTCCTTTTCTGTATGTGGAATAAGAATGAGGTAAAGGATTTAATTTTATGGTTGTACACATCAAAATTACCTACCTGGGTTTTATGATGGTGGCAATTTGAGAATCATTTGATAAGACAAAGCTAGTTAGGAACATTTTCAGCTAAGCAGAGTTTACACAAAATTTCTTCTGACCATTTTCTGAGATAATTCAGGATAATGAACTTAGGATAATTCAGGTTAGTTACTGAGGTTAGTGCAGCTAACCACACATGTTCAAGTCTCTGCTCCAATTTTTATCTGTGTTAAAAAATAATAAATAACGTATCTCCTCCTGGTAGCTGGAATTAAAACAAACACTTAAAATCTACATAGAATCATAGAATCAGTCAGGGTTGGAAGGGACCACAAGGATCATCTAGTTCCAATGCCCCTGCCATAGGCAGGGACACCTCACACTAGATCGGGCTGCTCAGCGCCTTATCCACCCTGGGCTTAAACACCTCCAGGGATGGGGCCTCAACCACCTTCCTGGACAACCCAGTCCAGGGCTTCACCACACATGGTAATACTATCTTTTTCCCCTGAAAATCTCTGCTGAGTATAGACAAACTTATTCACCCTACAAGTATATTTCAAACCAATACGCATCTACAGTGTAGGTATCCACATGTGATCTACTCAGTTTCATGTAGTTAGTGGCGATCTGGTCAGTGTCATCAATGGAGTGTGTAAAAGCAGATGAAAGTGTCACAATCTCACAGTATAACTAAGGTTGGAAGAGACCTTGAGGATCATCAAGTTCAACCTATCAACACAGACCCCATGACTAGACCATGGCACCAAGGTCTAGTCTGCTGTGGGATGAGATGAACTGTTCTTGCAGCTTCCTTGACTGTGCTGTCCAGGTTATGGCTGACTGAAATACAGGCTTGTAGAGATTGGTTTGTCTTTGTGTCTCTAGGAAGACTCCCAGGTATTAATGAGCTACCCTAAGTTGACTTGCAAAGGGAGCCAGATGAAAGGTTCTCTAAGGAAAGGCTCATTACTAAATGCAGTTCAAATAAAGCAAAGCAGGAGAGGACGTGTGTCTGGAGAGACTGATAGCACCACTTTCTAGCATCTATTGCCTTTAATTCAAGACCTTCAGCCTGCAGCAGAGAGATGACATTCCCTGATAAGATTTATTTTGCCACCATGACAAGTAGAAATTCTCACAGTCCTTGTGGGATATCACCAGGAGCTAAAGTTAGAGTTTTACAATCTAGAGAGAACTTTTTACCATCAAAATTTGAAAATAAATTAAAGAAAGTTGACAGAAACTGTGTTTACCCAACTTTTTCAGATTTCTGTCAAGCTTATATTCTTGTTTTCATTTAGATTCATAGAATGGTTTGGGTTGGAAGGGACCTTGAAAACCATCTAGTCCAAACTGCCCAACTGGGAGGTTGGCCAGGCTGCCCAATGCCTTGTCCAACCTGGCCTTTAACACCTCCAAGCAGGGGTCATTGGCCTCCCATGTCTCACTGCACTGTAAAGAATTTCTTCCTAATATCTAGCCTAAATACACTTTTCTCCAACTTAAATCCAGTCCCTCTCATCCTACCACTACAAGCCCTTGTTAAAAGTCCCTTGCCACTTTTTTTGTAGGCCCACTTCAGTTACCAGAAGGCCAGGGGTTTCTTTTCTCCAGCCTCAACAGCCCCAGTTCTTGTAACCTGTCCCCGCAGGAGAGGTGCTCCAGCCTTCTGATAATTTTTGTGGCCCTCCTCTGGACCTGCTCCAGCAGTGATGTCCTTCTTCTGCTGGGGACAAGAGAGCTTAGCTCAGTACTTCAGGTAGGGTCCCAGGAGAGCAGAGCAGAAGGGCAGAATCTCCTCCCACCTCTTGCTCATCCCACTTCTTTTGATGCAGCCCAGGATACAGTTGGCCTTCTAGGCTGCAAGTGTACATTGTTGGCTCATGCTGAGTTTTCTGTAAATTGACATCCTCAAGTCCTGTTCCTTGAGACTGCTCTGAGCCACTCCTCACACAGCCTATATTTGTGCTTGGAATTTCCCTGACCCAGGTGTATGACATTAATCTTTGCCTTATTGAACTTCTGGAGGTTGGCATGGAACACTGTCCAAGTCCCTCTAGATGGCATGACTTCTCTTCCTGTTTGTCAACTAGACCACACATCTTGGTGCCACCTACAGACTTGCTGAGGGCATAGTCAGTGCTGGTCCCAGTACCAAACCCTGAGGGACACCACTCGTTACCAGCCTCCATTTGGACATTCAGCTCTTGACAGCAGCTCTCTGAGTGCAGGAATCTAGCTAATTCCTTGTGATGACTTGGGTACAGCTTCTGCAACACAATTCCAAGCCAAGATGCTCCAAGTGAAGGCAAAAGCATTTATTGCATTCCTAACATATATATGTTTCTACACAAACCTGCCTGGTCTGTCTCTCAGTTACTGATAAGGTGTACATTCCTAACACAAAGATAAAACATGACTGTCCCTGTGGCAGTTTGGGCTGGGTGCCTCCTGCTGCTGCTGCCATATGGGGTGCACCTCTGGTGCCCTGAGGGTCCAGCCCAGTGGGTGGACATAGGAAGCTGTGTATTTCATACCCATGATGTCCTGCTCCCTATAAATCCATCTGCAAGATCTCACACTTCTTTCTTCCCTTGCTGCTCCTGTGGGAGATGCTCCCTATCTGGTAATGGAGGGGGAGTTATCTCAAGGTCTCTTAGGCCTGGCTAAACCTAATGCCAGGACGAGAAGGGAAAAAGGCAATCTCAGATCTGGCCATCTGAGATTAGCCTAACAGTGGAGATGGGGAGGAAAGAGCCCTGGGGGTTTTGGGTGTACCCTCAGGTAGGGAGAAGGGGAAATGCTGGAATGCTTCCAGGCGAGCTGTGAGGGACTCTGTATGCTTTGGGTTTCTTTTGTCACTGTGCTTGTAGCTTCTGTAAAACACTCACTGCTTTTCCATTTAAACTTTCCATCACTTCTGCAATCTGTTTGTGTGAGTCTCATTTTTCTGCCCTGGTGGGAGGCAAGGGAGGGATCTGCCCTCAATCTGGGACAGTTTAACGGTGTTTCCACCCAGGAGCGACCTGGGGACCTTTCACATGTGAGATGAATGTGATAACCACTACATCCAGCCCAAACTGCCACAGTCCCAAAGCTATCCAAAACCAAACCCTTCTCCTACATCTCCTCCTTTTTCTTTTTCTAATAAAAACACACTGCTGATTGACCTTTCTAACATTCTTTGCATACATAAAGCAAGGTAAAATTAACAATGAAGCAAAAGCAACCCATAAAATAAAAAATCCAATTTTGATAAAATATTGTATCCACCCTGGTTGCAATACATCTTATCAAAGTCTTCACATCTATGTTCATGGGCAAGTAACAAGAAATCTAGAGGCCCTGTTCTGTAACATAGCTTGTTAACAGACTGATGTTCAGTAGCTAAATCACTTAATACTTCCATCTTGAGATTGCTGTGTTTTGCCACCTGATAACTCACATTGTTGAACTCCAAGAGCTGTACCAATTAGCTCATTCTAACACAAGGGGGACAAGATCATTCTAACAAGGGGACACAGTCTCAAGCTGCACCAGGGGAAGTTTAGGCTCGAGGTAAGGAGAAAGTTCTTCACTGAGAGAGTCATTAGTCATTGGAATGGGCTGCCCAGGGAGGTGGTTGAGTCACCATCCCTGGAGGTGTTCAAGAGGAGATTGGACGTGGCACTTGGTGCCATGGTCTAGTCATGAGGTCTGTGGTGACAAGTTGGACTCGATGATCCTCGAGGTCTCTTCCAACCTTAGCAATACTGTGATACTGTGATGCTGTGATACAATGATACTGTGATACAACTGGCATAATGTTGTCCTCTTGTTCTGGTGCTGGTTGCCTGGGAGAAGAGACCAGCCCCCGCCTGTCTACAACCTCCCTTCAGGTAGTTGTATACAGCAATGAGGTCACCCCTGAGCCTCCTCTTCTCCAGGCTAAGCAACCCCAGCTCCCTCAACCTCTCCTCGTAAGGTTTCTGCCCAAGACCCCTCCCCATCTTTGTTGCCCTCCTCACAAGCCCTATGAGGAGAGGCTGAGGGAGCTGGAGTTGCTTAGCCTTGAGAAGTGGAGGCTCAGGGGAGACCTTATGTGCTACAGGAGTCTGTAACACAGCAAGCATCTCAACCCACTTTCCAGTATTCAAAGAAAATCGCTTTTTTGATCGCTTCAGGGATCTGCTAGCCAAAGTGTCGTGGGACAAAGCCTTGGAGGGAAGAGGGACCCAGGACAGCTGGTCAGTATTTAAGGACCACCTCCTCTGTGTCCAGGAGCTATGTATACCAACAAAGAGAAAAGCAGGTAAGAATGCTAGGAGGCCTGCCTGGATGAGCAAGGAGCTACTGGACACACTATTACTTAAAAGGAAACTCTACAGGAAGTGGAGAGAAGGACAGCTAGAACAGGGGGGATATAAGGAAGCTGTCCGAGCAGTAAGAGTCCTTGAATCTAGCCAGGGAGGTTAAAGGGAACACTAAGAACTTCTACAGGTATATTAATGGGAAGAAGAAGACTAGGGAAGGTGTGGGCCCCCTCAGAAAGGAAACTGGTGACATGGTCACAAGTGATGAGGAAAAGGCTGAGGTACTTAATAACTTCTTTACCTCAGTCTTCACTGCAAGGGCCTCTAGCCACACTCCTGATGTTATGGAAGACAATGCCAGGGACGGGGAGGAAGAGCTGCCCATTGTAAGTGAAGATCATGTTCGTGATCACCTGAAGAACCTGAAAGTGTTCAAGTCCATGGGACCCAACGGGATACACCCACGGGTACTGAGAGAACAGGCAGATGAGGTTGCTAAACTCCTCTCTATTATATTTCAAAAGTCATGGCAGTCTGGGGAAGTCCCCAAAGACTGGAAAAGGGGAAACATTGCCCCCATTTTCAAAAATAGTGAGAAGGAGGAACCAGGGAACTACAGGCCAGTCAGTCTCACCTCTGTGCCTGGAAAGATCATGGAGCAGATCCTCCTGGGGTCACTACTCGCTCAGAAGAATAGTGAAGAGGTGATTGGGAACAGTCAGCATGGCTTTGCCAAGGGCAAATCCTGCCTGACCAACCTGGTTGCCTCCTATGAATAGGTGACAAAATTAATAGATGAGGGGCGATAAACTGATGTCGTTTCCCTGGACCTGAGCAAAGCCTTCAACACTGTCCTGTACCACATCCTGGTCTCCAAACTGGTGACACATGGGTTTGATGGGTGGACCACTAGATGGATAAGGAACTGGCTTGATGGCCGCACCCAAAGGGTGGCTGTCAATGGGTCCATGTCCCAGTGGAGGCCAGGGACAAGCGGAGTCCCTCAGGGATCAGTCCTGGCACCAGGCTTGTTCAACATCTTTGTGGGTGCCATGGACAGTGGCATTGAGTGCACCTTCAGCAAGTTTGCTGATGACACCAAGCTGTGGGGTGCAGCAGACATGCTGGAGGGAAGGGAGGCCATCCAGAGGGACCTTGACAGGCTGGAGAGGTGGGCACAAGCCAACCTCATGAAGTTCAATAAGAGCAAGTGCAGGGTCCTGCAGCTGGGTGGAGGCAATCCCAGGCACAAATTCAGGCTGGGCAGTGACTGGCTGGAAAATAGCCCTGAGGAGAGAGACTTGGGGGTGCTGGTGGACAAAAAACTCAACATGAGCTCTCAGTGTGCACTTGCAGCCCGCAAAGCCAATCAGATCCTGGGCTGCATCAGGAGAAGTGTGGCTAGCAGGTCGAGGGAGGTGATTCTCCCCCTCTACTCAGCCCTGGTGAGACCCCACCTGGAGTACTGTGTCCAGTTCTGGAGTCCCTATCACAAGAGGGATGTGGAGGTGTTGGAACGTGTCCAGAGAAGGGCCACAAGGATGATCAGAGGGCTGGAGCACCTCTCCTATGAGGACAGACTGAAGGAGTTGGGGCTGTTCAGTCTGGAGAAGAGAAGGCTCCGAGGTGACCTAATTGTGGCCTTCCAGTATCTGAAGGGGGCCTACAGGAAGGCTGGGGAGCGACTTCTCAGGATCTCAGGTAGTGATAGAACTAGGGGGAATGGAATGAAGCTGGAGGTGGGGAGATTCAGGCTAGATGTGAGGAGGAGGTTCTTCCCCATGAGAGTGGTGAAGCCCTGGAATGGGTTGTCCAGGGAGGTGGTTGAGGCCCCGTCCCTGGAGGTGTTTAAGAGCAGGCTGGATGAGGCTCTGTCCAGCCTGATGTAGTGTGGGGTGTCCCTGCCCATGGTAGGGGGGTTGGAACTAGATGATCCTTGTGTTCCCTTCCAACCCTGAATGATACTATGATACTAAAATGTACCTAACTGCTGAACTGATTTCATCTTGAGTGCTCCATGAATGCTAGCACTGATCCTGCAAGAACTACTTGGGTTCATAGAATGGTTTAGACTTCAGAGATCATTGACTCCAGCTTCCCCACCATGGGCAGGGATGCCTCTCAACTCGATCTGGCTGCTCAAGGTCTCATCCGACCTGGCTGTGAACACCAGCAGGGAAGAGCCATCCACAAACCCCTGGGCAACCTATTCCAGAGTCCCAACACCATCATACCAAAGAACTTCTTCCTAGAATCCAGTCTAAAGCTACTGTCCTTCAGCTTCAAACCATTCTCTCTTGTACTGTTGCCAGACACCTTTGTGGAAAGTCCCTCTCCCGCCCTCCTGCAGGATCACTTCATGTATTAGAAGGTAGCTCCAAGGTTCCCCCTGAGTCTTCTCCTTTGTAGGCTTGAACACCCTTCTTTGACACATGTGGCCAGTGAGTTCTGGATTGCTGGAGTACAATGCAACAGTTATACCAGACTTTTTACCCCATCATAGTCACAAAACAGAACAAGAATTTCAAGGGTAAAAGAGCATCTGAAAATACTTCTGTGAAGCCTCTGCTTGGAAAATTCCACAAAATTATTCAGGTTTACTGAAAATGTTCTTCTATTCTTCTCTAGTTATTAAAAATTAAGCATACTTAAGTTTTTCTAGAAATGCAAAAATAACTGGTTTAAAACTAATTACTGCAGTATAACATAAATCAAGTCTTCTTGCAAAGCTTTAATTTAACTGGAAAGGTCTAATAGATTTTGTTGTTTTAAAATTAAGCAATTTATAGCAAATGCCTTTAACAGATGAGAATATTGCACACAATAGAATTAGATGACAAACTCTGGAGATTTGCCTCAAGTCACAGTGCATGAATATTAATTTATGTCACAGAATATCCATTAAGCAGGTGTTTCAAGCAAAACTCAGAGTTTTTTTAATGAGAATTATGATAATATCTTGTGCTAAATATATAGGAGCCTTAACTTCCCATATCATTATAAGATGTGCATAAGCATAACCTTTACAGTTTTATTGGGTCTTATTCCATGGGGAAAACCCAACCAACCGAAATACCCCAACAAAACAACAGTAGAAAAGCACAGGAACAGAGGTCCACCTGCAGCTCCTGAAAATCAAGCCTGGTCCCTACACAGAGTTTTTTAAATCAGGAAGCCTGATCAGAAGTTAAAAAATGAAATCACTGATAGTGTTTTTAACTCTTAACATCAGATGTTTATTGCAAAAAAAATCCAAAAAACCCAAACCCAAAAAACCCCAAAGAACTCCAAACACAAAAAATACCCAACAACCAAACAAAACTACAGAAAAGCAAAACCAACCAAAACCGTCTTAGCATGGTGTTTTTTGTCATGGACACACAGATCAGTAATCACAATTCAACACTGGTGTGTCAGAGCCTCTAAATTAGTATTATGATCCCTAACTTCAAATCCTGTTTTTGTTTTGTTTTGTTTTATTTAACACTTCACTGCACAATGCCATGTATATTGCATCTTCGTTGTCTGAAAGAGCAGACTGAAAGGTCTGTCTGTGATGAATGTATCACTGATCTAACTCAATGTAAGTAAAATGCTAACCACAGATACAGTCGTATGTGGAGGAAAGAAAGCATGACCCTCAGATTCATGAAACTATAAATTACCTTCTTTCAAGATCTCAGCAGAAGTATATAGGGGGAAAAAAAAAGGTTGCAGCCATGAATATTATAAATGGTGTGCTGCTGTTCACAGTAAATAGGAGCATCACTCTATAGGAGCATCACTCCATTGGAGCCTCACTCTACAGTGGCTTGTCTCCTTATTTTTGTAGATGGTGGTTTGCTATCTGCTTGACTGTCACAGTCATATCTTCATGCAGTGCTATGTGTCATCTCCCAGACACTCAATATTAAGCTCTGGGAAACTCTGTTATAGTTTGGTTGTGGGTTGATTGGGTTTTTAGTTTTGTTTGTTTGCTTGCTCATTTTAGTATGGTCTGTTCGTTTGTTTGACTTCATAATACCTTTTCAACCTAGAGCAAGCTAGTAAACCTGCAGAAGGCAAAGCTTCATTTGGCACTGCTGTGCTGCTCTTGGAATTATCTCAAGTAGTTGAGCAAGCATCTTTTTTGCACTTAAAGGCTACAAGAAGTCACATATAACCAGTGGCTGATGATCATATATTGCTGTGCATGTTGACATTGAATGTTGACAATACATGCTGAAACCCTAGTTGGTTGAACATGAAATCTTCTCATTGAGTGCCTGGGAAATTTAGCCCTTTGAGACATAGTGGTGCCTGCCAGAAGTTAGAAAGACCTTAAGTTCAGATGTTTCAATTTGCAGATGTGGTTGCTAAATAACATTTTAATGGAGAAGCATAAATCTTCCATTTAAAGCCATTAATGATGACCCCCTGAGATTCAAGTAGGAAAAAACAAAGTTTCTGCCTTCATGTTGTCATGTCTATTGATTAATTTTAAATGTGTTCCTCTGTATCTATGAAAACTGATGTTAATTTTCCCAGGTGAACATACAATGATACCTCATTCCCACTTATCTCATTTATTAGTTACTGTGGTACTTTTATAAGGGCTGTGTATTCACAAATGTTTTCTACCCATGCTATCATGGCCCTGATGAACCAGACTACAATTGCTCTTCCATTAATGTGTAGAAAAAAAAAAATCATAAAAAGAACAATTTTGATTTAACCATAAATTTGAGAGTACATTTTTTCACCATTTCTTCCTCCATTAAACTATTGATTGTTACTGTTACTTCCTTGGCACTTAGATGCAGCAAAATTCAAGGACAATCTGAGATGTTCCATTTCCCTTTAACAGATAGAATTTCATCCTTTTCCCATTTTCACAGATATTCTGGGAATCTTTTTTTTTTTTTTTTTTTTTTTTTTTTTAATTTGTTTAAAAAGCATCTCCTTTGCACTGCAGGCATGCAGATGTCCTGCATCCCAGAAGGACCTGGGAGTCCTGGTGGATAACAGTCCTGGTGTTCAACATCTTTGTGGGTGCCATTTACAGTGGCATTGAGTGCACCTTCAGCAAGTTTGCTGATGACACCAACCTGTGGGGTGCAGCAGACATGCTGGAGGGAAGGGAGGCCATCCAGAGGGACCTTGACAGGCTGGAGAGGTGGGCACAAGCCAACCTCATGAAGTTCAATAAGAGCAAGTGCAGGGTCCTGCAGCTGGGTGGAGGCAATCCCAGGCGCAAATCCAGGCTGAGCAGTGACTGGCTGGAAAACAGCCCTGAGGAGAGAGACTTGGGGGTGCTGGTGGACAAAAAGCTCAACATGAGCTCTCAATGTGCTCTTGCAGCCTGCAAGGCCAATCAGATCCTGGGCTGCATCAGGAGAAGTGTGGCCAGAAGGTCGAGGGAGGTGATCCTCCCCCTCTACTCAGCCCTGATGAGACCCCACCTGGAGTACTGCCTCCAGTTCTGGAGCCCTTATTGCAAGAGGGATGTGGAGGTGCTGGAACGTGTCCAGAGAAGGGCCACAAGAATGATCAGAGGGCTGGAGCACCTCTCCTATGAGGACAGACTGAGGGAGTTGGGGCTGTTCAGTCTGCAGAAGAGAAGGCTCTGAGGTGACCTAATTGTGGCCTTCCAGTATCTGAAGGGGGCCTACAGGAAGGCTGGGGAAGGACTTCTCAGGATCTCAGGTAGTGATAGAACTAGGGGGAATGGAATGAAGCTGGAGGTGGGGAGGTTCAGGCTGGATGTGAGGAGGAGGTTCTTCACCATGAGAGTGGTGAGACCCTGGAATGTGTTGTCCAGGGAGGTGGTCGAGGCCCCGTCTGTGGAAGACGACAAGTTTGTCTCTCTTAATGTAAATCAACAAAGATAAAGTGAATCCTGTCTACCAATCTTGGATGCAAATCAGCTTGTGATTGCATCGTGATAACACCCGGACTACAACAATGGACCTAAGGACCCAGCCATCACGACCAATCCTGGATGCAAATCAGCTTGTGATTGCATCGTGATAACACCTGACTACAACAATGGACCCAAGGACCCAGCCATCAGGCTTTCTGGGCAGGGTGATACTGTGGTTTCCACCACCTGTGTAAAGGAATGTGGGAGGACTTGTCTGAATGGAGGGGGGACGGAGGCCCCCCCCTCGCCTCCAATCTTGCCCACATACACAGATTTCCGGGGGAACAGATACCTGGATTATTTCCTTGCCTCTGAAATACCTGACATACCAACACCTGCCTGAGGACTAAAAAACTGTATAAAAGACTTGAGTGACACTGTCAAAGAAGAAGAGAGAAGACGGCACCATAACATCACGGGGCAACGCAACGCATCTTGGACTCTCACCACCCCTGACCGTTGGTAATATAATCTCTTTCTGACTTTCTCCTTCTAATTCCTTCCCTCTTCTCCCTCTCTCTCTCTCTCTCTCCATTTTCTCCCTCTCCCTCCTTATGTCCACTTTATCTAATAAATAGTCTAGCTGTTGATACTTTGGCCTCGTTTGTGCCTTTAATTTCACAACACGGGAATATTTAAAGGAACTGTGTCTTCGGACCTGTGCCCGGTTGACGCTGTCCCCTTAAGAAAGGGAATATGGTGGACGGAAGTTGGTAAACGGAAGGAATACTCTAAACTAATTTTCATTGGTCAAGTGGGAGGAAGCACCATCTGAACTGAGACTGAAATGGGCATTTCCAGCACTTCTCGGTCACTCTTGCTTCCGCTTCTCCACAGTGCAGCAACTCTTTGCTGTGCTGGGCTTTCTGCCAAGGCCTCGGCCTTGAAGATAAGATTAACCAGGCCTGTATTGACTGCTTCTAATTAACACAAACTGCTTTTAACTTCTTTCTTTTCTTCTTTCTCCCTCTTTTCCGAACTATTCTGGGGAAAGGGGGGAAGAGAGGGGAGAGCGGAGGTGGGGATCCCCCTCGGCCGAGGGGGGTTACTCTCATTTCTGTGTTACTCTGTTGTATATCTTTGTATATATTGTAGATATTGTAAATTTGTAAATATTCCCCTGCAAAACCCTACACTGTTTTGTAAATATAGCTCCACTGCTTTGCTAATTCAGCTGGTGAGTTTTTTTTTCCTTTCCCTTCAATTTTTTTTTCCCTTTTAACTTACAGGGGGGAGGGAAGAGGCTTCTTGGCTTACCCCTTCCAAACCCACTACAGGACCGAGACATCTAATGTCTCCGGACCGTTACACCGTCCCTGGGGGTGTTTAAGACCAGGCTGAATGAGGCTCTGTCCAGCCTGATCTAGTGTGAGGTGTCCCTGCCCATGGCAGGGGGGTTGGAACTAGATGATCCTTGTGGTCCCTTCCAACCCTGAATGAAACTATGAAACTGTGAAACAAGTTATCCATGGGTCACCAATGTGCCCTTGTAGCCAAGAAAGCCAATGAGATCCTGGAGTACATTAAGAGGAGTGTGTCCAGCAGGTCTAGAGAGGTTCTTCTCCCCCTCTACTCTACCCTGGAATAGTGTGTCGAGTTTTGGGCTCTCCAGATCAAGAGGGACAGAGATCTACTCAAGAGTGTCCAACAGAGAGTTATCAGGTTTTATAAAATATATGCCTCAGAAATGAGCGTCCATTGGGTTTACACACTGGCCAAACTGGTGAGTTGTTTGGTCAGTGTGTTCTGGTGGTGATTTGTCTTTTTTCCAGGTTTGCAATCACTTCAGTAATTCCTTGCCTGGCTGCTGTTGGTAGTGGATATTGTGCAATGCATGTGATACTTGACATAGGTAAGTGTGCAGCAGTTTGTAAGGTGCCTACCCAAGCAGTTTTGGTCCTTGGAGCCTAAGCACCACAGTGTACCCTTAGGGGTATGCCACCACTTACCATCCAAAACATCAAATCCTAGGATATTTTCTGGGTAAGAACTCAGGGCAATTTCTACCCAGGTACTCTGCTTACCACCAGGAAGCTACAGTCTTGTTTTGGCTAGATGGCAAATGTAACACCCTGTATCTTCATCTTTTTCTGGGATGGTAGGATCCTCAAGCGTTTGGCTTGTTGCACATTAACAGTCATTTGTGCACCCATGGCCAGTGGGAATCAAAATGAAAGGTTCTGGATCATCAGACCATCGGCAGGTGTTAGTGAAGTGATGAGTGAAGCCTGGAACAGTCACTGCTGTGTCTAGTTTTTGGGGTCTGGCTACAAGGTATGAAGAGGTTAATGTCCTTGCTGGGTGAAGCTGTTTTAGGACTGTTGCTGTGGAATTTTGCTGCGGCATCTGCTGCTGTATCTGTCCCTTTTCCAGCTGTCAGGTTTATTCTGTAGGGTCAGCACCAATGCTTTTACCTGCCACTTTGGCATTGGATTTATGACAAATTCAGGTATAGTCAAAGACAATGCTAATTGGTACCATTTCTGTCTTGGTGAGGTGGAGCATTTAAAAGTGTGTGGCTTATCTCTCTGTCAGTTGGAATTTCTCCCTCAGGGGCTTCCAGAGTGACTATGATGTAGCTGAGACTGTTCCTTGGACTTGCAGAAGTCATATCAGGGGAGGCCTTGGTATGGTGCACTTCCTGCTTCTTCCCATGTGGCGTCACAATGTGGTTGCCTTTAAAACCAGTATGTTGTTTCTTACTGGAAGGCTTTGGTGTGAGCACATGATCAGAGTAGCCCATGTCTCTGCCTTTCTGGAATAATGCCATTAAAAGCTCCTCCCAAGTTAAACAGTGTTCTCAGGATCGACTACAGGTACGGTTTCTCTCAATTGCCCATTCAATTTTCACTTTCTTGGCATCACATACATTTTTGAGACCTGCTGGCAGACCATGGATCAGAAGTTTGGATCTATCGGGCATCCAGTGGGGAAGAATATGCTCTGCAATCATACACTGCTTGAACACATGCTAGCTTTTTAATCACAGCAGTGACTTCAGACAAACTTGTAACCACAATCATCTCTGTTGGTTCGCTTCTATCTATGGCATCTAAACTTCCAGCCCAGTGAACAATTTGGGAAGTTAACAAGAGGTTGCCTTCCTGGCCCATACCCAAAAATACCTCACAGCGCCATGAGCAGCCTTTTGCTTCATTATGGTCCAAAATAATTGTATCCCCACTCAATTCCATAATGCAATACAAAAAGTCTGTTACCATCTCATCTGGTTCACATGCAAATGTCTCCTGCAGTTCCCATAATTTTGCTCCGCTGTATGGATGAGTAAATACACAGGCAGTTGTTGTCCCTCAGCCACAGCAGTTGTCCATGTATTGCTCTTTAAGGATGGGATGCAAATGCATGTTCTTGCCCTCTATGGGACCGTCCTTGGAACTGTAATCTATGTAATCCCAGTCAGACGGATCTCTCTTGGTTTGTGTGCTGTTGGATTTTTCCAGAGCTTTGTCTTTTGGAGCAAAGCCAGGCAGGCAGATTCAATTTGCGTGGTGCTGCTGCCATGCTGTGCTGTGCGGGTAAATTCAAACTCATTGTTCATGGCATTTAGGGGCTCAGCAATTTCAGGGAGACTTCTGGTCTGAAGTCATTCCCCATGATAGACTTCACTACTTTTAAGTCCATTTCACATGATTGTGGTAGGGATAGCTTGTAAAAAGTACAGGGGATCTGGCTCCAGAGCTGTCAGCTTGAGGCTTGGACAGCAACACTCTGTGCTGGGTTTGGAACTGGCTGGAGGGCTGGGCCCAGACGGTGGTGAATGGTGCCACATCCAGCTGGCAACCAGTCACTAGTGGTGTGCCCCGGGGATCAGTGCTGGGCCCCATCCTCTTTAATATCTTTATTGATGATCTGGATGAGGGGATTGAGTCAGTCATTAGCAAATTTGCAGATGGCACCAAGTTTGCAGCAGATGTTGATCTGTTAGAGGGTAGAAGGGCTCTGCAGAGGGACCTTGACCAATTAGACAGATGGACAGAGTCCGACAGGATGGCATTCAACAAATCCAAGTGCCAGGTGCTGCACTTTGGCCACAACAACCCCATGCAGAACTACAGGCTGGGGTCAGAGTGGCTGGAGAGCAGCCAGGCGGAAAGGGACCTGGGGGTTGACAGCCACCAGAATATGAGCTAGCAGTGTGCCCAGGTGGCCAAGAAGGCCAATGGCATCCTGGCCTGCATCAAGAATAGTGTGTCCAGAAGGATCAGAAAAGTCATTGTGCCCTTGTACTCAACACGTTAGGCCACACCTGAGTCCTATATCCAGTTCTGGGCCCCTCAGTTTAAGAAGGACATTGAGACACTTGAATATGTCCAGAGAAGGGCAACGAGGCTGGTGAGAGGCCTTGAGCACAAGCCCTATGAGGAGAGGCTGAGGGAGCTGAGGTTGCTTAGACTGGAAGAGAGGAGGCTCAGAGGAGACCTTATTGCTCTCTACAACTACCTGAAGGGAGGTTGTAGCCAGGAAGGAATTTGTCTCTTCTCCTAGGTAACCAGCACCAGAACAAGGGGACAGAGTCTCAAGGTGCGCCAGGGGAAGTTTAGCCTTGGGGTGTGAAGAAAGTTCTTCACTGAGAGAGTTGTTCACCATTGGAATGTGCTGCCCAAGGAGGTGGTGGAGTCACCGTCCCTGGAGGTGTTCAAGAGGGGATTGGGCATGACACTTTGTGACATGGTTTAGTTATGAGGTCTGTGGTGACACGTTGGACTTGATGATCTTTGAAGTCTCTTCCAACCTTGGTGATTCTGTGATTGTGTCTCTGTGAACCTTATCAGAACTATCCTGCCAGGATGTCCTGCGAATTTTTGAAAGAGAATCTGTATCTGATTCCACTAGTGCATTGCTGTCTTTAATTTGCAACATTAATAAATCATGACATTTCTGATTTAATGCCTGCAACTTTTCTAACTCTTTGCCAAAGAATTGGTTTTTATCAAGTTTTTTTATCATAGAATCAGTAAGGTTGGAAAAGACCTCAGAGATCATCAAGTCCAACCTATGACCCAACACCTCATGACTATCTAAATCATGGTACCAAATGCCACATCCAATCCTTTTTTGAACACTTTGAGGGATGGTGACTCCACCACCTCCCTGGGCAGCTCATTCCAACAGCCAATCACTCTTTCCATGAAGAACTTTCTTCTCACCTCGAGCCTAAACTTCCCCTGGTGCAGCCTGAGACCATGTCCTCCTGTTCTGGCACTGGTCGCCTGGGAGAAGAGGCCAACCCTCACCTGGCTACAACTTCCCCTCGGGTAGCTGTAGAGAGCAGTAAGATCCCCCCTGAACCTCTTCTCCAGGCTAAACAGCCCCAGTTCCCTCAGCTTCTCCTCACAGGGGTTGTGCTACAGTCTCTTATAAAAGAAATAGATAACTTTTCTCTGTTTTGTTTTGTTGGGTTTTGTTTGGGGTTTTTTTTTTCTGAATTTAGGCAGCCACAATCTGAGGCATGTGAAACCAATAACCGTGTGTGGAAAATCTGTTCCTTTATTAATAATAAGACCTGAACACGAATCAGTGGACAGAACTCAGCTATATGGATTAGAATCTAAAACTTGCACATTACTGACCTAGACAGAGTATGTTCTTGGTAATACATACTGTGATTCTGTAATACATGAGTTTATCAATTTTGTGCTATTAACAAAACAAACACATCATTTTTTTCTCAAGATTCAATACTCTCATCTTTGGCAACACTAAACCAAGTGTTGCAAAGTAACACCTGCATAGAGTTAGCACTAGTGGCTACAGAAAAATTGTGTCGTTTCCCGATAAATGAAGTGAAAGCAGTGAGCAAGAGAGTTAAGAGTGAGAAAACCAGCAGTTTATCTAGAGCAAAAGGACTATTGATGGCCATTAGATACATGAAGATGCCTCTAATGATGGTCACCTTACTTTTATTTAAATGGTTGAATCTTGTCTCCTTTTTATTGTTCTGTCTTTTGCATTTGATTCCATCTAATTTTCAACTTTCGTCCTAGCTTGTTTGCATTGCACTTTTTTGTTCCAAGCTTTTCATACCACACTGTGCCAAGTAAGCTGGAAGAGGGCAGAAAGTCCTTCCACCACTTGGCAGAGGTGGAACAGGAAATTTTCAAGCGTCACTGATAAATATTACCTGCCTGCATACAATACCAAGTCATATTTCCTTAAGCTGGTGACAGAACTTCAGAATAGGCAGTGTGATTTAGACAAACTACACATGGGCAATTTAGTGCTACCTAAACTAAGCCAAAATTAAAGTTGTTCACAAATTCACAGAATGCTTGAGGTTGGAAAGTGTATCTGGAGATTGCCAAGTCCAACTGTAGGGTTCACGGAAGGGTCATCTAGAGCAGACTGCTCAGGCCCATGCCCACATGAGTTCTGAATAGCTCCATGGATGGCCTCTATGTCCTCTCTGGAAAACTTTTTCTACCTTATCACCTTTACGGTGAAGCCTTCTTTATGTCTAAAACTAATTTCATTTATTTCAGAATTTGTGCTTCTTGCCTCTTGTCCTTTAACTGGGCACCACTGAGAAAAGTGTGGATTTGCATTCCTTACTCTCATCAGGTTTTATTTATACACATGGATAAAATCCCCTCCAGGCCGAACAGTCCCATTTCTCTGAGTCATTCCTTGTGCAACAGGTGTTCCAAGCCCTGAACCATCTCTGCAGCCCTTTGCTGGACTCAATCCAGTAAGTTCTTTGTATGTACTGAGGAATCCAGAATTGGACACAGCACCCCAGATGTGTCTCACCAGGGCTGAACATAAAAGGATAACTTCCTCAACATGCTGGCTACACAACCCTGGCTGCCATTAGCTACCAGAGCACACTACTGCCTCAGTGAGTTTAGTGTCCACCTGAACACCCAAGGTCCTTTTTGCTAAGCTGCCTCCCGGCTGGATGGTCCCCAGCCCTTACTGGTACCTGCAGTTACCCCTCTTCAATAATGAGGACTTTGCATTTTTCTTGGTTGATGTTCACCTGGTTCCTCTTCCTCCAGTTCTCAAGCTTGTAAAGCTCCTCTGAATAGCAACACAACCTTCTGCTGTATCAACCACTCCTACTGTTTCTATATAATCTCGCTGAGGGTTCCCTCTGTCCCATTATTGAGATAATTATGAAGATGCACATACAATTTCACCAGCTTCAGAAAAATGGAGGTGAGGTTGACTGGCCTATAGTTCTCTCTATCTTCTTTACTGTTGCACTAAAAGACAGGAGGCATTTCCTTTCTTCTAGTCCTCAGGAACATACCCCGAGCAACACAGTCTTTCATAGATACAGTGGCTTACAAAGAGATAGGCCAGCTCATTCTACATCTGTGGGTACATGCTATCAGAACATACAGACTTCCTTATCTCTCTTTCATCTAATTTTCCTTAACCTGATCCTCCCCAACAAGGGTAAGGTAAGTCTTCACTACTTGAAATCTCCTCATGGGTATCAGGGGCTCCAGACACCTGAAGGAAGTCACACTAATGAAGACCAAGGTGAAGAAGGCATTAAGTGTCTTGGCCATTTCCACATCCTTTGTCACCAGGGCTCCTGCCTGATTCAACAGTGGGTCCATGTTTTCCAGTCTTCCTCTTGCTGTTGATATACCTAAGAAGTCTTAACCGTGGCTCTTCATTCCCTAGTTTTCGTATCACCATTCTAAATGAAGTCTTTAATTTGAAAACAGCCACATCTATTTGCTTTCACAGTTTGGATGCAACTAGGATTGAGCTCCTACTTTCTCCTGCACACAGTAGGGATTCATGGTGAATTAATTACCACACTAATTGGTACTTTCCTTAGACACAAGCTGACGGAGGAGTATTGCTGCAAATATACCAAGCTTTTGCATCACCTCAGAAACTCTATATAGAGTGCCTGAACAGGACAGAGAAAGAAATCAGAAAACTAATCATTAATTACACTAGGGAATAACTGCAGTGGAAGCTTTCCCCAGGCAGTTAGTCTGCCAGAAGAAGAGCCATAAGATTGATTTAAACTTCTCTTTTCATACCTGCTCATACCTATCTACTCTGAGCTTTTCTTAATTCAAAAAGTTAATTATTCTAGTCAGTATTCCAAACTATTTAAACATTCCTACTCCTCAGGTGATTTTTCCCTAATATCTCATTATGAATAGGTCATAGCTTGTAACCATACTGGGCCTCATCAAAAGATACTCTGAGTCACTTCAGAGAGGACTTAGATATTTTTGCACTGAACTGTGATGCTCCCTACAACCTGGACATCCCCTAAGTATGTTACTAAAATGCTACAAATGGAAGGCCATTTTTTTTTTAACTTGAGCTGAAATTATTTAGACTGCAATGGCTATCTCTCCTCTGCTTCAACATACCTAAACTATACAAGTAGTATCTTAAACATTTCTGATGGTTTATGGTTTCCAGAGGTCAGACAGGTGTATTTCTTACTGCCTTTGTACAACTCTTCTCAATGCTAAAGCCTCCAAGCATGAGAAGTATAGCGCCTTGAGGTTTCATACATATTTACACTCCAAGGTGAAGCATTTTTATCAGTCACACAATCTTATATACTTATTGGCTTGAAGCTTTAACTATTTGAATCAGAATTCAAATTGTCCAAATATTCATAGTGGCTCACTTTCAAAATGTGTAACAGCCAAATGAACTCAACAAGAGACCAAAATATGGCATGGCACATCTAGACTAATGATAATTGCCAGGTGTAAATAATTCTTAGAATATTAATCACCTTCCTGGCTGGCATATTGCTAATGCCAACACCCAGAAAAGGTTTTGTTTTGAAGAATCTGAAACAGGTGCTATAGATCTCTACTTCATTTAGGTTTGCAATAAAAGATTTCTGTGAGACAAGTAGAGAACAGGGCTGTACGGAATAGCACTGCAGGAGTGCAGTTTAAAACAGGATGCATTTGGGAAGCCTAGGTAAGAATCCCAAAATCAAAGATTTTTAAAGGAGCTGGAAGGGACCTCCCGAGATCATCAAGTCCAACCCCTCTGCAAAGTGGGGTCATCTAGGGCAGGACATACAGGAACACATTCAGACAGGTTTTGAAAGTCTCCAGAAAAGGATACATACAATAAAATGCAAAAGGAAAACGCCAGCTGAGAGATCAAAATCAAAGACATTTGTTAATGTCAGCTGCAAAACACCTTCTTTTCAATTACTGTCATGGAAGAAGGCATTCAGGAGCTAGCCCATCAGAGCTAGCAGGAAAAATCTAGGGAAGACATTAAGTTAAATTCACTCATGCTACTCCTTGACAGTTTCTTTTCTTTGACTGTAGTACCAGCTAAAAATATTGGAAAGTACTTCACATCAACAAGTTAAAAATCTCATTACTTCACACAAATTAAACCTTATTATGTCTTCATCCAACAAACAAGAGAACAAGTTTAAAACCAAAATCCAGCATCTAAACCTCTTCTTGTCATGCACTTTGTGCATTTTTCCACACTGGCAGAGCTACAGCTGTTGCTGAGTATTTTTAAACACAAGAGGATTTCTTTTAGTACTGCTGGAAAATACAGCCAAAATCTAACGTGACAATAAATTAAAGCTCATTATTGTCATAATAATGGCAGTGTAATGTGTTTCAGTAGTACTTAGAGACTGCATCTTCTGGAGTTAAAATTAATTACACCTGTGCTGTCTAGCACAGATTTATTCCAAAACAACAGTCTCTGGTAAGGTTAAAAAGTCCTGAGCTCATCTCATCTGTAAAGTCTGTATTTTAAGTGAAGGGCATGTCTAGAGATTAAAATGATGAAAACAGAGTGAAGAATGACCAAAAAAACCAGATTATGTAACAGCAAGTGACATATTTTTCAACACAAAATACTGTAACAACTCTCTTCACAACCACCGTTTTCGAGTGAATAGGTTAATTTCCATAATAAATTATTACTTAGAAACTTAGTAATTTTGTTTCAAGATAAATATGGTAGGAATAGGTCACTCCCTTCAAGAAGGGCTACAAGATTGCATCAACACACAGGTCTTTGGTGATACTTTTAACCACTCAGGGCTTGATATTCTGATATCCAAGATGGTTCATATCAAACTCAGAAAATACATTTTTTAGATGTGACCTCAGAGTGAACCTAGTCAGCCTGATTTCACCAGCTAGCTGGCAAAGCAAGGGAATCAAGCAGGATCTAATACTTTTAGCACAGAAGCAGAAATATCTGACTGTTGCTCATACAAACAGCATGCAGATGCTGTCATTTCTGCTTCCTCTAGATTTCCTTGGATTTAAATTGGAGGAAAAATTCCCCAGCTTTGCTTTTAGCTAAACGTAAGATTTTGACAACCCATATACTTCAAGAACTCTAAAAAAAACTCTACTACTACAAACTCAATAAAATAGCTACACTTTTAAAGCAGTACAAGACAGAGTTTCATGGCAATTATCACATAGATCCCTGACAAGCTGTTACTTTTGTTAAAATGTGCTACATAGTGGAGCAGGCCCTGAGACAGGCAGTGAAGGGTCCAGAGCACAAGTCTCAGGAGCAGCAGCTGAAACAACTGGTGCTATTCCACCTACAGGAAAGAAGGCTCAGCGGAGACCTTTTCACTCCCTGCAACTACATTAAAGCAGGAAGGGGTTGATCTCTTCTCCCAAGTAACAAGAGGGAGGACAAAATGAAATGGCTTTGAGCTGTGCCAGGGGACATTTAATTTGGACATCATGAAAAAAAAATTTCATTGAAGAGTTGTCAGGCTCTGGAACAGGCTGTCCAGGAAAGTGGTACAGCCACCATCCCTTGAGATATTTGAAAGACATGTACAAGGGGTGCTGAAGGAAATGGTTTAGTGGTAGAGTTGGCTGTACTGGGTTAATGGTTAGATTCAATAATCTTAAAGGTCTTTTCCAACTTAAACAATTCTGTTATTCTATCTTGAATTGCTGAAATGGTTGAGGTTTTTTAATAACAGCATTATTATACACTTTTCCCATAGAAAAAGAGATGTACCTAAGAATCAAAACTGTGTAGAACATATGTAAGGAGCATCACAACTAAAATGTAATCATTTAGAAAGCTGAAGATTACAAGCAGATGGACAGCAAGAAGTACTAATGTAAATATCTTCAGCAACTCCAATTAGCATTTTCATTCTGACATAAAGCATTATTTATGAATTGTGTATACAAATTGCCATTTAATCCAGTCTTGATTTATCTTTTCCTCTAATGCTATAAATTCTTCTTGTGCTCGCATTATGCAGGACCCAGTCACAAATACCCTCTCCTCTACTATTGCTGTCAGTTCAATATATAGCTCAATCACATACTTGGTCAGTTGTTCGATAATTTGGTCTGGATTTGTCAAATTTTCTGTAGCCCATTTTATATTGGATCTTTTCACAAATCCCATTCTGCAGAAATGTTCACCTATCAAATAACGCTACTTGATGCGCTATTCAGGTCATAAAATACATCCCTGAGGAATGAGAAGCAGAGGTATTAATAAAAAAAACAATAATTTATTTACTTACAAACTATGTATAGGAATCCTGTAGGAAAATCCTGTCTACAAATCCTGGATGCAAGTCACCTTGTGATGGTATCATGAACTGAGATGTGTCCCAACAAAGGATAACGCATAAGACAAGGTCATCTCCACCCATCAGGTACCCCAGACAGGGAGGATGGTGAGAGGACAGTGGATTCACCACCTGGCCACTGATGTGTGTTGTGCCCTCCCTCCTCCAGAGCTCTATACAAACACAAGGAATAAACAGGAATATTTCCTGGGGGACAATACCTGGACACACACCTAAGGACTAAACATGTATAAAAAGACCTGAGCAATATCTCCTCAGGAGAAGAAAGAAGACCACACCACACGCTGGAAACATCACAGGGCAACACAAACAGAAAATAACCTGGACTCTGAAAACTCTCTCCCCACCTCTGTTTGACGGCAATATAATACCTTTCCTGCTCTTTCCCTCTTCTCCCTCTCTATTTTTTGTAAGCACTCTTGCTCCCTCTTCTCTCTATTTTTTCCCTCTTTCTTTCTCTCCTTCTGTTCCATCCATTTTATTCTGTTAATAAATAACCTCACTGTTGATATTTTGGCCTCATTTGTGTCTCCAATTTTATAACATGGGAATATACAAAAGACCTGAGTGTCTTTCGCTATCCAGACCGAGACACTATGTCACAAATCATTTACAGTCGCTATCTACAGGTACCAATATCCAGCTGGAAGAATCGTAGTATCATAGTATCAGTCAGAGTTGAAAGGGACCACAAGAATCATATAATTCCAACCCCCCTGTCATGGGCACGAACACTTCACACTAGATCAGGCTAGCCAGAGCCTCATCCAGCCTGCTCTTAAACACCTCCAGGGATGGGGCCTCAACCACCTCCTTGGACAGTCCATTCCAGGGTTTCACCTTTCTCTCTCTACAAAATGTATCTATATGGGCCTTTTGAACAGTTTAAATGAATTGGGGAATGTAGAAATTTGGAAATTAACCTAAATTGGAAAGAGGTGGCCGGGGGGGGGTATGGGGCAGGCTTGTCAGTGACACAAACCAGAACAGTTTGGCACAAACCTTAAGAGAAACTTTATAAATAAAATATTGGCTTACTCATTAATCTTTCCTTGACACTGCATTTATAGTCCAGAAATTGTGGCACAAATGTGCCATAGCATGGAAATTGAAAAATAGCACTGACCATGTGGTGCTGTGCTGCGTGGTTGCTGCTTCTCCCAGAGTAAAAGCTTCTGGAGCCTTCTAGGAAAACTTTGGAGGCTTTTGCAGCTTAGTCTGTGGGGCACATTGCCTGGAAAGGGCTTCTGGCTCCAGGGTGTGGTCATTTTAGGCTATACCTTTAAAAAATTTTCACGTATTTTGAGCAGAAAAGTAGTAAAGTGTAAATAAATCACTATTGCATGTAAAAAGGAAAATAAAGATAATTCTAAACAATCCCAGTGGAAGAGATAAGGGACTGAAACTAACAAATTTATTTTCTCAGCTCTTTGCTCTGGAAGTGGTACTAACTTGCTTCTGCTTGACTTTGGCTACATTGTTTCGGTATTGACTTCTTTGCTTCCGTCTCTTCTTCCTTTTGTACAGGGGGACAAGGGGGAGACAGGGAAGGAGAAGCTAGTAGCTTCCCCTGGTCTTTGACCAGGGGGATTCTTGTGTGGTTTAGTAATTGCAAATATCTGTAAGTATTGTAAATCCTGTATATTTTCTACATATTCATTACATTCCATTGTAGATTGTAGTCTTGCTTGTAGTCAGTTAGAGGGTAGAAAGGCTCTGCAGAGGGACCTCGACCGACTGGACAGATGGGCAGAGTCCAATGGGATGGCATTCAACAAGTCCAAGTGCCGAGTGCTGCACTTTGGCTATGGCAATCCCATGCAGAACTATAGGCTGGGGTCAGAGTGGCTGGAGAGCTCCCAAACAGAGAGGGACCTGGGTGTGCTGATCGACAGCCACCTGAATATGAGCCAGCAGTGTGCCCGGGTGGCCAGGAGGGCCAATGGCATCCTGGCCTGCATTAGGAATAGTGTGGCCAGCAGGAGCAGGGAGGTCATAGTGCCCCTGTACTCTGCTTTGGTTAGGCCGCACCTAGAGTACTGTGTCCAGTTCTGGGCCCCTCAATTTAAGAAGGACATCGAAACACTTGAGCGTGTCCAGAGAAGGGCAACAAGGCTGGTGAGAGGCCTTGAACACAAGCCCTATGAGGAGAGGCTGAGGGAGCTGGGATTGTTTAGCCTGGAGAAGAGGAGGCTCAGGGGTGACCTCATTGCCCTCTACAGCTACCTGAAGGGTGGTTGTAGCCAGGAGGGGGTTGGCCTCTTCTCCCAGGCAGCCAGCACCAGAACGAGGGGACACAGTCTCAGGCTGCGCCAGGGGAAGTTCAGACTCGAGGTGAGGAGGAAGTTCTTCACCGAGCGAGTCATTCGGCATTGGAACGGGTTGCCCAGGGAGGTGGTTGAGTCGTCGACCCTGGAGGCATTCAAGGGGAGATTGGACGTGGCACTTGGTGCCATGGTCTAGGCATGGGGTCTGTGTTGATAGGTTGGACTCGATGATCCCCGAGGTCCTTTCCAACCTAAGTGATACTGTGATACTGTGATACTGTGAAATGCAGCTTTCATTTGCTTCCAGCTGAACTGGTCTGGCAAAGTTAATGTTGGGGGGTAAATTTCAACCCACCATGTGGGGAAAAAGCTTTGTTGCTAGGTTTTCAGGGCACGGCAAGCAGCTTCTCTGTGAAGCCAGGGGTGGCTCCCTCTGTGGCTTGTGGGGCTCAGCTGGGACAGCTGCCGGTCTGGACCAAGCAATGTCCCAACTCTGGGGGGGGTAGCTGTAGTGGTCCGGGATGGGTGGTGCACATAGGCTACCGTGGTTCCTCCACTTGGCAATGGGTCAGGCAACTGCTGGCTACATCTATGGGACATGGGGTAGAGTCCATGGGACCACCACACAGAGCAGTGCTGCCCATGGCCAGGCAATGGTGGCAATCTACAGTGAAGCACTTGAGAACAATGGTTCAAGTCCAGGGTTAAGCAGACTCTTTGGCAACACAGTGCATGAGACAAACACAAGTATAAACACGGGCACGGGCACAGGCATGGGCACTTGCTTACCAAAACAACCTCTATTTAACATTTGCACCAACAAATACTGGTCCAGTGAACATCCTTTGTAAACAGAATGAGTAATCAATTAAAGATGCCTTGCCAAGTATAGTATAAGCATGTGATGAGGCAGGCATGAGCATATCACGAGCCTATCATGTGAAATTTGTTTACCACAGAGGTGGAAAACACAGGCAGGATGTTTACCTGGACCCAGTGGTGTCAAAAATTCCACCCCCCCTTCCACCGCAACTCCAGAAGGGAGAGGGGAGAGGGGTTTTGAGGCAAATATGTAGGGACATGTCCTGGCAATATCTGGGACATAATTTTGGACATAAGCATCATTCACCACACCAGGATGATTAAGGGACTGGAGCACATGCCCTGTGAGGAGAGGCTGGGAGACCTGGGGCTTTTTAGTCTTGAGAAGATTGAGAGTGAATTTAATAATGTTTATAAATATCTGAGGGCTGAAGGTCATGGGGAAGGGGACAGGCTCTTCTCTGTTGCACCCTGTAATAGGACAAGGGGCAATAGATATAAACTACAACACAGGAGGTTCCACCTCAACATAAGGAGGAACTTCATTGTGAGGGTCACAGAGCACTGGAACAGGCTTGCCAGAGAGATTATGGAGTCTCCTTCTCTGGAGACTTTCGAGTCCTACTTCGATGCATTCCTGTATGACCTGTGCTAGATTCTATGGTCCTGCCCTGACAGGGGGCTTGGACTCAATGCTTTTCAGAGGTCCCTTCCAACACCTAATATCCTGTGATCCTTTCAATAAATGAGCACCAGCTAAACATTTCCTTTATGATTAATTCCAACCTGTCTTTTGCCCTACTATTTTTTTGCTTTAAGGCAGAGCAGCCCTGAAAGCTTAGCAATGAGTTTGCAAATGCTGATACCATTAAAAAAATACAGGCATTACAGAACCACAACTACTGCTTAGCCCTGAAAAGTGCCAATTCCCTTCTGACCCATAAATCTTAACAGTCAAGAAATTGGTTGCTGCTTTCGGTGTCAATGCAAATCAGCTAAAATAATTTAAAAACAGATTTCAGTGGGAGCAACAGCAGACCTAGAGAAGATAGGATTGGATTCATAGACATACTGCACTCTCTAACCACTATTTATATTCACTGTGAAGGTTTATTGTTTTCAGTTGTTTCAGTGAGAGTGAAAACAGACCAGCCCACAGCACTGTTTCACCACATTTATTACTGTTAAGTCTAATTGTAATTTTCTAAATGAAGCAAAACTAAAAAAGGACAAAGAACATACAGCATAAAAGAATACTAGTGCACTTTAGTAGTGTTTCCTCCTTTTGTTTAACAAAAAACCACAGAAGAATCATTTCAGGAATTTTGTCAGGTTAAGAATATTTTGTAAAACTACTCAGTTCAGATCTTATCTGGAAACTTGATGAAGTCATTTATTTAATACGTATAATAAGGTACTAATCAAACAATTTTGGGCTTAATGACCTTCTTTAATGCTCTTCACTTAAAGAAAATGCAGTATAAGTCATTGTTGCAGAATATAAAATTAAGTACCTCTAAATGCTGCTTAAAATTATCACAAACAAGAGCAGTTATTAATTTAGCAAATCACAGTGAAGCACCCTAATGGAATAATGTTGCTATTTATTGAATAAGAATGTTTACATCGTATTTTGTTACTGGAGTTAGAATAGAATAGAATTGGTCAAATGGTCATGGCTGTACGCTTGCATGCACTTAGAGAAATACTTGTTATGCACTTCCTAAAGAGTGTACCTACAATGTGCTATTGGAAACACATTTTTTTCATGTGGTGAAAGGCTCAGGGCTGTTGTTGAGCCTGACTCCACTGGTTCAATGAAGCTATCTAATATTCCAGGATCTGTTTAACCATGTCTAACATAATAGCAGTTATAAAAACAATCTCCCATGGTCTGTGCAATCTGGGTTTGATATTTAAATTTTTCATTAACCTTTGTGCTCACATGCTTTTTTGTGGCACCAAAAGCTGTGTCCATATTTTGATTAATTGAATTGGCTTTAGGAAGGGCAGGTCCTGCCTCACCAACCTGGTTAGAATAGAATAGACCAGGTTGGAAGAGACCTTCAAGATTATTGTGTCCAACCTATCATCCACACCATCTAATCAACTAAACCATGCAACCAAGCACCCCATCAGGTCTCCTCCTAAACACCTCTAATGATGGCGACTCCACCACTTCCCTGAGTAGCCCATTCCAATGGGCAATCACTCTCTCTATGAAGAATTTCTTCCTAACATTCAGTCTAAACCTCCCCTGGTGCAGCTTGAGACTTTGTCCTCTCAATCTGGTGCTGCTTGCCTGGGAGAAGAGACCAACCCCCACCTGGCTACAACCTCCCTTCAGGTAGTTATAGAGAACAAGGCCTCCCCTGAGTCTCCTCTTCTCCAGGCTAAGCAACCCCAGCTCCCTCAGCCTCTCCTCACAGGGCTTGTGCTCCAAATCCCTCACCAACTTTGTTGCCCTTCTCTGGACACGCTCCAGCAAGTCAACGTCTTTCCTAAACTAAGGGGCCCAGAACTGGACACAGTACTCAGGGTGTGACCTAACCAGTGCAGTATACAGGGGCAGAATGACTTCCCTGCTCCTGCTGGCCACACTGTTCTTGATGCAGGCCAGGATGCTATTGGCCTTCTTGGCCTGGTGGATGTGGGGAAGGCTGTGGATGTAGTCTACATGGACTTCAGCAAGGCCTTCGACATTGTCCCCCACAGCAAACTCCTGGCCAACCTGTCAGCCAATGGCTTGGGCGGCAGTACTCTATGCTGGGTTAGGAACTGGATGGAGGGCCGAGCCCCCAGAATGTTGGTGAATGGTGCCACATCCATCTGGAGGTCAGTCACTAGTGGTGACCCCAGGGATCAGTACTGGGCCCCATCCTGTTTAATATCTTTTTTGATTATCTGGATGAGGGGACTGAGTCAGTCATCAATAAATTGGGAGCAGCAGTTGATCTGTTAGAGGGTAGAAGGGCTCTGCAGAGGGTCCTTGACAGGCTGGACAGATGGGCAGAGTCCAACATGATGGCATTCAACAAGTCCAAGTGCTTCTTTCTTAGAGGGATATTCACCATTATCTAAACATGGAAATCAGTAATAAAGAAATGCCAGGAGCCCATACTGCCTGTGTTTATGGAGTTGTAAGTCCAGTGCAAAGCTCACAAACCTGAATCAATACTCAGCATTTGTTGTCTTTGAACCATGCACACAAACTTGGTCTCCTTAGAGGAGACAATATTGAAGGTGTCAACACCATATATGTTGTGCTACTGTCTCTGACTAAATGTGCAGCTTGGAATTTTTCCCTTTAATAGCTTACAATGTTGTCTTCTAAAACACTAAGTGCTTTCCTGTGCTGCAACCGATGGACTCTTTAGACAATACAAAGCATTTCACACACGTGCATACAAAAATTCTCTATCTCCCCTTTAATGAGAGACAGCCCTTAAAGTATTTCTTCTTAAATGAAGGCCAGGTTTAGACCCCAGCTTGAGTATATTGATTACATTCTCTAGTAGGTGAACAGTTCTGTGATTTTTGTCTTGTATCCAATTGCTCATCCTCAAGAATCCCCAAGTCCCCTCTGCAGGGATACTCTCCGTCTCAGAGTTTGTACTGATATTGGTAATTTACTTGACACAGGTCCAGGACCTTTCCCTTGGCTTTTTTTGTCCCCATTGGTATACCTCTCAAAACTATCAAGCTCCCCGTGTATGGCATCCCTTCACACTACATTATCAACTCCACCTTCTAGTTTGGTGTCATCTACAAACTTGCTAAGGGTACACTCAATCCCACTACTTGTGTCTGTATTGAATATTATTGTGTCATCTCAAATATAATTTAACATCAAATGATAATAGCTGATATCAATTGATAATAGCCAAAAGTCTCTGGAGATGAAACAGTCTTCAAAAAAACTCTGTGAATTCCATTGGATTGTTGCTGCTTCACCATGCACCGCAAAAAGCTGACAAGATTTATTGTGGTGGTATAGCCAGGCATAATTCCACTAACAAGTTTAACTAATTATTAATTATGACTAAGTCATAATTCCAGATTTAAATTTCCGACTAATATTTATTGGAAGAACCCAAGATAAACTTCATCCTATTTTCTTTCTGCAATCTGGGTTTTGGGGCCCTCCCATGGCTTTGCTTTTTAAAATCATTAACTTCATATAAAATAATAATACTTATGAGTCCCTTTCATGTACCAATATCCCATGTATTCTATGTACTATAAATGCACCATAAATTATTTTATTTTCCAGCTCACGTACTATCTCTTACAGGAAATGTACAGCTGTAAAGATAACATGGATACAGAACATGAAGATAGAATGTTGATACTGTCTGACTTTATACTTTCAGGAGGACAATGTACTAATATTCATTGGTAACCACAACAAAAAGGAAAGTCTCCAAAAGGCAGCTAGAGTTAACACACTGCCATATCATTTTATGCTGGAGATTACCCCTTGGTGTTGAATTCATGAGAAGCTTTCACACCACCTTTAAATATCTGTGACTATTCCCATGGAAAGCAGCAACCTTCCATATTTGACAGAAGAGGAACAGTGGACAGGAACAGTGACTGACCCTGTTCTGTCAAGCTGGAGTTTCTTGTAAATGTGTCTGGGGGGTTAAAAATCACTAGGGATTACAGAATGAGAAGAGTTCGGAACACGGTGATGGAAATAGTAATACAAGAAAGTGTTTTTATGTTTCTATGAAGATAGATTGGATTGGGAAAGACCTAATAAAGAAATTAACTCTCCAGACATCATGTGTTTACACTATTGCACTCAAATTTTGCATGAATAAGACCTTTGTCTTAGCATCCTTAAAGTGCTTGGGTTGATCCAAGCAGATGCCAAAAGCACAGAAATGTTTTGCCATCTGGATGCAGAGAGTCTTGTCAATGGCAAACCATACAGTGTCAGGTTAGACTCTCAGGATGAGGGTGCAGCTTAATGTCTGTACTTGTCTAGGAAAGAGAGCAATGGGAAGACTGTGCAGGAAAGCTCCTTTGATTTTTCCCTGCTGCCAATCTCTGATATTTTCTGCAGAGAGTGTTTTATCTTGCAAACACAATTCCACTGAAAATATTACTGGGTACTTAGCCATCATCACTTTCCACCCAAAACTGAGCTCACTGCATGAATAGTAGATTTCCTTGAGCTTGTTCCATGTGGATATAGATCACTATTAATAGCAAGTTACAGAGGGATGACAAATGTTTCCTTTTTGTAAGAGGATTGACACTGTCCCGCACCACATCCTGGTCTCCAAACTGGTGACACATGGGTTTGATGGGTGGACCACTAGATGGATAAGGAACTGGCTTGATGGCCGCACCCAAAGAGTGGCTGTCAATGGGTCCATGTCCCAGTGGAGGCCAGTGACAAGCGGAGTCCCTCAGGGATCAGTCCTGGGACCTGTCTTGTTCAACATCTTTGTGGGTGACATGGACAGTGGCATTGAGTGCACCCTCAGCAAGTTTGCTGATGACACCAAGCTGTGTGGTGCAGCAGACACACTGGAGGGAAGGGAGGCCATCCAGAGGGACCTTGACAGGCTGGAGAGGTGGGCACAAGCCAACCTCATGAAGTTCAATAAGAGCAAGTGCAGGGTCCTGCAGCTGGGTCGAGGCAATCCCAGGCACAAATACAGGCTGGGCAGTGACTGGCTGGAAAGTAGCCCTGAGGAGAGAGACTTGGGGGTGCTGGTGGACAAAAAGCTCAACATGAGCTCCCAATGTGCACTTGCAGCCCGCAAAGCCAATCAGATCCTGGGCTGCATCAGGAGAAGTGTGGCTAGCAGGTCGAGGGAGGTGATCCTCCCCTCTACTCAGCCCTGGTGAGACCCCACCTGGAGTACTGTGTCCAGTTCTGGAGCCCCTATTACAAGAGGGATGTGGAGGTGCTGGAACGTGTCCAGAGGAGGGCCACAAGGATGATCAGAGGGCTGGAGCACCTCTCCTGAGAGCAGACTGAAGGAGTTGGGGCTGTTCAGTCTGCAGAAGAGAAGGCTCCGAGGTGACCTAATTGTGGCCTTCCAGTATCTGAAGGGGGCCTACAGGAAGGCTGGGGAAGGACTTCTCAGGATCTCAGGTAGTGATAGGACTAGGGGAATGGAATGAAGCTGGAGGTGGGGAGATTCAGGCTGGATGTGAGGAGGAGGTTCTTCACCATGAGAGTGGTGAGACCCTGAATGGGTTGTCCAGGGAGGTGGTCGAGGCCCCGTCCCTGGGGGTGTTTAAGAGCAGGCTGGATGAGGCTCTGTCCAGCCTGATCTAGTGTGGGGTTTCCCTGCCCATGGCAGGGGGGTTGGAACTAGATGATCCTTGTGGTCCCTTCCAACCCTGAATGAAACTATGAAACTATGAAACTATGATTCAATGTTTTTACTGAGTACATTTCTCTTCCTCTCCTCTCCTCTCCTCTCCTCTCCTCTCCTCTCCTCTCCTCTCCTCTCCTCTCCTCTCCTCTCCCTCCTCTCCTCTCCTCTCCTCTCCTCTCCTCTCCTCTCCTCTCCTCTCCTCTCCTCTCCCTCTCCTCTCTCTCTCCTCTCCTCTCCTCTCCTCTCCCTCTCCCTCTCCCTCTCCCTCTCCTCTCCTCTCCTCCCTCTCCTCTCCTCCTCTCCTCTCCCTCTCCTCTCCTCTCCTCCCTCCTCCTCCCTCTCCCTCTCCTCCCTCTCCCCTCCCTCCCTCTCTCCTCCCTCCCTCCTCCCTCCCCTCCCTCCCCTCTCTAAACCTCTCCTCCCCTCTCTCCCTCTCCTCTCCTCTCCCTCTCCTCTCCTCTCCTCTCCTCCCCTCTCCCTCTCCTCCTCCCTCTCTCTCTCTCCTCTCCCTCTCCTCTCCTCTCCTCTCCGAACCCCTCCCCTCCCTCTCCCTCCCTCCCTCCCCTCCCCTCCCCTCCCTCCCTCCCTCCCCTCCCCCCCTCCCCTCCCTCCCCCTCCCCTTGAGTCTCCTTCCCTCTCCTCCCCTCTCCTCTCCTCCCCTCCCCCTCTCCCTCCCCCTCTCCCTCCCTCTATCTCTCCCTCCCCTCCTCTATCTCCCCCTCCCCCTTCCCCTCCTTTTCTTTTAAAGACGGACAAGGGGCAGTAGATTTAGGCTGGACAAACTGCTCACAATGAAGATGGTGATATATTGGCATAGGTTACTTAGAGAACTTGTGGACACTCCATTATTGAAATTGTTCAAGATCAGGTTGATCTACCCAATTTAGTGGAAGAGGTCCCTGACCACGGCAGTGAAGATGGGCTGGATGATTTATAAATAATGATTTATAATACCTTCCAGCCCAAACTTTTCTGTGATTCTATAAACTAAAAATGTGTGCGGAAAACAAAGAGTGAGTCTTAACTTCACAAGACCAAGTCTCGCTTCACACTCCCAGTCTTTCTTCCTTTCTTTGCATCGTTTTTTTCTGTTTCCTCTCTTCTTCACTCCCTCCACATAAAAAATGTTCAAACTTTAATTGTGTTTGAGGGGAACCACAATGAAGATTTCAAGCCTGCATATTATGGACAAGGCTTTTCAGTTAAACTAGGAAAGAAGATGTGTACAATGATACAGAATTGTGTATTTTAAGATCAAACAGCACACACACTATCATGAGCTAACATAAAGATTCACATGGTAAATGTCTAACAGTGTATGGAAGGATGGGAACTTGCTGTACTCTTTGTCCTGGAGATCTTTAAGAACATGAAGGATCTTCTGTAAAGTATATTCTATCTGAGCCATTGACACTGATGTGCTCATCTGCCAGGGCTACAGATTTTGCAGATCTCTTATGAAGTAAAGCCTCTTCATCAGAGTTAATAGCACAAACCTACCAGGTAAGTCTGGGACAATCCAAAGAGAAAAACAACATTGCAAAAGGCAGCTCAGAAATGTTACTTCTGTGAAAATTAGAGCAGACAATATGCTTAGCAGGCCTGGGCTTGCCTTTCATAGTTTCATAGTTTCATAGTTTCATTCAGGGTTGGAAGGGACCACAAGGATCATCTAGTTCCAACCCCCCTACCATGGGCCACTCTTTGGGTGCAGCCAGCAAGCCAGTTCCTTATCCATCTAGTGGTCCACCCATCAAACCCATGTGTCACCAGTTTGGAGACCAGGATGTGGTGCGGGACAGTGTCGAAGGCTTTGCTCAGGTCCAGGGAAATGACATCAGTTGCTCTCCCCTCATCTATTAATTTTGTCACCTGCTCATAGAAGGCAACCAGGTTGGTCAGGCAGGATTTGCCCTTGGCAAAGCCATGCTGACTGTTCCCAATACATGTGTTCCACACGTTGTTTTAATGTGTAGATCGTTTTGGCACCTTACTCCAGACATCCTAATTTATCTGAAACAAATCACTTAATCTTTGCATGTTCTGTATTTCCCTGCTGCAACATGGGCAACAGCAAAAATTAACTTGCTGTATTGAGCTCAGCTATTGTCTGCCTCCACAGCCCTCTCTTTTTCTCCCTTGTACTTGTAGAAAATGTCCTTAATCCAGGAAAAAATATTGGACCTCTGAAACAACAATTCACTAATTCTTTCAGATGTCTGTACAGGTTTATTGTGCTGAGGCTGCAGGATAAGCATATGTTCACGGAAGGTGTTACAACAAAGCTTTGGTACACTTCTTTTTATCAGTCTTGTTATTTGAAAGAAATAGCAATTTTTCTGTACAAACTTATCTCTCCTTTCCACTCACTTCTACTCATTTAGCATCTTATGAAACTGCTTTTGCAGTTACCCAGGATGGCAGATTTGGTACAACACAGCTGCTAAATACCAAGGGGCATATGAAGTCATGCTGTTCTGATGATGGGGCTGCAGAGGTTACAACAGGACAGCTTGTGAAGTAGTAAAATCTGTAATTATCATTCTAACCCAAAATGCATTGTTAAAATTTTTTCCAGTACTTTGTACACATGTGAAGATCACCTCAAGGAAAATGTTTCTGCTCCTTACCCTTCCTAGTGGCTAATTTTGAAATGCATAATTTAGCAAATTCTGCCTCAAATTGCAACCTAAATTAAGGCTCTGACTCAAGAAAAGTAATTTGCATATGTCTAATACCATGAAAAAGAGGAAATTGTTTAGTCTTGTGGGTCCAATTGAGTGGATGGAGAAATTACTTCTTAGCTGAATTTCTGTAATTTGCAATTGTTTAAACTACGGGTTTAAATGCTCCTGAGGATGAAAAAAGTTCAGGGCATTTTGTTTTGTCTAAACTGGAGCAGTCTGCCCAATTGCTAATATAGCAAAAGTAAACTCAGTGTGCTTTCCCTTGCTTATTATTAAGCAGTTTTTAGAAGAGTTCTCATTTACACTCCATTTTAATAGTGTCCTTTGAGTCGCTGTTATTAAACAGTATGAAATCCATAAAATCACCTAACTGATGTTGGTACATCCCAGCCCATCAGGATAACAGATGCTGTAATTGCCAACATGTGTTATAGCAGGGGACTGAGGGAGAGAAGAAGTTGACATCATTTAATTCTGCCTTTTTTTTATATCACTCCTTTATATTGAAATGTTGTAATAATTTTTCTTCATTTCATGACCTAGATCACTTTCCATTTCACTGTCATAGGTCTCTTAGGCACTATAGCATTAAGCTGCAGTTTGATGGTAGCTGAACAGAGAGGCTGAGGTGTAATTTTGGTGACAGACAAGAGAGAGAAAAGCAACTACAGAGAAAAATAATCTTATTACCATTGCACAGCAGTGGAGTTTATGCTAAAGGTTTTTATAAAATGTCTGTTGGGGCAAAGCCATCAGCAAGTACTAACTGCAATGAAATGGGGAAATGAATTGTAGAAATGTTGGGGAGTGAAAGAAAAGAACTTTTGTTTCCTGTGGAAAACCTATTCTGCAGTATCTAAGCAAACATGGTATTTAGAGGCTGAATATGAATACACAGAGGGAGAGTCCATCCTCTCCTGTCCACACCTCACCAATTTTCAACTTGCTTGCCCATATTTGCTTCCTATTCCTTTACATGATGTCTTTTCTAGCAGCCTAAGGACACCTGTGTACAAGTGCAACTTGATGTCACATTGTCTGTGCAGAAGCAAAAGCACTGCCTCTAAGTGTGCACCCCAAAAGCTGCTTGGAATAGGTTTTCATGCCATGGACTGGTAGCGGTTATTACTAGGAATACCTCTGAGCTTGTCACATCAGCTTGGAGCACACAAATGTCTGGAGAAAGCACAGTATGCTACCCAGCTACTTAGCTGAAGAAGTGGGAGGTAAGGCAGACTGCGCAGTCTGAGAGGCAAAGCAACCACAGGCAAACTGAGAAAAGTAATTATGGTGACTGTTCTGCTCCCCAGAAGTCTGTGTTACCTGAAGTAAAATATGTACCAAGAAGCACAAACCCTTGATGCAGAGCTTATTTTCCATGTTTGTCTGAAAAAAATCCCAAACATATTATCAAGACAGGAATAGGTGATTGCTGGTAGTTACTGGTGTGAAGTAAATGAGAGGGACAACACACTAGGATGAGCTTTAAAGAATGACAGTTACCGGCAACTGAGCAGCTAGTGGACAAAAATGTCACAACAGCCAAAATGCCAAAAATGAGGAAGCAATAATAGTCTGAGCCAAAAGCAAGCAAACAAAATATGATGTGCGTAGTAGGAGTGGTTCAGTGTTGCATGTGGTGGCTTCTTTTTCAGCAGCATGAGTGGTACTACTGTTTTATTCTCTGCATTGCCAAAGGTCATTGAAATATAATTCTCCATAGTGTCCTAAGGTGTAGATTAGAGAAATTAGAATAGAATGGAATGGAATGGAATGGAATGGAATGGAATGGAATGGAATGGAATGGAATGGAGTAGAATAGAATAGAATAGAATAGAATAGAATAGAATAGAATAGAATAGAATAGAATAGAATAGAATAGAATAGAATAGAATAGAATAGAATAGAATAGAATAGAATAGAATAGAATAGAATAGAATAGAATAGATGTCCTAAGGTGTAGATTAGAGAATAGCATAGCATAGCATAGAATAGAATAGAACAGAATAGACGAGGTTGGAAGAGACCTTCAAGATCATCAAGTCCAACCCATCATCCAACACTGTCTAATCAACTAAACCATGCAACCAAGCAATTCTCTATGAAGAATTTCTTCCTAACTTCCAGCCTAAACCTCCCCTGGCATATCTTGAGATTGTGTCCTGTTGTTCTGGTGCTGTTTGCCTGGGTGAGGAGACCAACCCCCACCTGGCTACAACCTCCCTTCAGGTAGTTGTAGACAGCAATAAGGTCTCCTCTGAGCCTCCTCTTCTCCAGGCTAAGCAACTCCAGCTCCCTCAGCCTCTCCTCACAGGGCTGTCCTCCAAACCCCTACCCAGCTTTGTTACCCTTCTCTGGACACATTCCAGCAAGACAAGATCTTTCCTAAACTGAGGGGCACAGAACTGGACACAGGACTCAAGGTGTGGCCTAACCAGGGCTGAGTACAGGGCAGAATGACCTCTCTACTCCTGCTGATCACACTGTTCCTGATACAGACCAGGATGCCATTGGCTGCATGGGCTCATGTTCAGCCTACTGTCAACCAGTACCCCCAGGTCCCTTTCTGCCTGGCTACTCTCCAGCCACTCTGACCCCAGCCTTTAGACGTGCTTAATAAAATTTCTACTACAAGTGAAATACCAAAACATGTTATTCTCATGTGTTTATACCTCTCTAAAGCTTTTACATGGTAGCAACAGGGCAAAGGCAGGTGTTGGTCTTCCTGGTAAGAAAGGAGTAGAAACATTTTTAAAAATATATATCTGGAAAAGCAGTTATAAGCCACACTTAAATCTGATGCTCAAGCAGATCTGTGGTACTGAACCAGATTGAGAACTGTATGCTCAGTCACATTCAGTCAGTATGCCTGCAGGTGTAGGGTACTCGTAGATACGTTCCCAACTGTAGAAGGAAAATTAAATGCAGCAGAATCCATGCATGAGGGAAAATTTGTTATAGATCATTCTTTGTATGGCAGTTTAGGCTGGGTTCCTCCTGTTACTGCCACATAAGTTACACCTTCAGTGTCCCAAGTGTCCAACCCAGTAGGTGTGGACAGGAAACAGCATATTTCATACCCATAAATCCTTCTCCCTGTAAATTCCCTTGAAAAGTCTTTATCTTCCTCTTTCTTCCCTCTCTACTCCGATGGGAGATGCTCTCTATTGGGTAACAGTGGGGGAATATCTCAAGGCCTTTTAGGCCTGGCTAGGCCTAATGCCAGGAGGAGAAGCATGGGGGCAGTCTCAGACCTGGCCAGCCTGAGACTAGTCTAGCAGTGGGCGGGGTGGGGGGGGTGAGGGGGTGGGAGGAAAGAGCCCTGGGGGTTTTGGGTTTACCCTCAGGTGGGGAGAAGGGAAGTGTTGGGAGGCCTTTGGGTGTGCTGTAAGGGACTCTGTATGCTTTGCAATTTCTGTAAAACACCAATTGCTTTTCCATTTAAACTTTCCATCACTTTCCAATCCACCTGTGTGAGTGTAATTCTTTTCAGTATTCAGTATTCAGTTTTGTCCCTCTTGAGGCAATAGAGGATATGTCTGGCCTCAAACCAGGACACCTTATGAGAGGCAAAAACTTTCATGCAGTTGGTTATTATGTGCAAATTATTATTTTTTTTTCAGCATGGATGTGAGTTAATGACTGAGTAGCGAAAGAAATGGTTAATTCTTTTATGAATCCCAGGTGTCATAATGCCACAGAGGCTTTTCATTTTCTCCTTATGATAATGCAGCTAATTAGAGCACTGGCATTTACTGAAGCAAACAAATGCCAGAATACCACATGACAGGATTTTTTTAACAAGAGTGACGCTAAGCTCTTGACTGTCATGATACAGAATATCATCCATTATTTTGTGTCTTACACAACTGCTGAAAGGAGCAGGTTCTCACAAAGAAAAACCTTCATATTTTGCATGAGCATCAAACCTACGAAATGAAATTAATTGGTTGACAAGCTCAGTCAGTTTCACAAGTTACTGATATTTCATGTTACCTTTGGTAGAGGTAGAAATTAGTTTCTCAACCCATTATGACTCTATGTTTGATTAGTGTACAGTTATTAAAATATTAGTGCTGTTCTGGAACTGGGGGAGTGATTCAAATAAGCTTTAATCTTTGTAGACCAAAGAATTCACTCTAGTGACATCAAACCCCTTTGCTACATCTCATTAGAAGAAACCAGTATCTGTAACACAGCTTCAGGTATCAGCAGATATCGGAGACCACAACACTTCTTGGTGAGAGCTGAAGAGACAAGCATACAAAGGCCTGTAGCAATAGGACAAGGGACAATGGCTTTTAATTAGAGAAGAATATATTTGGAGTGGTGTGGTGAAGAGGTTATTAAATTTATGAATATGAAATATGAATTATGAAAATATAATTTTTATTAATTATCAAACTATTAATAACCGATAAATCACCAACTTATATACATGTTCTAGTGCACGTTCGTGAAATAGATTCCACAACTGGCTTAGTGTTATGATTATAATGTAATTGAACTATCTATAAAACCTTTCTATATTCTATATTGCACTTGCAGCCCGCAAAGCCAATCAGATCCTGGGCTGCATCAAGAGAAGTGTGGCTAGCAGGTCGAGGGAGGTGATCCTCCCCCTCTACTCAGCCCTGGTGAGACCCCATCTGGAGTACTGCCTCCAGTTCTGGAGCCCCTATTACAAGAGGGATGTGGAGGTGCTGGAACGTGTCCAGAGAAGGGCCACAAGGATGATCAGAGGGCTGGAGCACCTCTCCTATGAGGACAGACTGAAGGAGTTGGGGCTGTTCAGTCTGCAGAAGAGAAGGCTCCGAGGTGACCTAATTGTGGCCTTCCAGTATCTGAAGGGGGCCTACAGGAAGGCTGGGGAAGGACTTCTCAGGATGTCAGGTAGTAATAGGACTAGGGGGAATGGAATGAAGCTGGAGGTGGGGAGATTCAGGCTAGATGTGAGGAGGAGGTTCTTCACCATGAGAGTGGTGAGACCCTGGAATGGGTTGTCCAGGGAGGTGGTCGAGGCCCCATCCCTGGGGGTGTTTAAGACCAGGCTGGATGAGGCTCTGGCCAGCCTGATGTAGTGTGGGGTGTCCCTGCCCATGGCAGAGGCATTGGAACTAGATCATCCTTGTGGTCCCTTCCAACCCTGAATGAAACTATGAAACTATGAAACTATGTAATGAAGGGTGCAGTTCTGCTGCTTGGCCACTAGATGGAGATTCGGCAGGACGCGGGCGGCTTCTGGCTATACACAGCAATATTATAATCTGTCTATGCCTCAGCGCTTACTCTGCTAGACGCGGATACTTTGAACTGAGTGCTAGTGAATGGAAAGCACGTGGGAGATATTCAATTCCCTTCAGACAACAGGGATCGGTCCTGGTCGGGGTCGGTCAGTGGGGTCGGCCCTCAGAAGTCGGCTTGCACGGCAGGGTGGGACGACGGTGGCCGGTAGGTGGGCTCGAACGATGGAAGCAGGTGAAGCTACGGGGGTCGGCCCAACCACGGCGGCTCTCGGGGCTGATGCAAACAGCCTCAGGGAGAGAATGCGGCTGCGTTAGGCAGCGCATTCTCTTTACCGAGCTCAAAGGAGCAACAGGACTCTCGTAGTGGTCCCGGGTTTGGTGCAGTATAAGCACGAACAATGTTTTGGTTTTCCCTGAGATTCACAGGGTTCAGAGCGGCACTCGGTGGCTTCTCAGAGCGGCACTCGGTGGCATCTCTCCCGCTACGACGGGGCTAAGCGTACGTGGACTCTGTTATCAGTCGAGTCCCTTCTCCCCGGTAACTGGGCAGATCTTACCCTCGGGGGTCAGTCCAGTCCTCCGGTGGCATGATGGGCTCTCCCGATCGGCACGGCTGGCTGCAGCAACGCTGAACTCCTCAGGCTCAGCGAAGGTCCTCCCTCTGGGCTTCTTCAACGATGCAGATGCTTCCAGTATGCGTGCATGTATAACAGAAGCTAACAACAATAAGCTCAATGGTGAAGGCTGCAGCTCGAGAGTTACTCTCTCGAGCAAGCACAGAGACAAAGTCAACGAGGGGGGCAACGTGTTTACCAGCTGGGGTAATATTTATAGATTTCTCGAGGCTGGGCTTGACCAATGGGCACTCTCATAAGCAACTGGCTTCAGCCTATAGAAAGCGTGAAGCTAGAATTATGCCCATACTTGGTGTCAGCACGAGCGCTGCATGCGCTGGGTGCGTGCAAGCCTGGCTAATGCCTTGGCTTTTGTCTCCCTCCAAGGGAAGGGGAACTTGCCCACATGCTGGGACAAGATTCAGTATTGGGGCATAATGTGCCTTCACCACAAGTGGATGTCAGGAATTAGTTCTTTACCATGAGGGTAGTGGAACACTGGAGTGGTTGCATAGGAGGATAGTTGAGGCCCCATCCCTGGAGATACTCAGTATTAGGCTCAACAAGTCTCTGAGTAAGGTTCTCATCTAGTGGAGGATGTCCCTGCTCACTGCATGGCAGGGGCATGGTGGCAGTGGACTAGATGATCTTTGGAGGTCTCTTCCAGCCCAAACCATTCTATGCTTCTATGATATAAGAGCAGGACAACCTGGGTGGAGGAATCAAATGAAAATACAAACCCTGTATCTGGAGAAGCCTGACTTCAACTGTAAGTTAAAGAGCATTATTGTGCTGCGAGCACAGTTATACTACTCATACTCAGCACTTTTTCATTAAGATAACTGTATCCTGTGTTGGAAAAAAAAGATAAAAGTGGAAAATCTAGGTCTGGGTTTTGTTTCTTTGGCCTTTATCAGTTATTAACCTGTCCTAGTTTCCCACTAGTTTCCTTGCACCTGTGCCTTCTTCAGTACAGAGGCATTGTTAATTTTAGTCTGCTCCATCAATATATTTTATTGCCCATTATGTCTTTTCACTAACCATTAATCCCTTCTTTACAAAACTTATTACAAGTAATTATCTCAAAGAGCCTGTAACCTTTATTTGAAGGCTGTTATTTCAAAGTTCAGTTTGATCACTAGGGACCCACCCATTTTCTTTTTCACTTTGTGGGAATCAAAACAACAGTCAGACTTTTTTACCTCCTTTGATTTCAGTAGATATCTGAAAAACATGCTTTTTCCAGGACATGATATGAAGTTACCTGAAGGACAGCCAAGGGCTCAGGTCCAGCCAATATAGATTTAGGAAGGGCAGGTCCTGCCTCTCCAACCTGATCTCCTTCTATGCCCAGGCACCTGCCTGGTGGATGTGGGGAGGCCTGTGGATGTAGTCTACCTGGACTTCAGCAAGGCCTTTGACACCGTCCCCCACAGGAAACTGCTGACTAAGCTGTCAGCTCGTGGCTTGGACTGCAACACTCTGCACTGGGTTAGGAAGTGGCTGGAGGCCAAGCCCAGAGAGTGGTGGTGAATGGTGCCACATCCAGCTGGCGGCCAGTCACCAGTGGCATCCACCAGGGATCAGTGCTAGGCCCCATCCCCTTTAATATCTTCATTGATCTGGATGAGGGGATTGAGACAGTCATCAGCAAATTTGCAGATGACACCAAGTTGGGAGCAGATGTTAGTCATTTAGAGGGTGGAAGGGCTATGCAGAGGGACCTCGACTGACTGGACAGATGGGCGGAGTCCAATGGGATGGCATTCAACAAGTCTAAGTGCCAGGTGCTGCACTTTGGCCACGGCAATCCCATGCAGAGCTACAGGCCGGGGTCAGAGTAGCTGGAGAGGTGCCAAACAGAGAGGGACCTGGGGGTGCTGATTGACAACTGTCTAAACATGAACCAGCAGTGTGCCCAGGTGGCCAGGAGGGCCAATAGTGTCCTGGCCTGCATTAGGAATAGTGTGGCCAGCAGGAGCAGGGAAGTCATAGTGCCCCTGTACTCTGCATTGGTTAGGCCACACCTTGAGTACTGTGTCCAGTTCTGGGCCCCTCAATTTAAGAAGGACATCGAAACACTTGAGCGTGTCCAGAGAAGGGCAACAAGGCTGGTGAGAGGCCTTGAACACAAGCCCTATGAGGAGAGGCTGAGGGAGCTGGGATTGTTTAGCCTGGAGAAGAGGAGGCTCAGGGGTGACCTCATTGCCCTCTACAGCTACCTGAAGGGTGGTTGTAGCCAGGAGGGGGTTGGCCTCTTCTCCCAGGCAGCCAGCACCAGAACGAGGGGACACAGTCTCAGGCTGCGCCAGGGGAAGTTCAGACTCGAGGTGAGGAGGAAGTTCTTCACCGAGCGAGTCATTCGGCATTGGAACGGGTTGCCCAGGGAGGTGGTGGAGTCATCGACCCTGGAGGCATTCAAGGGGAGATTGGACGTGGCACTTGGTGCCATGGTCTAGGCATGGGGTCTGTGTTGATAGGTTGGACTCGATGATCCCCGAGGTCCTTTCCAACCTAAGTGATACTGTGATACTGTGATACTGTGAACTGGCACGCAACAGACCATAGCTGATCATTATGAGCTCTCTTTCTTTCTGGGACAAGATGGTTTAAAGCAAATTGCCAATTAGTAACAGTCCCTGGCATTTTCTTGCTGTCATATCCTGTCCAGGAATTATGGAGGAACACGGTGGTTAGCAGAGGACAAAGATGTACAAGGGAATGACCTAACAAATCATTGGTCTGCCCAGTGGGTTGCATGCCCAATACACAGAAATGGTCCAAGGCAGTGATCAGTGTACTAATGATGACGTAAACTCAGTTTTCCAAAAGATGATTATCATAATGAGAGATTTAGGTGTACTGTTCTGACTTGTAATCACAGATGCTATGCACATATCTAGCTGTTGTCTTGTTCTCTGCCCCCCTCCCCCACCCCAGAAAACATTAAAAATATTGCACAAATGTGATTTATTCAAGCTTACCTAAATGTTTACAGTATAACATCAAAGGAAAAGCTGAACAAGAAAGATTAAAATGCCTCTCTCCCGTCCCACATTTGAAGGGCTGCGTTTCTGCTTCAGTCTAATTTGAGATTATTGAAAAGTATGTTTCATGTTACTTCACATTTATGATAGCAATTACTTTAGTTGTTTTCTGACTCACTTTTTTTTACACATCATTTGATTTAGTCTCTAGAGACAATGATGCTAAATTCCTTCAAACATGGCTTTCTAAATGTTTGAGAATAGCAGATACAAGCAGTACACACTGTGTCTGTGCTATGGAAAAGAGAGCTTGTTTCACCTTGCAGATCTGCATCTGAATGTTCACTGGGCTTCATGTTTGTCTGAGTGCCAGGTACTTCCCTCAAATACTATGATCTCCAGGTTTTACATAGGGAAGGCTGTTGTAAATGGATACCAGTAATTTTGTAGTACTGAGAAGGCCAGAATTAATGGGCTGATTTTGTAGTGTGCCAGTTTTGTAGTTTACTTTCACCACAAAGCTTTCACAGATAAATGAGTGTGACTTTTCCCTGTTTGCTTCATGGTTTTCATATTAAATATCTGAATTTTCCAATGGAAACTGTGGGTGGCATCTAGCAGCTGCGGGACAGACATTGTTCTCAATGGATGTAGCTGAATTTTATGGATACTGCTCTAAAATCCCAAAGCATTTAGCACTGCTGCTGTCTCTTCTGGTTTTCTTTGAACAGCCTTTAAGAATTGCATAAGAGGAATACAGCTGTGCCTTTTTCAACTCTGTATATGAGAGAGCTCTGTATCAGATGGCCAGTCCAACATCTGATCAATGCAACTCAGGATTAATGACTTGCATCCTGGAAGGTACAGAGGTGTGTGGGAGACCAACCAGCCCTAAAAGGCAGTAGCTCCATGCTGAATAGAATAGAATAGAATAGAATAGAATAGAATAGAATAGAATAGAATAGAATAGAATAGAATAGAATAGAATAGAATAGAATAGAATAGAGTAGGAGTAGGAATAGGAATAGGAATAGGAATAGGAATAGGAATAGGAATAGGAATAGGAATAGGAATAGGAATAGGAATAGGAATAGAATTAACCAAGTTGAAAAAGACCTTCAAGATCATCAAGTCCAACCCATCACCCAACACCATTTAATCAACTAAACCATGACACCAAGTGCCTCATCCAGGCTCTTCTTAAACACTTGCAGTCATGGTGACTCCACCACCTCCCTGGGTAGCACATTCCAATGGCCAATCTCTCTTTATGTGAAGACCGTCTTCCTAACATCCAGACTAAACCTCCCCTAATGCAGCCTGAGACTGTGTCCTCTTGTCCTGGTGCTGGTTGCCTGGGAGAAGAGACCAACCCCCACCTGGCTACAACCTCCCTTCAGGCAGTTGTAGAGAGCTATAAGGTCACCTCTGAGCCTTCTCTTCTCCAGACCAAGCAACCCCAGCTCCCTCAGCCTCTCCTCATAGGGTTGTGCTCCAAACCCCTCCCCAGCTTTGTTACCCTTCTCTGGACATGTTCCAGCAAGTCAACATCCTTCTTAAACTGAGGGGTCCAGAACTGTATATAGCACTCAAGGTGTGGCCTGAATAGTGCTGAGTACAGGGGCAGAATGACATCCCTGTTCTTGCTGGCCACACTATTCCTGATGCAGGTCAGGATGGCATTGGCCTTCTTGGCCACCTGGGCACACTGCTGGCTCATGTTCAGTCTACTGTCCACCAATACCCCAGGTCCCTTTCTGCTTGGCTGCTCTTCAGCCACTCTGACCCCAGCCTGTATCTCTGTATGGGGTTGTTGTGGCCAATGTGTAGAACCTGGCACTTAGATGTGTTCAATCTCATGCCCTTGGACTATGCCAATCTATCCAGCCTGTCAAGATCCCTCTGCAAAGCCTCTCCTACCCTCTAACAGCTCAACACCTGCCCTCAGCTTGGTGTCATATGCAAATTTACTGATGATGGACACAACCCCCTCATCTAGAGCATTAATAAAGATTTTCTGTTAGGTGGTTCAGGAAATCTGCCGAAAGGTGAGGATTTTCTATATTAATTTTGCCATAATATTTCACAAGGATGTAGTAGAATATTAATACATTGTGTATATTCATAGGGCTGTGTGAGGGGTTAGCAGTCATGTTGGCTTCTGTCCTCACTTCCTCTAACCTATGCTGAATTCATCATTCATCCTCGTGAATGTTCAGCCCCTTCGTGAATCTCACTGAAGCAAATATGGATGATTTCACAGTTTCCAGAACTTCTGAATAAACTCTAGCAAGAAACCTCTTGTAGCATCTGTTTTTCTTAACCTAAACTTTACAATGTCATAATTTCCATATTCCACTCCAGCTGAACTGAGCTGTTCCATCCATCTGTGCTGGATGACAACAGAGTTTATTTTAATACAGATATTCATTTCCCTATTGGCCTATGTGTAAATATTCACAGAAGTAGCTAGGCAAATGTGTTTGCTCTGTGCAGCACCCTCTGAATGGAGGCTTAGTTGCCATTAAGACACACTGGACTGACAGAAGAGGAGCTGTTTCTCAGTTCTCATTGCAGTTAGAACTATCAAAATACTGTACTAAATGATCTGATGACTGCACCAGATATTTTCTAAAGCACAGAAAAATTAGAGGTAAAATATCAAATGTGTATGTACCTACATATGCATTTATTTGATAGGGGTTGAATTAATGAGGTGGGAATTATAAAAAACAGAGTTATCTTTATTTTCCCCCAAAACCCCACCTCCAAATTAGGTAAAAAAACACTTACTAAATTATTTACAGTTTCTATTTGGTCATGAATTCTACCAGGATGCTTATGGGCAAATTTAGTACAATTTAGAGAATTCAGAAAATGGAAAAGCCTAAGCCACAGAATAGTTTCACCCCACTTATAATCAGAGGCAAGCCAGGAGCCTTTAGGGAAAGCTGCTTTTACTCACAAGGATGGAGCAGGAACTTGGTGATGGTCCCTAGCTCTTCCTCTGGTGGCATGCTGCAGAAACTGCAGGTTTTATAATCCAATTTGTGGATGATGCAGCACAATCCAAAGGAAAAGGACCTGCCAGAATCAAAGTGTCCATAGAAACAGCTGCTACGAGGCAGATCTCTTGAGCAGCAGCACTGCAAGAAAGCCACAGGTTTCACAGTAGGCAGGTCTGGGGAGAAGCCAGGTCCTAGCGGAGTGAGCAAGATGAGGGTGGGAGCCAGAGCAGGAGCCAGAGCGAGGGCAGAAGCAAAAGCAGGAGCACCGGTCACTTTCCAGTCACTCTGTTTATGGTGTTTCTAGACAAATTGTCCAAGGCCAATGTATACTGGATGCGATGCACCCCACTTAATCATAGCTCCTAAACCCAGCGATCCACCCCCACTGATAAGTATCTGTGAGGGACCTCCACCCTGGTGCCATTTACCTGTCCCCATGCAAAGAGGAATAGAATAGACTAGAATTAGAGTAGAATAGAATTAACCAGGTTAGAAAAGACCTTTGAGTTCATCAAGTCCCACCTATCATCCAACACCATCTAATCAATTAAACCATGGCAACAAGCATTCTATCCAGTCTCTCCCCAAACACCTCCATTGATGGTAACTCCACCACCTCCCTGGGCAGCCCATTACAATGGCCAATCACTCTTTCTATGAAGAACTTCTTCCTAACATCCAGCTTAAGAAGGCAACTTCACACCTTGGAAGACAGTTTTGTGCCTTTGCCTTTTCCCTTTCTAACCTCAACTGATGGAGATGGGGGAAGGGATGTTTGTAGCATACACACACACCTATGTGTATATATATTAGAATAGGCTGTATATATACAACCCAAATACAAATGTGTAGCCACAATATTATTTTAAGTAACTTGCCGTGCATCCTCTCTTTACATTAAGAAGTAATGGGGCTGTCCCTATTGCTGACTATGTGCATGTTAATAGACGAGAGATATATAAACCACATAATGCCTTCAAGATAGGGATGAACAATCCTGAACTGACTTTGCTTCAATGTGTTAAAGACCTTCACTGAAAATTAGCCTTACTCATTAAATATTGTCAGGGTTCTCAGAGAATATACATTCATCATGGGAACTTCAGAGTTAATACCCAAGCTAGTTTTAGAGCCAGCTTAAGCATGTCCTTCCTGCTGGTACCCTAGAAATAACTGGACTTATCATGCTGTGAGTTGTCTAATACTACCTTTGCCCAGTTCTTTATACTGTAGATTAAATCAGACAGATATTATAGCTCTTACACTCAGAAGCAGAAAGTCTACTTGGTGTATTATGTGGTTGGAATAATGCAAGCAAATCCAACTCTTTTCAAAGCATCTGTGAGTATTTGGTTAGAAAAGTCTTTTGAACAAAGTGGGGCACTTGCAGAAAATAAGATAGAAGGAGATGTGAATTTAAATACAAACTAAAATAACCATGGAGGAAACATAAAAGGATAAAAAATTATTAGGGTTATCCCAATCGTACATAATCTTAATTTTTAAGTACACATTAAATTAGTTTCTATTCACACTTCCTGGTTTCCAGCAAAATTTGGATTAAAATGCTTTATAATAAAGGAATATTTTTTCAGCTGTAGTGGAAAGTTAAATACACATTTATTGAACAACTTTCTAAATGATGGTAAGAATGGCATTAACATGACAATGATATTCTGACTGAGATGTTTCCATAGAGAAGAAAGAAAGAAATGAATTAACAGGAAAAATATGATGAAGAAGGAGGAAAGCTGAACTATCTGCCTCTGCATTTTCTTCCACACTTACACAAATACAAATTTCTTAAGTCTTATATCCCCTCTAGATTTTACTCAGAATCTCTCAGTCCACAGTGACTCAGTAAACCAGTGCTTGTCTATTTATTTTACTTCATCCGGTTTATTGGTGCAGTCAGTAAAAGTATACTGTTGGAGGGCATTTGGGAACCTGTCCTGGTTTATGTCCTAAATTAGGAAAGAAGTGATTTGTGTGTGATCTCTGTGTGAACTGGTGGGAGGAGAAAGAGAAGACACTGTCTTTGCCTTTTCTCTTGCTGTGGCAATACAAACACCATTTTTTGTTGCTCACCTTCTACTATTAACACGTATGAATAAATGAGGCACTCTTTTGGAAGACATGTAAATATGGAGAACTTCACAAAATGCCTGAGAAGAGTGCGTGTGTGAAATGTTTGTTCCTGGTATCTGCTAACACCACAACACAAGTATGCTATCTATCCAGTGAACTGCAGTGGAATTGCCTCTCTAAATTTCCCTTGTCAGAGTTCAGGAGCAGATGCACAAAAGCAGCACTTTTGGGAGGCACTTGAGCCTTGAGTAGTTGGCAAGTGAGGGAAGGGGAAACTCATTTCCCTACTTCAGCATTCTGTGACATGATGGTTTATCCTACCTTTCTGTTATCAAAATAGAACACATCTTGTAACATTCTATTGTTGAGAGTACATTTTGTGTCTCTTGACAGGTTTTAACAACTCTTTTTTTTTCTGAATGTGAAGTTCATTTTGGTTTATGCCATATCTATATAATTTTAATCTTCTCTATCCAAGACAAGATCTCTTCATAGAACACCAAAGAAGATGTAGCCATAAAATCCAGGCCTAAAATACTTGCAGCTTGTTACAGTTTGAGCTGGGTGCCCCCCTGCAGTGTTTACTTCCTGTGTCCAGAAATCCAGCCCAGGGGTGGACACAGGAAATTATGTAGTATTTCATACCACAATCCTTTGCACCACTATAAGATCCAGTGCGGAGTCTAGCACTATCTCTTTTCTTACTCCTCCGTCAGCCGGTAACTGGGGAGATGTCTCCTGGCTTTGGGCCTGGCTAGGCCCAAGGCCACAGGGGGATGGGCAGTCTCAGATCTGGCCAGCTGAGACTAGCCTAGCAGTGGGAGGGGGAAGAAGGAGCCCTGGGGGTCTTGGGTGTACCCTCAGGTAGGGATGGGATCTCTCTGGGTCTGCTTTGGGATTTTTCTTTATCACTGTGCTTTTGCTTTTCTGTAAAAGTTCACTGCTTTCTATTTAAACTTTCCATCACTTTTGCAATCCGTTTGTCTGAGTGTTTATTGTTGCCAGGGGTGGGGAAGGGGGCTGCCTCAACCCAGCACATTCTTGGTAGCAGAGGATGGTTAAGGCAGGCAGAGGACCTGCCCCCAACCCCTTTACATTCTTGGCGAGCCAGGCAGGAGAAGGAGTTGGTTATTGTGGCTACTCTGCAGATCGGATTGCAAAAGATAAGAGAGTTTAAATTTAGTTCTGGGCGTCGTTTTGGTTTTTTGGCAGTTGGGGGCTCGTGTTGTTGTTGGGGCGACTGTGTTAAGTTCTTGTGGATTGCAGGGGGACTCCTGGCGCGTGACCGGTGGCACAGAGTCCCTCCTGCTATTTTCAAGCAGGGGTGGTTCTTAACCATCGGAATGGGGGCACCACTTGAGAATGCGGGATCTGCCCTTCCCCCACCTTTATTCTCTGCGGAGCGGTAAAAGCGGCAGGGAGTGAAGTGGGGGAGGAGCAGCGGCGAGCAGATCAAAGTCAGGTCTGTTCTCGCTGCGGAGTAGGGCCAGCCGCGGCGAGCGGGCGAGCTCGGCTCCCTATGGGCGAACGGGGACTCCAGCTGAAAGCTGTTCTCAAGGGCCCTGAGGACTTGATCATGGCTTTTGCTGGAGGAGACGTTTGAATGCCCGAGGGGTGGAGGCGATTTTGATTCTGTACCGCGGCGGCAGAGGTGGGCGGAGCCCTGCTGTGTGCTCGGGCGGCAGCGGGACCGGCCGTGCGCTCGGAGCGGCGGCGGCGGTCCCCAGCCGTCCACTTGAGCTGTGGTGGCGGCGGGACCGGCCGTGCGCTCGGAGCGGCGACGGCGGTCCTGGCCGTGTGCTCGGGCTGCGGCGGTGGTGAGCACAGCAGTGCGCTCGGAGCGGCGGCGGTGAGCACGGCCGTGCGCTCGGGCTGCGGCGGGGCCGACCCTAGTCTCTTCCCCAACTTTTTCGGACGAGTTCCGAAAATGGCGCCAAGCACCTGGCTCCACCTCCCTTCTTCTCACTAGGTTGTGGTGCAACCCCTCCCTCCGCCAGGGGAGGTTAAGTTGTTGGATGCTGTCACGTTTTGGTACGCGAACGCCTAGCGGAAAGGCGGTGTACCGTGACATGCATCTGTAGAGCCTCGGGCCGCGGCTGGAAGCGGTCAGCACTGGCCTTGGGATAGGTCCGTGCAGGGTTATGAAAGGCTCAGCGTGCTGTTTTCCTGGAGGGATGGAGAAGCAGTTAGAGCCTGATTGTTCTGACTGGCTTGCCCCAGGGGTGGAAATATGCCGCTGAGTAAATAGAGATGGGAATAAAGGTTTGGTTGAGAAGTTGTGAGGTTCCTTCCAGGTGACCAGGATGTCCAACAGATCCATGAAGAGCTTGCACCACGGAAGAGTGAACTCTGCATCGCTGAGAGGTTCTACTAGATGAGGGAAGAAGAACTGGAATGGACTGACACTAGAGCCTGAATGAGAGACTGTTTGGGTGGACGCCCAGATGAAGATATGGACTTCGCCGAACATGTCAGCAGAAGATTTCTGATTTAATGATATGTTTGGGTGCAAAGATTATGGTATGAAATAAGGGGTGGCATGTTACAGTTTGAGCTGGGTGCCCCCCTGCAGTGTTTACTTCCTGTGTCCAGAAATCCAGCCCAGGGGTGGACACAGGAAATTATGTAGTATTTCATACCACAATCCTTTGCACCACTATAAGATCCAGTGCGGAGTCTAGCACTATCTCTTTTCTTACTCCTCTGTCAGCCGGTAACTGGGGAGATGTCTCCTGGCTTTGGGCCTGGCTAGGCCCAAGGCCACTGGGGGATGGGCAGTCTCAGATCTGGCCAGCTGAGACTAGCCTAGCAGTGGGAGGGGGAAGAAGGAGCCCTGGGGGTCTTGGGTGTACCCTCAGGTAGGGATGGGATCTCTCTGGGTCTGCTTTGGGATTTTTCTTTATCACTGTGCTTTTGCTTTTCTGTAAAAGTTCACTGCTTTCTATTTAAACTTTCCATCACTTTTGCAATCCGTTTGTCTGAGTGTTTATTGTTGCCAGGGGTGGGGAAGGGGGTTGCCTCAACCCAGCACATTCTTGGTAGCAGAGGATGGTTAAGGCGGGCAGAGGACCTGCCCCCAACCCCTTTACACAGCTAAAAAAAATAAACAAAGCTAAACAAAATCTAGCATTAATTTCAATATGTAAGAGATGGAATCAGTGATGGATTCAAGCATAAGCAACTGCTTAGAGCACCACACTGTGTGTCAGCTCTGGATTTTGCAGATTCCTGCACAGGAGAAATGTAGAGGTGGTTTGAATGATTCTCAAGCTGTGCCAGGGGAAGTTTAGGCTCGAGGTGAGGAGAAAGTTCTTCACCAAGAGAGTCATCAGTCATTGGAATGGGCTGCCCAGGGAGGTGGTGGAGTCACCATCCCTGGAGGTGTTCAAGATTGGATGTGGCACTTGGTGTCACAGTGCCATGTCATGAGGTCTGTGGTGACAGGTTGGACTTGATGTTCCTCGAGGTCTCTTCCAACCTTAGTGATACTATGATACTGTGATACTGTTAAAAGTGAAGGTTCAGTTTATGTTTTGGAGAAAGGCAGTTCTGTTCTTCTATTACAGAAATGCAGTAGCCTATGGATCAGAAGGTGAAAATAGCACCTGAAGCTGATGATTTGGTTAGTTTCCCTTTATATTGGCATAGTAGGAATGCTAAAGGAGTAATGCTTCCCTTTATGTAGCCTCATAGACAGGTCCGGTTTACTGTTTAAATGGAAGAGAGGGAAAAAAAGGTTGAAATTTAAATATATAGCTCTCCTGGAAATTTACTGAAATCCTCTGGTAGCTCAAATCTGAAACAGATGTTGACATGGGCTTGAATGGCAGTCATTAAACAGCTGTCCAAGGAAGAAATTGTTCATCCTCTGCTGCCAAAGTAAGAACCCAACTAAAAGAAATGCAAGCAGACAAGACTGACATTTTGAAAAATAAACACTGATCAAAAATACTGAATGAACTCAATTTATTTTGATTTTATAGACTATGGTAGTCTTGAAAGAAAAATGGAAGAGTTTTAAAATTAATGATCTTTATATAATATTTTGCTGAAGTGGTAAAATTTTTCACATGGAGATGTTAAATATAATTAAATATAATTATTATAATATTAGAATATAATACTATAATTTAATAATACAATAATTATAATTGAACTGTCTGAAAAATGAATGCAATTCAAGAAAACACCATGGTTTTCAACTGAAATGGGCATGAAGAGTATTTCAGATGGCATGGCTAGGTATTCTTTGTCACAATTGTGTTCATCTGCATTCTCTGAATAAACACACATCCTGCTAGAAACTAAGCCCATTTTAATATCTACCTTCTGATGGAAGAATTTTAGTGAATCAAGCTTGGCTTCTCTCTTATTACTCTTCTGCTAACTCCCCTATTACTCTTCTGCTAACTCCCTTATTACTCTTCTGCTAACTCCCTTATTACTCTTCTGCAGACACAAATCATTCTATCAAGCTTAGGTCATTAATCCCACTTTATAGGTGAGGAAATGGTTATATTCGATCAGTAACTTTTTTGCCAACCCTGAAGTGCTCCAGAATTCTAAAGCTTAATCTTATTTATTAGTTACCATTTTCTCTATGAATGAATCCTTCCTCTTTTCTGCATATATTCAAAGGTTGATTTTTTTCTGACTACTTTTGTCACTGATTATCCCTTAAGAATCAAGAAAACTGGTTACCAAGGTGCCCTTTTCTTTTCTTTTTCTGTTCTTTTTCTTTTTTTTTTTTTCCAAAGCTGATTGCATTTATTCCATGTGATGTGGGTTATTGCTACTTGCTAAACAGCAAATCACTTTTAAAGCAGGATGTATCTTCTTCTTGTTACTGGGGACACACAACTGAAATGTGGCATGCCTGTGAGAGATTTACAAGTTGTTCTAAGAAGAAAATAAACAGTCCTTGTAAATTTGGGTGCACTACCTGCAAGGCTCCTTCTGGGGAAGAGATTGCAGGAGAAAGGGGCTTCTGTTTATTTCCCCTTCCTTAATTTTTTTTTCCTTCCATGGCACTTGGGTGAAGCCGTGGTCATCTTAAGATGTTTTTGTCTTCCTTATCATATTTTGTAACACATTTTTTCAGAGTGAATTCTCTGCTCATTATTTTATGTGATTTAAGATGAGCCCCTGAATTATAAAATATCCTTCCTAGGAAAGTTTCCCTAGGATGAAATTTATGAGCTGTGAACTTCCACTTGATCTCCAGCCATTGCTGTGGAGAAACTAACCCAGGTGGCTGTTAATGGAAATACATGTTAATGGAAATGTTAAATACATGTTAATGGAAATAGCATGTAATTTACTTTTGGCTTAGTAATACTAACATGTGTGTGTGGCATAGAGAAATAATTATGTGACCAGGCCCTAATACTTCTGGCATTTACTGGGACATCAAATGAATCTCAAGGGAGCTTTTCCAGAAACTAAAATATCATTGTTTATGAGCATAACCTCAAAATAACTCCTTAGAACAGTAAATGGGACGTAGCTAATGCTGCCATTTACTATTTCCCTGTTCTGTAGAGATTGCAACACATAAAATCCCATTGCCAAACATTTTATGGTACCTTAGGACCAGTTTTAGTAGGCAGCCAAAAAAAATAAAAAAAAGTCCTGTAATGCAAGAAGGTTTGATAGCGAGTAACAGAGGCTTCTGCTTTTGGGTTGGTCAAAAGAATTTAGAACAGCATAGCATAGCATAGCATAGCATAGCATAGCATAGCATAGCATAGCATAGCATAGCATAGACCAGACCAGGTTGGAAAAGACCTTAAAGATCATTGCATCCAACCTATCATCCAACGCCACCTAATCAACTAAACCATGCAACCAAGCACCCTATCAAGTCTCCTTCTAAACACCTCCAATGATGGCGACTGTACCACCTCCTTGGGCAGCACATTCCAATGAGCAATCACTCTCTCTCTGTAGAACTTCTTCCTAACATCCAGTCTGAACTTCCCCTGGCACAGCTTGAGACTGCATCCTCTTGTTCTGGTGCTGGTTGTCTGGGAGAAGAGACCAACTTCCACCTGTCTACAACCTCCCTTCAGGTAGTTGTAAACAGCAATAAGGTCTCCCCTGAGCCTTCTCTTCTCCAGGTTAAGCAACCCCAGCTCCCTCAACCTCTTCTCACAGGGCTGTGCTCCAAACCCCTCACCAACTTTTTTGCCCTTCTCTGGACACGTTCCAGCAAGTCAACATCTTTCTTAAACTGAGGGGCCCAGAACTGGACACAGGACTCGAGAACTGGAAATTAAATGTGAATGTATTGACTGTAGTTCCTGTACTGGCTAAAAAGAGAGACTGAATGCCCTAAAGTCTTTCTCTCCTTTAGAATTGTTACTGGAGAGCCAAAAATATAAGATGAAAGACTGCACAATCTGGCTCAAATTGATGGCAATTAGTTTGCTGCTGGAAAGACATCAAAAATTGTATTTTTAAAAATTATTTATAATTGGCATTCACCATGATACTTAGATCTGTAGTGATTCAATGAAATTACTTTCTGCTAGGTGCTGTACACAGATTGTAAAGTCTTGAGCTGGAAAAATACCAAGAGATAAGAAATACAGAATGATGAGATCATACTGAGTTGTGTTAGCCTATGGGAAGAAATAATTTTCAATATTTCAGGTCCATGCCTTTAAGGTTATGACATTTAAAAATGTAAGTGAAGTTGTCATTTGTTCTGGTTTGCAAATGGCTATCTAACAGAAGTGATGACAGACAGTTGGGCAGGCAGACAATTCAAGCAGTTAAACTCCTCTCTCCTGAGTCCCACTTCAGTTTCTCCCACAGAAAGAGTATATTCTACCTGCTTTACACGAAGTTATCTGCAGAGACATGTAGTTGTACAAACATGAGTGACACTTTTTAACCTCATACATGCAGTGTAATCACCTGGTGCATTACACACACTCTCAAGAATTCAAGGCATTGAAACGTATTTACACCATACAAGAAACACAAATAATTCATAGGTGTCAGAGACATGGTTTAGATGATGCCAGCCAAGGAGCTAATATTTGCGCAGTCATTTATCTGGTGTGGGTTACTACCTTGGATCTCTTACTTGCAGCTTAGAGTGTGATGTTTGTTACTGTAACATACTCAGGTGTGTCATAAATTACACACAGTTAATTCTATTCTATTCTATTCTATTCTATTCTATTCTATTCTATTCTATTCTATTCTATTCTATTCTATTCTATTCTATTCTGTCCCACAACACAAGCTAAAAGCAGTACAATGTGGGCTGTTATCATTCACTGAATCTTAATTTTCATTTGGCTTTTTAACCTGTGTTAAAAGCATTAGGACTGGAATACGCAATCAATTTCTCAAGCAACTCATCTTTCTGGAGATAACTCAAGAATGTACTATTTTTCAAGTAAGAAACAACCTTCATCATTCTTATGGTCCAGGAACATCAAACAAGAGACTTGCAGGTGGAGAAAATATGTAAGATATAAGAATATGGCTAAAAGAAAAAAAAGGAGATAGAGGTAAGAAAGAATGTAAGTTTCCACTGCATGATTTTTGAGTTGTCTTCTCTCAGAAGAGAACTTATTTCTCAAGCCCATAAATATTCATTTAAGATTTATCAAATACCTAAAGATTTTTCTGAATCACATCACAAAATTGGTAGCCTGCTTGAGGCATATTTCCTTCTTGCAGGTAAATGTTTTTTTCTTAGTTTGCCAAAAGCAATCCATCTCTTCCAGCCTTGCTATTCTATCTCCTTCAGAAGCTGTTCACCTTAGGAAATGCAAAAAGCAGGAACAGTTTCAATAAGTTTTGGTACTTAATTATAATTTTGTGTGGTTTATACTTTACATATTAAAACAAATATCACTTCCAGATTAGAACAAAAATAACACTTAGGCTAAGAATGTGAAATTTGTTTATGGGAGGTGTTTATGGGAAATTTCTTTAAGAATAGAATAGAATAGAATAGACCAGGTTGGAAGAGACCTTCGAGATCATTGTGTCCAACCCATCAACCAATCAACCCCACCGAAACAACTAAACCATGGCACCAAGCATCCCATCACGTCTGCTCCTGAAAACCTCCAATGATGGTGACTCCACCATCTCCCCAGGCAGCCCATTCCAATGGCAATCACTCTCTCTATATAGAACTTCTTCCTAACATCCAACCTAAACCTCCCCTGTCGCAGCCTGAGACTGTGTCCTCTTGTTCTGGTGCTGGCTGCCTGGGAGAAGAGACCAACATCCGCCTGTCTACAACCTCCCTTCAGGTAGTAGTAGAGATCAATTAGGTCACCCCTGAGTCTCCTCCTCTCCAGGCTAAACAACCCCAGCTCCCTCAGTCTCTCCTCATAGGGCTTGTGTCCAAACCCCTCACCAACTTTGTTGTGCTTCTCTGGACTCATTCCAGCAAGTCAACATCCTTCCTAAACTGAGGGGCCCAGAACTGGACACAGTACTCAAGGTGTGGCCTAACCAGTGCAGTGTCCAGGGGCAGAATGACCTCCCTGCTCCTGCTGGCCACACTGTTCCTGATGCAGGCCAGGATGCCATTGGCCCTCCTGGCCACCTGGGCACACTGCAGGCTCATGTTCAGCCTACCATCGACCAGTACCCCCAGGTCCCTCTCTGCCTGGCAGCTCTTCAGCCACTCTAATCCCAGCCTGTAGCACTGCATGGGGTTGTTATGGCCAATGTGCAGAACCCGGCACTTGGATGTATTCAATCTCATGCTGTTGGATTCTGCCCATCTGTCCAGCCTGTCAAGGTCCCTCTGCAAAGCCTCTCTACCCCCTAGCAGATCAACTCCTGCCCCCAGCTTGGTGTCGTCCGCAAATTTACTGATGATGGACTCAATGCCCTCATCCAGATCATCAATAAAGATGTTGAAGAGCACAGGGCCCAGCACTGATCCCTGGGGCACACCATTAGTGACTGGCCACCAGCTGGATGTGGCACCATTCACCACCACTCTCTGGGCTAAGAATCGCAAAAGCACCAATGTGGTGTAAAGATTTCATTGTGATTGCAATTGTCCATTTTAAAGTGAACTCTTATTTCATTCATGGAGTATTTCTGCTGGAGCAAAGCCAGAGATCAGATAAGAAAGTAGTCTGGAGGCAAAATGTGAAAGCAATATTATGGAAATAAAAACACTGATAAAATATTTTAAGCAGAAAATGCAAGAATCAACCTCACAGTGGGATGTTGAGTGAAATGGTTTTATGCAGCTTTGGAAATACTTAGCTTAGTTGCATGTTTTTGCTGTATTTTTTTTTTTAATTATTATTATTATTATTGATGCTACAATAATCTCTTTAGACTGATAAGAGCTAGGGACAATCACAACTAGCAGAAGGCATTCATCAAGTGGAGGAAGAGTGTTGCCTGGTGGCATGGAGGGGGAGAGCATTTTTTTTTTAAGTAGAGATTTGCTTTCTGTTCCTAGCTATAAATCTTCATCTGAATCTCACTGAGTCTGAGAGATGATTTACGCTTACTTTTTCAAAGCTGCTCTAATTTTCAGTTCTCCTACATAGGGCAAAGTGCATAGCACATCGCATGGGCTATGCTTTTGCTGCCCCAATGTACTTCTCCACCCAGCTATTAGAGGGGCAGTGTTCCTCTCCCCTGTTCAGGGGGTTATTGGGTGATGAATGAAGGCAGGAACTCTACTGCTGTATAGAAATGTGACTCCAGAGAATCTCAGAACTCCTCCCAGAAGTCTCTTATTGTAGTGTGGTAGAATCTTCAGCATTACAGAGTCTTAGAGTTCCACTTACAGAAGAAGTCCCAGAAGCCCTTAACAGATAAAGCAGCTAACAGAAGTCCCAAGCATATCCCTAGCAGCATCCCTACACTGAAGCCCTAGCCAAATGGAGTAGCATACTAACAGAAACAGGAGTTTCTAGCAGCCCTAAACTCCCCAAGACACTCTATTGCTCTCAGTAGCTCTTTATATCCTCTTTCTTATCAATCACCAAACAAATAAAACCCAACCACATACATAAGCTCAAATCTTTTCCCAATAAGAGGTACCAGTATGTCAAGGAGGTGGCTTCTGCAGAATGTTCCAATCAAAGGGTGCCAATGTGAGGATGTTGTTCTTGGCAGAAGTGGAATGTTATTGTTTTGCTTTTTGCATCATGAAATTGGTCAGCTAAGGAATCATGCACTCTGCACATGTCTAGCAGCTGCCCTCAGAACAGTGGCTGCAACAGGGCAGGGCTCATGGTCAGCCATGGTACCTGGTTGAAAAAGCACCCCACCTCATTCGATAAACCTGATGCCAGGCCAGTGAATTAACATGAAACATGAATTCAATAGCTACAGCCATATTTGTGCTGTCTTGATGACGTGTTAGCAGCAGGCCTGAAGGCTGCTCTTGGCATGGCCCACACAGCTGGACCAGCTGTGCTGCTCTGCTCCACACCACCCCACACTATGCACACTTTCTGCCAGCTGTCCATTCCCCAGGTCCTGCCAGCACGCTGCTCTGCTCCACACTGTCTGCAATGCCCAGATGACTCCACTAGCCCTTCACTGATACATTTCTACCACTGCCATGGAAACCCCCTCTTTTCAAAATGTGGTTCTGCCAACTTGGGATTGTTCCCATGATAAATCTACAAGCTGAATGCAAGGAATGGTAATATCACTTCCTTTACTCTCTCTCTGCATCTCTCTCTCTCCCTTTCTCTCACTTTCTTCTTCTCTCTCTCCCTCTCTTCCGCTCTCTCTCCATTTCCTTCCTCTTTTCCTTGCCATTTTCCCTCTGCTTGGGCCCAATATAATAAACCAGATTCATCAGCCATGTGGCATTGGTTCACCTTTATTTACTCCAATCTTAGCATAACCCCTCCAGCTGACCAGGATTGCTACAGGATAACTGGGCTGTGACAGGTTGCTTCTTGCCAAGCTTATGGTTCTATATTCTTAAGCAAGTCGTAAGGACAGATCTGAAGTCAGGTATTGCACTGGCAGATAGTAAGAAAGGTGGCATTGCTGAAACAAGTGTCTGACTTCAGTTATATCACAGAACATTCTTAATAACCTAGGGTGACTATGCAATGGTTGGTTTAGAGCTACTACAGAAGCAAATTCTTCATTCCATTTGTACTGAGTCCCAAGGATATATAAGGATGAAGTCAGAGGTCAGGTTTCAAAGAAACATCAGAAAGGAGGAATAAACGTAACATCAGTACATAGGTTAGTGCATGGAAACCTGTTGTTACAAAATTCAAAGAGATAAAGGGAGCTTCACTTAGCTCCACAGGTGGTCTTAAAGTCTTGAATTTAGCAAAACCTTTCATCCACGTGTGATGGGTTATGCCCATCCTAGAAGCAGGGGGGAAGGCTTGTAAGAGTTTTTGCCCTCCCTGAAGGGTGTTTTCCACCTGGGAAACTGACTTAGTCTGTTCCACTTTCCCCCCACCCCTGTCCAGTAGGGGTATAAAGGGGAGGACATTGCAGCCATTGCTCTCTTCCTTCTGCCTCAGAGAGACAAAAGAGAGTTGCTGCTGGCTTGCTGCTTCTCTGCCGTGTGGTCCTCCCTGCTGCTTCCACACTTTGCAATAGACTGGCTTTGTATTTCATATTTCTTTCTTTTCCCATCCATCCTTGTTCCCTACCCTTGTGAATCCTGCCTGTTATTGCTACATATATATTTACATACACTGTTTAAAGAAAATTCATTACCTCTCTACTTCCAAGCTGAACCCAAATAATTTCTTGGTGGATTTCCTCCTTCCCTTTCTTTTCCTCTCTGTTGGGAAAGAGGAGGGGGGAGCTGGGGAGGCATTCTCAGCCTGGCCCCCGTCTGAGCTCTTAAGCCCCAGTTAAGGCTCAAACCACCACACCACCATTGTGTGGAACTGTCGAAAGGCCTGTTTGACTAGTTGGTCATTTTATGAGTGGGTGATTTTCACAGGTTTGTTGAGTCACTGCTGGATACCAAATAAGGAGCAAGCTTGTTAGAACCTACAAGAAAGACAATGACTGGATCTAAAAAGTGGCATAGATCTACTTGCCACTTTGTAGGCAAAAGATGTCAACCCACACATGTGAAGTCTGGAGATTGTTTAGAAGTGTATTCATGGCTACTGATACTACAAGGTCTTAGATAAAATTGAGGATTGAATTTATATCTTAGATGAGGAGAAGGTGATAAGAAATTGTTGATTCGGTAATATAAGTTGCCAGAAGTGGCTAGCACATATTGACATGGATGAAAGAGTATTACTAATTTCTCTCTTTTTGCTAGAGCCACTGTCTAACAAAGAGGTTTAAAATTAGGGAATCATTAATCACAGCACAAATCAGTTGATGATGGGTGCAGCACAGATGTGGAGATTGAGATTATACTTTCATCTAGAAGTCATTGATCACCTTTCATGAAGAGTAAGAGTTAAAATAGGAGTTAAACTATGGTAAAACATAATCTAACATGGAGTAGACAGCTATGAAGATTTGCTGTTCTTCCTCTCTCCTCTTTTCAGCTTCCATGAAATATTTTGCAAATTGCCGTTTAGGTTAGGAATAAATTCTCCAACACAAATGGAAGATTTTCACACATAGTATCATAGTATCAGTCAAGGTTGAAAGGGACCACAAGAATCACCTAGTTCCACCCCCCCTGCCATGGGCAGGGACACCCCACACTAGATCAGCCTGGCCAGAGCCTCAACCAGCCTGCTCTTAAACACCACCAGGGACAGGGCCTCAACCACCTTCCTGGACAACCCATTCCAGGGCTTCACCACCCTCATGGTGAAGAACCTCCTCCTCACATCCAGCCTGAATCTCCCCACCTCCAGCTTCATTCCATTCCCCCTAGTCCTATCACTAGCTGAGATCCTGAGAAGTCCCTCCCCAGCCTTCTTGTAGGCCCCCTTCAGATACTGGAAGGCCACATGAGATGTTACTTTCAGGTATGTGATACTGCCTCAAACATGCAGGCATTGGGTATAACCTTCCTGCATGAAGCAGACAGATTTATTTTTTTTTTTTACTTTATGTGTGATTACCTGAGAAAAATATTCACTTTCCCACTTTCTGACTTTCTATCTTTCAGTCCAGGTTAAAACATACACACACATAAAAAAAAAAAAAAAAAAAAAAAGTGGGGAGAAAAAAATGTTTACAGTATTTTCCTAGGAAAACATTGAAGTTTATCCCACATCAGAAGATTAACCCCATTTGTATTTTAGTAACTGCATTCTAGTATAACGTGACATAGAACTGCATGCAACAGATAGACAGAGCTACCAAAATCATTGCAAGTTTTTCAGACTCTGTAAACCAATGTATCTGCAGTAATGTTTACTGATCCATTTTAATTCAAAGTATTTTAAATTATATATATACACATATATACAATTACATATATACATATATACACACATATACATATATCTACATCTCTCTCTCCCTCTCTCTCTATATATATATGACCTTGGGTTTTTGTTTTGTTTTGTTCAGGGTATTTCTTTTGTATTGGCAAAGATTCCGAAACCTCTAACATAAAAGTTAGTTGATCTCCACTAGTAGAAATGCTTTTGCTGTGCTTTCAGGCTGGTAGGATTTATTACACAGTAAAGGAAGGACCAAGCAGTTACTGAGTTCTCTCTTAAAGTGAATTACTTGTGCCTTTGTTAACATCTGTTCACAGCTGATCATTTGCTCATGGGAATAAAGGCAGATGATCTTTCATACTCACTGTGCTTGGTGCTAGGATTAGCTTTGTGCCTAAGGACGATACAGGAATTGAAACAAATATTTGCTGTGTCCAATACTGTTCATCATCTTTCCCTGGAACTGCTGCCATAAGACTGAAAGCAGAAGCAGAAATATCTTTTTCTAATGGGTAAATTTTCCAGCTGGTGCAACAAATTGTAGAATCATAGAATTATGGACCAAGGATCACCTGGACCTGCCTTTCTTAGTAAAAGTGTGATGTAGATAAGATGGCCCAGCAACTTGTGCCTCTGAATCTTAAACTTAGGGACTTCATCACTTCTGTGGGGACATTATTCAGTTAATGATTGTTCTGATGGTGAAAAATTTTACTCTTGTGTCTGATCATATTTTCCTCAAAAGTAACTTGTGCCCATTATCCCTCATCTTCTTCATGTGACTGCTTTTACAAAGGGAGTTTTGTAGCCATGCTTTGAATAGAAAATCATGGTGAGAAAGTCTCCCCATAGTCTTCTTTTCTTAAGAATAAACAAATCCAGTTCTATCATTCTCTCTTCATGTGGCAGCTCTTTCATGATCCTTTTCTGGACCACTTCAGCCTGTCCACATCTTTCTGTATAGCGGAACCAAAATTGTATTGCAGGTGTGGCCTGACAAGCTGGTCCCACAGCACTGAACTCTACAGTTGGTTCAAGACCAGACTGAAGTGGTTCAACCCCTCATACTTCATTTGTTACTGATAATTAGAGAAGCTGGAGAAGATTAAGTAATATTAGCAGCAGTAGGAGTGGTGCAGAGGTCTACTGTGAATATAGAATTGGATGCAGGTTTCTACAGGACCAGTGCAGGGGAACACTGCATCTGTTTTGTCATTGTGTTGGTTTGAGCCTTAACTGGGGCTTAAAAGCTCAAATGGGGGCATGGCTGAGAATCCTCTTCCCCAACAGAGAGAGAAAAGGAAGGGAGAGGAGCAAATCCACCAAGAAATAATTTGGGTTCAGCTTGGAAGTAGAGAGGCAAAGAATTTTAGAATTTTTCTTTAAACAGTGTGTGTATATATGTGTGTATATATATATATACACATGCACATATATATGTACTTATGTAACAATGACAGGCACAGTTCACAAGGGTGAGGAACAAGGATGGATGGGAGAAGGAAAAGAAGAGGGAAAATAAATGTGAGATACAGAACCAGTCCTTTGCAAAGTGTGGAAGCAACAGGAAAGAGAGCAATGGCTGCAATTCTCCTCCCTCTTATACCACTGCTGGACAAGGAGGGGGGAAAGTGGGACAGACCAGATCAGCTTTCCAGGGGAGAAAACATCCCCCCCCCCAGGGAGGGCAAAAAAACTCTCACAAGCCCTCCACCCTCCCTGTTGTTGTTTTTTTTTTTTTTTTCTAGGATGGGCATAGCCCACCACAGTCATTAATTCAATAACATGGAAGTTGACATTTTACCAGGGCTGCTGTGTCAGACACACAGAGCGTGTGATATTTCTCATCACAGTGCTCATGTGGGTCTGCATTCCAGGATGGAGGAAGAAGTCACAAAATCTTCTCTTGGTTTGGGATTTTTATTTACTGTCTTTCATCCACATTCCCTTTTCTCCCCATATTGTGGTTGCACAGCTTTTGAAAGGGCATTTGAAAGACCATTTGCTAAGAGACTGCTTAGGAGTCTGAGTTGGCAAAACAGTGCCATTTAACTCATCACGTCATCCTTTTGGTCATTCAGTTTATGACTTCTTACAACTGTTTTTAGTATTTGTAGGTTCATGCTCAGTGTCTGCCATAAAATAAAATGGCAACTCACACTGTGGACTATTACAGTGCTCACAATAATAAATAAAAGACTAAATAAAGATATAATCATCCCGAATTGAGACATGTGACAAAATACCTTTACACTGTAAATAACATGACTCTGAGCAGTGTTAATTGCTATTCTGTGCAATCAAACAATTAAAGGGAGCTGAGAACAACAGAAAACAGGGTGATCACTCATTTAGAAGATTGGATGTAAGTACTGTAGCATGAAGAACAAAACTGACTGTGTACTGAACCATGGCATAAGAACAGACTTTATATTCTCAGAGTCAGTGTGGTCTTATGCTAACAAATGGTGGCAGATGGAATATATATCATTTAAGAGATATAAATGATGACTTTCTGGCTTTATCTCCAGCCTCACAAGACTTTTAATACTGTGCTAAAAATACTCAGCCAGCAGACACAAGTTCTCACCAATGTGCTTTTCCAGTATTGAAAAATAGAATACACAGAATACATAGAATAAAGGAAATTATCATGTCTTAGTTGAAAACTAGAGCACTTTTCAAGCTCTCTCTGTGTGTTTGTGTGTGTGCCATCAACCGGGCAAATGAACCTCAATCAAACTGGCTCAGGAGAACAATGTTTTATATTTAATAATTAATATTAATATTTTATCATATTTCTGGCCAATAAATTTATAAACTAAACCAAGTACTCCAGGTGAGGTCTCACCAGGGCAGAGTATAGGTGGAGAAGAACCTCCCTAGACCTGCTGGACACAATTTTCTTGACACACCCCAAAGACACATTGCTGTTCCATGCAGAACTTGCTGTCCACCAGCACTCCAATGTCTTTCTCTGTCTTGCCAGCAGGGCAGCTCCTAACCTGTACTGGTACCTGTTGTTATTATTGCCCAGATTCAGGACCCTGCACTTGTCCTTATTGAACTTCATGAGGTTTGCCTGCACCCAGCACTCAGCCTGTCCAGATCTCACTGGATGTCAGCACAGCCTGACAGGTGTCAGCCACCCACCGATTTTGTATCATCAGGGAACTTGCTGAGGATACTCTCAATCTCCTCATCCAAGTTGTTGATAAAGATGTTGAACAAAACTGGGCCCAGTACTGATCCCTGGGGAACACCACTGGCCACAGGCCTCCAAGTCAACTCTGTGCCACTGATGACAACCCTCTGAACTCTGTTGTGGAGCCAGTTTGCAATCCACCTCATGGACCAATCGTCTGTGCCACATCTCCTGAGCTTTTCTATGAGGATGTTATAGGAGACAGTATCAAAAGCCTTACTGAAGTCATTGATGTATTTGGAAAAACTTTCCTTGTTCTCTTTCACCCCTCTGGCATGATTCAGTTCCAGGAGGGCCTTGGCCTTCCTTGTTGCCTCTCTACTTTCTCTGTCTTTATCTTTATAATCCTCCCAACTGACCAGTCCGTTTTTCCACATAATGTAAACCTTTCTTTTATTTTTGAGTTTTACTAAGAGTTCCTTCTTATCCATGCAGGTCTTTTGCCTCCCTTACTTGATTGTTTTTTCAAGGGAATACATTTCTGTTGAGCTTGGAGGAGGTAATGTTTGAATACAAACCAGCTCTCTTGGGCCCCCTTCCTTCCAGAGCCCTAGTCCACTGGATATTTTTAAGTAGAGTCTTGAAGAGGAGAAAGATGGCCCTCTTAAGGTCCAGGATTGAAATTTTATACAGCGATTGAGAGATGGAGACAAAGCTTGATGCAAGCAAGGTGTCTGCTTTATTGTACAAAGTATGTTCTTTATATAGGCTAACATAATCAAAAGTAACTAGTGATTGGCAATTAAATGTGTCCATCCAACAGTTATAGATTCATGGTTGGCTGCCGAGAAAAGACCAGGGAACACACATGGCCGGGCAAGGCCCAGGCAGGTGTTAAGACAAAAGGCAAACGATCAAGCATCTCTTATCTAAGTTCAGAGAGAAAACAAAAGACTCTCTTGCAATGTTTACCAGCTCTAATTCTCAGGTAGTTGTGTGGCTTCCTGAGTCACAATGGCCGTTGGTAATTAGCTAAAGGCTTTTTTTCTCTCTACATAGTTGCAGTTTTTCCCAAGGTCTGTGGCCTACATGGGCTAAAACATTTCCTTCTATCAGCTGAGCATTGCTTGAGCATTGCATTCCCTAAATTCAGTGCGTCATTTCCCCCTTTCTGTTTCACGGCAAGAACCTTCTTAAGAGAACGATCAAGAAAGCGTTGTTAGCATTGCAATATACAAGGTAACAAAAGTAACAAAAAGAATAAAGCAACAAAAGCATAAATAATTGTTCTAAGAAAGCTACATAATCACATAAAAAAAAGAGATGATGGGACTGGCCACTTATCCAAAGGCTATCCCATAACGCAAGTGGAAAAAGGATTATCAGGAGAGGCAGTAGCCAGACAAAGCAAAATACAACGAACCTAATCTTCAGCACTGTCTTTTACAATCTGTTCTAAAGGTATGTTACATCTTTACTTTTCTAAGATGGTCAAAAATCATAACTTGTTTGGTAGCAAGGTTTCTTTAATCTGTAAAGGTAGATCTGGCCAGGCTCTAGCTTCACAGACAGAAAACTTGCAGGCAAACAGCAAGAGCAAAAGAGCTTCATTGCTTTGCCCAATATAAAATTGAACATAACACAATAATGCATTTTTATTCATCGTAATAATACTGATCTGTTGATGTTTTGTTTCTGCTAAGGAAAGGTACTGGGTCCTATTGATGCTCATGTTGGCCTAATGCTGTTTCTTTTTATTTCAAATTTCTCCTAGTTAAAACTTCCATAATTCTTACATCCTCTCTAAATTTTGTTAAATCACATTTAAATCACATATAAAATGAAAATTTGAGAACATAGTATGCTTTAACTATTCTTTCTTATAACATAATACCTGAATTCCCCTCTTTTGTTTTTATAACCTAAAATGAAAATGTATTTTGTGCTATAATTGATTTTGACTTTTCCTATAACTATTTAAAATTACAACAAACTGGTGAGTTAACATTTAAATTCATATAAACATTTTCTCTAATCATACAATATTTAAGCAATCATAATATTCAGTCTTAATTCAGATGTTTTATGGTACACTCTCTCATTGTTGCTTTTGGTCTCAGATTATTTTAACAGTCATTGTGGTTGGTGTGGTTGGTGTTAGGTAGTTCTGGTGATTTCCAACTTCATGGGAAATGCTGGTTTTTCATCTTCCTGATTCTTGTGCTGTTGTTGAGATGATTGCAGTACTGCATTGCTGATATCACTAAAACCTTAGTTATAAAATATGCCCTTTTTTTTTTTTTTTCAGTGTATATAATCCTTAAAGCAATTACAAATACACAGAAAGCACTAAAAAGTTTCATTCTATAATATACCTATAACAAACCCTTAACTTAGGCTAATACCAAAAATCCTTAAAAGCTTAAAGAACTATGTTAAAATTAATCCATCAAATCAATGTCTAACAAGAAATTTAAAAAGTTAACTTCATTAACTAAAGAACACTTCCTAAAATTAAAACCTTATTTAGTACAATTCTTAACTATATTACATGGAGCTCCTTTGAAATGCCTAGACACACACAAAAATCAAAGACAAGAATGTTTTAACCAAAAGAAAGACTTAAAATTTTAACTCATTACTAAATACCTATACCTTACAATGATTACTAAATACTTATAGTTACTAAATAGTTACTATTCATTATGCTTACTGGTAAAACTTGACATCAAAATAACAAATCTATAAAGCACATTACAATCAGTAATAATGAAATTAGTACTGTTGCTTTAAATCAGAACTTTCATAAACTAGAGTCTTATCAGAAAGAGAAGTGGGGGGGAAAGGGTGGCTGTCTTAGCAAAGCCACCGGGGTAGAAGAGGGGTTCGCCACCGAATTCACAGCCAAAGGTAGCTTTTCCTCGAAGGCAGGGCTTTATCAATAGGTAGTAACAGCAGTGATTTGAACTTAATTGTTGTTTTGTCTCCTGTTGTCCTTTTTTCTCTTTCCGTGGCTGTTTAGGTAGAGCAAAAGTCACTGCCTTGTCACCTTGTCCAATCTTAATTTCCTCTTTTAACATAGTCTCTAAACTGAGTTGTGATCTTTTAACTTAGAATGTCCCATCTGTCCACAATCAAAACACATTGGAGAACTTTCAAGACTCAGCAGTGGGGGGGTCCAGTGGCGGGGGGGTAGCAGGCTGCTGTTGCTGTTAGGCCTAGCATCTGCAGCTCCAGGTGTGGTGAAGGCACATTATGCCCCGATACTGAGTCTTGTCCTGGCATGTGGACAAGTTCCTCCTCCTCCAGGAGGAAGACAAAAGCCACGGCATTAGCCATGCTTGCACGCACCCAGCACATGCAGTGCTCATGCTGACACCAAGTATGGGCATAATTCTAGCTTCACACTTTCTGTAGGCTGAAGCCAGTTTATGAGAGTGCTCATTGATCAAGCCCAGCCTTGAGGAATCTATAAGTATCACCCCAGTTGGTAAACAAGTTGCCCCCTCATTCACTTTGTCTCTGTGCTTGCTCGAGAGAGTAACTCCTGAGCAACAGCCTTTGCCATTGAGCTTATTGTTGTTAGCTTCTGTTATACATGCACGCATACTGGAAGCGCCTGCATCGTGAAGAAGCCCAGAGGGAGGACCTTAGCAACGCCTGAGCTCAGCGTCGCTACAGCCGGTCATACCGACTGGGAGAGCCTACCATGCCACCAGAGGACTGGACCGACCCCCAAGGGTAAGATCTGCCCAGTTGCCGGGGAGAAGGGACTTGATCGATATCGAATCCACATATGCCTAGCCCGCCGTAGCGGGAGAGGAGTGGCCATATGCCGCTCTGAGCCCTGTGAACCTCAGGGAAGACTAAGGCATTGTTCATGCCTATACTGCACTGAACCCGGGACCACTCCGAGAGTCCCGTTGCTCCTTTAAGCTCAGTAAACAAGAATCCACCGCCTAACGCATCTGCATTGTCTCCCCGAGGCTGTTTGCATCAGCCCCGAGAATCGCCGTGGTTGGGCCGACCTCACAGCTTTGCCTGCTGCCTCGTCGTCCGAACCCACCTACTGGCAATCGTCATCCCGCCCTGCCGTGTGAGCCAACTCGGGACCAATCCCAACCAGGACCGATCCCTGTTGTCTGGAGGGAATCGAATATCTTACACGTGCTTTCCATCCACTAGCACTACGTTCAAAGTCTCCGCGTCTAGCAGAGTAAGCGCTGATGCACAGAAAGACTGTAATATTGCTGTGTATAGCTAGGAGCCACACGCGTCCCGCCGAGTCTCCATCTAGTGGTCAAGCGTTGGAACTGAACCCTTCATTATATAAATATAGAGATAGTCTGTAACTAGTTCAATTAAGTTATAACACTAAGCCACTTGTGGAATCTATTTCACGAACGTGCACTAGAACATGTATATAAGTTGGTGATTCATCAGTTATTTATAGTTTGATAATTAATAAAATAATATTTTCATAATTCATATTTCATATTAATAAATTTAATAACCTCTTCACCACACCAGGGTTGCAGGAGGGCTTAGCAAAGTGCTGTTAATTACTGCTGAAGTTGCCTTAGGATCTTCTGCTAGTTGTTCTAAAGATTCTTTAACTAATTTCCACGCTGTAGAGGAAGACGTAGCAATTTCACTTACTTTTCGTTGCCATCCTGAGCTCTGTACTGACTCCCAATATTGCTTTCTCTTCTTGCGCTTTAAGCCTCTCAAATGTGATCCACCAAAAGGGAAGCAAGCGCTGAGTTTCAGTGTTTCCTGTTGTAGCAGCATCCCATAACTTCACTCCCACCTGACTCCAAATTTTACACGTAAACACACTAGATGGTGTAACTGTCGGGATTTTCACTTGTGCCCACTTCAGCAGCACCTTAAGATCATGGCCATAAATAGCTTTGCCATGCTTTTTAAGGAGTTCCTGCATTAGTTCATAAACATCTCTTTCTGAGGAAGACGCTTGATTCCTCATATTTAGTTTCCCACAGCTTACCTCTCGTCCAGCGGGAAGGATTGTTCTGGCCAGCCGGCTTTTCCTGCTTCCTTTCAGTAGCTCATTCAAAGTTCCATGGGACGTCGCAGCAGGTCGTAGCTTAGCGATTCATCAACTCCATCACGTCGGGGTCACCATTTTATACCGCGATTGAGAGATGGAGACAAAGCTTGATGCAAGCAAGGTGTCTGCTTTATTGTACAAAGTATGTTCTTTATATAGGCTAACATAATCAAAAGTAACTAGTGATTGGCAATTAAATGTGTCCATCCAACAGTTATAGATTCATGGTTGGCTACTGAGAAAAGACCAGGGAACACACATAGCCGGGCAAGGCCCAGGCAGGTGTTAGACAAAAGGCAAACGATCAAGCATCTCTTATCTAAGTTCAGAGAGAAAACAAAAGACTCTCTTGCAATGTTTACCAGCTCTAATTCTCAGGTAGTTGTGTGGCTTCCTGAGTCACAATGGCCGTTGGTAATTAGCTAAAGGCTTTTTTCTCTCTACATAGCTGCAGTTTTTCCCAAGGTCTGTGGCCTACAAGGGCTAAAACATTTCCTTCTATCAGCTGAGCATTGCTTGAGCATTGCACTCCCTAAATTCAGTGCGTCAATTTTACTTATCACCCTGCTCCTTTGTCTGTTGATATTAAACTCTAACATGTCATGGTCACTGCAACCAAGATTACCCCCAACCTTACCATCTACAACCAGTCCTTCTTTGTTTGTTAATACCAGGTCCAACATTGCACTTCTCCTTGTTGTTTCTTCAACTCCTTGCAGGAGAAAGTTGTCATCAATGCACTGAAGGAACCTTTTGGACTGTTTGTGCTTGGCTATGTGAGCACGAGAGCACTTGAACTTGAGGCTACTTCCAGCTACCTGTAGGAGGCCTCAGCAGTAGCTTTTTCCTGCTTTGGTAATCTGTAGTAAGCACCCACAACCATGTCATCCATGTTTGTATGTCCCTTCATTATTGAACTGAGGGGCCCAGAACTCAACACAATATTCCAGATGTAGCCTCACCAGAGCAGAGTAGAGAGAGAGAAGAACCTCTCTTGTCCTACTGATCACATCCCTTATATTACAGCCCAGGATACCACTGGCCTTCTTGGCCACAAGAGCACACTGAACACCTCCAGGGATGGTTTATTTAGAATAAAATAAACCAAACCAGGTTGGAAGAGACCTTCAAGATCATCACGTCCAACCCATCAACCAATCCAACCCACCCAAACAGCTAAACCATGGCACCAAGTACCCCATCAAGTCTCCTCCTGAAAACCTCCAGTGACGGCGACTCCACCACCTCCCTGGGCAGCCCATTCCAATGGGCAATCACTCTTTCTGTATAGAACTTCTTCCTAATATCCAACCTGAACCTCCCCTGGCACAGCCTGAAACTGTGTCCTCTTGTTCTGGTACTGGCTGCCTGGGAGAAGAGACCATCACCTGCCTGTCTACAACCTCCCTTCAGGAGTTGTAGAGAGTGATAAGGTCACCCCTGAGTCTCCTCTTCTCCAGGCTGAGCAACCCCAGCTCCCTCAGTCTTTCCTCATAGGGCTTGTGTCCAAACCCCTCACCAACTTTGTTGCTCTTCTCTGGACTCATTTCAGCAAGTCAACATCCTTCCTAAACTGAGGGGCCCAGAAGTGGACACAGTACTCAAGGTGTGGCCTAACCAGTGCAGTGTCCAGGGGCAGAATGACCTCCCTGCTCCTGCTGGCCACACTGTTCCTGATGCAGGCCAGGATGCCATTGGCCCTCCTGGCCACCTGGGCACACTGCAGGCTCATGTTCAGCCTACCATCGACCAGTACCCCCAGGTTCCTCTCTGCCTGGCCACTCTCCAGCCACTCTGACCCCAGCCTGTAGCTCTGCATGGGGTTGTTGTGGCCAATGTGCAGAACCCGGCACTTGGATGTGTTCAATCTCATGCCATTGGATTCTGCCCATCTGTCCAGCCTGTCGAGGTCCCTCTGCAGAGCCTCTCTACCCTCCAGCAGATCAACTCCTGCCCCCAGCTTGGTATCATCAGCAAATTTACTGATGATGGACTCAGTGCCCTCATCCAGATCATCAATAAAGATGTTAAAGAGGATGGGGCCCAGCACTGATCCCTGGGGCACACCACTACTGACAGGCCGCCAGCTGGATGTGGCACCATTCACCACTCTCTGTGCTTGGCCATCCAGCCAGTTCCTAACCCAGCTCAGATTTCTCCCGTCCAAGCCATGGGCTGACAGCTTGGCCAGGAGTTTGCTATGGGGGACGGTGTCAAAGACCTTGCTGAGGTCCAGGTAGACTACATCAACAGGCCTCCCCACATCCACCAGGTGGGTCACCTGCTCGTAGAAGGAGATCAGGTTGGTCAGGCAGGACCTGCCCTTCCTAAATCCATGCTGGCTAGGCCTGATCCCTTGACCATCCTCTAAGTGCTGTGTGATTGCACTCAGGATGACCTGTTCCATGATCTTGCCTGGCACTGAGGTCAGGCTGACAGGCCTATAATTCCCTGGCTCATCCAACCGGCCCTTCTTGTGGATGGGCACCATGCTGACCATCTTCCAGTCCTCTGGGACCTCTCCAGTGAGCCAGGACTGCTGGAAAATGATGGAGAGCGGCTTGGCCAGCTCATCTGCCAGCTCTCTCAGCACCCTAGGATGGATCCCATCTGGTCCCACGGACTTGTGGGGATCCAAGCTGCTAAGGAGAGTTCCAACCACCTCCTCATGGAACATAGGGAAACTGTGCAGCTCCCTGGCTCCTTCTGCCAGCTCTGCAGGCCAGCTGTCAGGAAGACATTCTGTCCTTCTAGTAAAAATTGAGGCGAAGAAGGTGTTAAGTATCTCTACCTTTTCCTCGTCCCTTGATACAACATTTCCCTTCATGTCAATCAAGGAGTGGAGGTTGTCCTTTCCCTTCCTCTTACTATTAATGTATTTATAGAAGGACTTTTTGTTGTCCTTCACAATAGAGGCCAGTTTAAGCTCCAAGTGTGCTTTTGCCTCCCTAATTTTCTTCCTACATGATTTGGCAACATCCATTGCTAGCTTGTGGTCAACCTTCCATCCACTAGGACCCACAGGTCCTTTTCCCTTCACTGCTTTCCAGCAGCTCAGTCCCCAACCTATACTGGTACATGGGATTCCTTCCCAGGTGCAAGACTCTACTCTTGCCCTTTTTGAAATTCATCATATTTCTACCTGCCTAGCTCTCCAGCCTGACAAAGTCTCACTGAATGGCAGCACAACTTTCTGGTGTGTCAGCCACTCCACCCAGCTTGGTGTTGTCAGCAAACCTGGTGCCAGTGCACTCTGTGCCCTCATCCACATCACTGATGAACATATTGAACAGCGCTGGTCTCAGTACTGACCCCTGAGGGACTCCACTAGTTACAGGCCCCCAACTAGACTTTGTCCCATTGACCACAACTCTCTGACTTCTTTCCTTCAACCAGTTCTCAATCCACCTCACTACCTGGTCATCCAGACCACACTGCCTCAATTTAATTGCAAGGATGCTGTGGGAGATGGTGTCAAATGCCTTACTGAAATCAAGATAGGCCACATCCACAGCTCTACCATCATCTATCCGCCTGGTTATGTTCTCATAAATGTTTATCAGGCTGGTCAAACATGACTTTCCCTTGGTAAAACCATGCTGACTGCTCCTAATGACCCTCTTGTCCTTGATATGCCTGCGGACAGTGCCAAGGATAAGTTGTTCCATCACCATTCCAGGGATGGAGGTAAGGCTGACTGGTTTATAGTTACCTGGATCCTCCTTCTTAACCTTTTTGAAGACTTGAGTGATATTTGTCCTCCTCCAGCCCCCAGGCACCTCTCCTGTCTGCTAGGAGTTACCAAAGATGATGGAAAGTGGTCTAGCAATGACCTCTGCCAGCTCCTTCAGCACCCTTGGATGCATCCCATCAGGACCCATGGATTTATGGATGTCAAGATGACTTAAGTGTTCTCTAACCCAGTCCTCATCAATCAAGGAAGATGTCTCCTTTGTCCTGCCTTTCTCTGGGGCCTTGGGGGCCGCAGGCTCCTGAGAACAGACTCCAGCAGTATAGCTGGCAACAAAGAAGGCATTTAGCATCTCTGCCTCCTCTGTGTCCTCTGGCACAAAGGCACCCACCTCATTGAGCAGTGGGTCTACATTGCCTCTGGTGTTAGCTTTTCTTACAATGCATTTGGAGAAGCCCTTTCTGTTGTTGTTGACCTCCCACACCAGGCTGAATTCCAATGAAACATCCGCCTTCCCAGATGCCCTCATCCTCTGACAACATTCTTATATTCCTCCCAAGTGGCCTCCTTCCACAATCTGTGGACTCTATTCTTCCAACCGAGTTTGCTTAGTAGTTCTCTATTTAACCATGCATGTTTCCTGGCTCCTTCTCTCGATTTCCTACTCTTTGGGATGTTCTGATCTTGAACTTGGAAGAAGAGGTCCTTGAATGTTAACCAAGTGTCTTGGTCCCCTCTGCCTTCTAGTACCCTGTACCATTTATTTTTCTTTCTGAAGAAGAAGAGGAAGGATAGGTAGTTTATTAACTGGAGATTCTATGACAGATTCTTTATGTAACTCTGAGTTAACATTATGTGAAAGAGTACTCAGTGAATATTTTCTTATCAGAATCATGAAAAGTAATCTTGTATTTGTTATCTTCACATGCTACACTCTCTCAATCTGTGTAATTTTTACCATAGTCTCCATCTTTACATACTGCTTGAAGGAATATAGTGGAAGAATTTTCATTTAATTCAGATATTTCTATGTTTTTGCCCTGTGTTAAAGTAAATTCACATATAGGCATGTGTATAGACATATATTCACTTATTTTAATGTATATAATGTGTGTCTATATGAAAATAATTTCTTTTAAAATGCATGTTATTTGCCTGTTTATTAAAGTTGTAGAAAAGCTTTTCCATGGCTATTTGTGAGGATGGAAATACAAACAAACAAACAAACAAACAAAAAACAAAAACAAAAACCTTTAAAAAACCCTACAAAAAAAATTAAAAATTCTACCAAATATGAACAACTGAATTTCTTCCTAACATCCAGTCTGAACCTCCCATGCTGCAGCTTGAGCCTGTGTCCTCTTGTTCTGGTGCTGGGTGCCTGGGAGAAGAGACCAACCCCTATGGGGATGCAACCTCCCTTCAGGTAGTTGTAGACAGCAATAAGGTCTCCTCTGAGCCTCCTCTTCTCCAGACTAAGCAACCCCAGCTCCCTCAGTCTCTCCTCATAGGGCTTGTGTTTCAAACCCCTCACCAACTTCATTGCCCTTCTCTGGACTCATTTCAGCAAGTTAACATCCTTCCTAAACTGAGGGGCCCAGAACTGGACAGAGGGACTCAAGGTGTGGCCTAACCAGTGCAGTGTCCAGGGGCAGAACGACCTCCCTGCTCCTGCTGGCCACACTGTTCCTGATGCAGGCCAAGATGTCATTGGCCCTCTTGGCTGCCTGGGGAGGTGGTGGAGTCACCATCATTGAAGGTGTTTAGGAGGAGACTTGATAGGGTGCTTGGTTGCATGGTTTAGTTGATTAGGTGGTGTTGGATGATAGGTTGGACGTGATGATCTTGAAGGTCTCTTCCAACCTGGTCTGGTCTATTCTATTCTATTCTATTCTATTCTATTCTATTCTATTCTATTCTATTCTATTCTATTCTATGCTATTGAAAAACTTTCCAGAAACATGAAACTGAAATTTCATTCAAACTTCAAAAGCACAACTTCTGTGCCACAGGAATGCTCCCTGTTGTGGAATATCATTGAAGTACTCCTGGCTCACTCAAGACTGTTTAGATATAGAGAGGGGAGAAACTAAAAAGTTTTTTTTACCTTCTCCATATTCAGGCATCTGGAAACCTTCTCAAACTTCTCTGCACATCTATTCCTTCTAAGATATTTCCCTGTTTTGCAATTTAACTCTTTAGTTCTGTACTAACCCCATACGTGTCGTACCAACCATATGTGTTCAAGTAACTGAATGTATACTCTGACTCAATTCAGCTCTTGTGGAATCCAGTGACGAGATGTCCATTAGCATCTGTGATTCTTATCTGGTGTTATCACTTACCCTTCCGTTTGTCATAGTATCAGAGTATCACAGTATCACAGTTGTAGAGAGCAATGAGGTCACCCCTGAGCCTCCTCTGAGCCAGCCTTGCATTGAAAAATATGGGACACATTAATGCAGTTTCCAGAGTTTTGATCTCATTAGTTACTAACAAGCAGAATACCTCAGAAGAAAAAGTAGTATAAAAACTAACTTTTACAGAATGCTTAACTTTTAATTGAAACTGGTTACTGAAGTTGGTAGCAGTGTTTGGCAATTTGACTTTCATAGATGAGCACAAAGTGGAGAATCTATTTATGTGTTCACAGTGCCAGACAAAGACCAAAGACTATCAGTCAATAAGTGAACTGCAATGTCTCGCAGTTCAGCCTTGCAGACTTGAAAGTGCCTTTGTGATTATCAGTGACATGTAAGAAATGGACAACTGTCTCACAAAATGCTGTACATAATTTTGTTGATATTCAAGGGGAAAATGAGTTGGCATGAGCAAGAAGTCAGTATAGCCTGTAGTTTTCTTTCTGATATTTGTTCATCAAGAGATCAACTTTACAAAAGTACCTAATAGGCTGATAATTAGTTGTAGCTGTCTATGGGACTTCTGCTTGGTGACTGCTCTGCTGGCAAATGCTCCCTGTCCCACACAGCTGCTGTGCAATACTGAATGTGCCCTCTTCTGAATGGAGTGAGAACATTGTTTGCTCAGCCAGGAGGACTGTTTGGCTCACTGCAGTAAATCATTACAGTACTGCCTGCATTCAATAACCTACAAACCCAGCCCAGATGTAATATCAAGTGAACCTAATGTATTTCATCAGTATCTGGATCACAGGTGACCACAGCTCACATGCAGCCTCCAATGAGCCTGTACACAAGGAAAAGCCAAAACTAAACACAGACTCATTTGTCATCATTATCTTTAGGCCAAATTGTAATTTGTAATTTGTGAATTTGTAATTTGTGAGCTGGTTTATTTGCTGTTCATTAGCTCCTAGATCAGGTTGCACAGAGCCACATCTAGCCTGGCTTTAAAAACCTCCAGAGATGAGGCTTTCACCACCTCCCTGGGCAACCTGTTCCAGTATTGCACTACCCTCATGGTGAAGAAATTAGCTGTTATTGCTAGCCTTTACATTAGGGAAGCGTTTATGTTGCTTTCTTTAGTGACTTTAAAGATCACAGGCAGTTAGCCTGGAGAAGAGGAGGCTCAGGGGTGACCTCTTTGCTCTCTACAACTACCTGAAAGGTGCTTGTAGCCAGGAAGGGGTTGGTCTCTTCTCCCAGGCAACCAGCACCAGAATAAGGGGACACAGTCTCAAGCTGCACCAGGGGAGGTTTAGGCTGGAGGTGAGGAGAAAGTTCTTCACCGAGAGAGTCATTAGTCATTGGAATGTGCGGCCCAGGGAGGTGGTGGAGTCACCGTCCCTGGAGGTGTTCAAGAGGAGATTGGACATGGTACATGGTGCCATGGTCTACTCATGAGGTCTGTGGTGACTGGTTGGACTCGATGATCCTCAAGGTCTCTTCCAACCTCAGTGATACTGTGATTAGAAAGATACATTTCTGAGATTTCAGAATAAGAGACTGTAACAGCAATACAAAGCTCATTGCATAGCTGTTACAGTGTGCTTCAAACCTCCCTTCCCCTATCTCCATCAGCGGGGGTTTGAATGGGGAAAGACAAAAGCACAAAATTGCTTTCTAAGGTGCAAAATCACCTTCCCCTTTGCCTGGGGACAGGTAATTAGCTCCCATTCTTCCCACTTGGGCAGAGGTTCCTTCCGAATGGGTGAGGTCTGCTGGCCTTAGACATTTTCTCTAGAAACATCTTAAATAGAGTGGCCAGAAAGCTTTTTGGACTCCTGCTCTCACAGTCTTCTTGCTCATGCCCTCAGTCTCGCTCCTGCTCTGGCTCCTGCCTTCATCTTGCTCACTCCACTCAGACCTGGCTTCTCCCTGGACCCTGCCTGCCTGAGGTCCTGCTCCCTGCCTGTCGTGAAACCTGCGGCTTTCTTGCAGTGCTGCTGCTCACAACTTTTGCCTTGTAGCAGCTGTGTCTACACACACTTTGATTCTGGCAGGTCTTTTTTTTTTTTTTTATTTTGATTGTGCTGCATTATCCACAAATTGGATTATAAAACCTGTAGTTCTGGAGCCTGTCACCCACGAGAGAGCTGGGGACTGACACTAAATTCCTGCTTCATCCTCTTGAGTACAACCTGGCATCTTCGTCAGCTTTCCCAAGGTTCCTGTCTTGCCTCTGATTATAAGCAGGGTGAAGCTAATTGGTGGCTTGGCCTTTTCTATTTCCTGAATTCTCTAAATTGCACTAAAATTCCCCGGAAACATCCTGGGAGACTTTGTGACCGAATAGAACCTGTAAATAATTTAATAAGTTTTATACCTACTTTAGGGGTGGGGTTTGGGGGAAACATAGAGATAACTGTATTTTTGTAATTCCCACCTCATTAATTCATCCTCTATCAAATCAATACCCTAATCTGTCTTGCAGAAAAATGTAGACAAACTGAAATGCAGGAAAACAGATTTTATTTCCAGGATCACCTTGAGGTATCTTTTCTAAACTTCATACTGGCTGTATTTTGCAAGATAACCTGTGTTTTCTCATAAAGACTTGGATTTCAGAAAGTTCCATCTTCTGAAATCAGTCTGCTGTGCATGCCTTGGTGGAACCCTACTGGACTATGACTTGCATGTTCCATTTCTCTGTTTCTGAGAGGAGGATCAGGGGAGACCTTATTGCTCTCTAAAACTACCCGAAAGGAGGTTGTAGACAGGTGGGGGTTGGTCTCTTCTCCCAGGCAACAAGCATCAGAACAAGAGGACACAGTCTCAAACTGTGTCAGGGGAGGTGACATCCAGGGAGGTGGTAGAGACCCTGTCTGTGGAAGTGTTCAAAAGAGGATTGGATGTGGCACTTGAAGCCATGGTTCAATTAGTCACGAGGTATTGGGTGATAGGTGAACTTGATGATCTCTGAGGTCTTTTCCAACCAAGGGAAAGGGCCTCTAGCCACACTCCTGATGTTATGGAAGACAATGCCAGGGACGGGGAGGAAGAACTGCCCATTGTAAGTGAAGATCAGGTTCGTGATCACCTGAAGAACCTGAAAGTGTTCAAGTCCATGGGACCCGACAGGATACACCCACGGGTGCAGAGAGAACTGGCAGAGGAGGTTGCTAAACCCCTCTCTATTCTATTCCAAAAGTCATGGCAGTCTCAGGAAGTCCCCACAGACTGGAAAAGGGGAAACATTACCCCCATTTTCAAAAAGGGGAAACATTACCCCCATTTTCAAAAAGGGCAAGAAGGAGGAACCAGGGAACTACAGGCCAGTCAGTCTCACCTCTGTGCCCAGAAAGATCATGGAGCAGATCCTCTTGGAGGCACTACTGACTCAGAAGAATAGTAAAGAGGTAGTTATTAATCATAATCTTTTAAACTGCACCTTCAGGTTCACACTCCCAAAATTTGTGTGGCCTCAGAAAGATCCAGGCTTTAGAGCTAATGAGTCTGACTGCAAGTATACATAAAAGATAGTTGTCAGCGTAATGAACTCCACAAGAAATTCTGGTTTCTTCTATGAAATATCTTTGTCTGATAACTTTTCTTACATGTGAGAAAGAAATATTTTTTCAGCATGTATTTTTGGTAGCATCTAAGGTGTTTGATGAGCAGTAAAACATCATCAATGCTGAACTAACTAGAACGCCAAAAAGTTCAGACATAACTGAACTCTGGCCAGCCTGATCTAGTGTGGGGTGTCCCTGCCCATGGCAGGGGGTTTGGAACTAGATCATCCTTGTGGTCCCTTCCAACCCTGACTGATACTATGATACTATGATACTATGATATAGATTCTATGATTCTATTGTAAACTTCACAGAAGTTAGTTGCAGTAATTTGATGATTAGTAGCCTTTCTTTTTTCCCCATGGATTTCCAGAGTATGAAAAAAAGCACAGAAAATTTGTAACTAAATTAAAAGCTGCAAGTTCTAGTGTTACACCACTAACAAGTACTGAAGAGCACCTCAGTAGAGAGTAGGTAATATGTAGGATGAAACATCCTGTATTAGTAAAACACATTGACGTATTTGATGATTTTGTGGCCAATTAAAGAGTAATTTTAAGTCACTGACTGACAATAAAAAAATAGAAAACAAAGGGAAAAATCATCTTAAAGGGGATTTACCATCTCTTTCTTTTCCTGCATACTAATTGGAGGCTGATGTTAATACCAGTGTAACAGTGCATTGTTCAGTAGGAGCTCCTTGGTAATTTTCATTTCCTGAAAGCAGCAGCTTACATTCCATGTGTCAAGTTTCACAGTTTATTGGGCAGTACTGTGGCGGCAAACTCATTAATACAATTTACTTGATATTAACCAGAGCAGAAAACAATGTAAGCAAACATAAAACAAAGCAGAAAAATATACTTTCATGGAGATTATTAAGATTATCCTAGCACATTTCTTAATACTGCCATGTCATAGCACCAGTGTCACTCATTTTAAGTAGAACACACATCTTGAAGTGGATGACATTGTTCTCAGGCTTCACTGTAGAAATTTATAGTGGTTAATATTACAAAATACAGAATACAGAACTAACCAGGTTGGAAAGGATTTTTGAGATTGTCAAGTCCCACCTATCACCCAACACCATCTAATCAACTAATCATGGCACTAAGTGTGTTATCCAGTCCCCTCTCAAATACAGTGACGTTGAGTCCTTGGGCAGCACATTCGAATGGCCAATCTCTTTTTCTATGAAGAACTTCTTCCTAACATCCAGCTTAAACCTCCCCTGGTGCATACTGTGTCTTCTTGTTCTGGTTCTGGTTGCCTGGGAGAAGAGACCAACCCCCCACCTGGCTACAACCTCCCTTCAGGGAGTTGTAGACAGCAATAAGGTCTCCTCTGAGCCTCCTCTTCTCCAGGCTAAGCAACCCCAGCTCTCTCAGCCTCTCCTCATAGGGCTTTTGTTTCAAAACCCTCCCCAGCATTGTTGCCTTTCTCTGGACACATTCCACCAAGTCAACATCTTTCCTAAACTGAGAGGCCCAGAACTGGACACAGGACTCAAGGTGTGTCCTAACCAGTGCTGAGTACAGGGCAGAATGACTTCCCTGCTCCCATTGGCCACACTATTCCTGATGCAGGCCAGGATGTCATTGGCCTTCTTGGTCACCTGGGCACACTTGCTGGCTCATGTTCTGCTGTATCTTCAATATGTTACAACTGGGATTATTCAGCTCTCACTTGAGGACATGAGTACTTGAGTGCCACTCCAAAATTCTCTTAGTATCATTCTGTCATCATAAATATGCCTTTGAATTTTGTGAGTCCTGAGTGGATCTTCAGCTACATGGAATTAGCTCTGCTTTCTTGGTTCAGTGGAAAGACATAAATACATTTGCCAAGAGTCTGGTCCAAAGTATAATGTAAAAAGTGGTTAATGTCAGCATGATTTCAAATTGCAACTTCTGACTCTTAAATGCTGAGATTATTTCTACCCAGTCACACATGACTGATATGAGGAGTTGAGATGAGAGATGGAGGAGTGATTGACATCCTTTTAGGAATGTTGACTTACGAAGATATATAAAATAATTGATTTATCTTTATTGTGTTTTCTTTTTTTGACTGCAGATTTTAAATAGTGATTGTTTGTATAATGCATCAAGCGCATGCTTTAGAAGTTCCATACATGGGAGACGTGTGCAGGATGCCAAAGGTGAGACTACTTGTGAAATAAACCACTTAGAAATGGTTGCATCAGTGATGTGAGGATCAAAGATAGACCTGTTCAGCTGCTCTGGGCCTTAGGGAGTCATCCAACAAGGCCACAGTCAGAAATGAGCCCCATTAAGTGGAAGACTTTTAAGTGGAAAGAGTGGGAAGATGTAAAAAATAAATAGAAGGAGACTGGGATTTTTTTTAATGTAATATGTAAGAATGACTTGTTGCTTGCTCCTTCCACGGCTTGCTGTTTACATGCTTGTGCAGATTGCATGAGTCAAGACTGCAGACAGGCAGGTTTATGGAGGAAAAATCCATTGAGGGCCATGAAAGTACAGAAGCCATAATGCAATAAAGGCTGCAACCTTATTCTGCACAATTAGAATTGCAGTGCTTCTCTCTGTCTCATGAGGTATTTCATTCAGTGCAGGAATGGCTGGAGAACAGGCTGATTGATAGTGCTAGATAGTGCTTTAACAGGACATAGTTCTGCCATTTTTATGGCAGTGGATGTTGTAGTGTGATGGTTTAACCCACTGACATCAACAAAAACTCAGCTTAGATCAGTCGGCGAAGCGAATGAAGTTGTATTTTACAAGCAATAATAGTATAGTATCATAGTATCATACTATTATTCAGGGTTGGAAGGGACCACAAGGATGATCTAGTTCCAATGCCTCTGCCATGGGCAGGGACACCCCACACTACATCAGGCTGGCCAGAGCCTCATCCAGCCTGCTCTTAAACATCTCCAGGGATGGGGCCTCAACCACCTCCCTGGACAGCCCATTCCAGGGTTTCACCACTCCCATGGTGAAGAACCTCCTCCTCACATCCAGCCTGAATCTCCCCACCTCCAGCTTCATTCTATTCCCCCTAGTCCTATCACTACCTCAGATCCTCAGAAGTCCTTCCCCGGCCTTTCTGTAGGCCCCCTTCAGATACTGGAAGGCCACAATTAGGTCACCTCGGAGCCTTCTCTTCTCCAGACTGAACAGCCCCAACTCCTTCAGTCTGTCCTCATAGGAGAGGTGCTCCAGCCCTCTGATCATCCTCGTGACCCTTCTCTGGACACGTTCCAGCACCTCCACATCCCTCTTGTAATAGGGGCTCCAGAACTGGAGGCAGTACTCCAGGTGGGGTCTCACCAGGGCTGAGTAGAGGGGGAGGATCACCTCCCTCAACCTGCTAGCCACATTTCTCCTGATGCAGCCCAGGATCTGATTGGCTTTCCAAGCTGCAAGTGCACACTGAGAGCTCATGTTGAGCTTCTTGTCCACCAGCACCCCCAAGTCTCTTTCCTCAGGGTTGCTTTCCAGCCAGTCACTGCCCAGCCTGGATTTGGGCCTGGGATTGCCTCCACCCAGATGCAGGACCCTGCACTTGCTCTTGTTGAACTTCATGAGGTTGGCTTGTGCCCACCTCTCCAGCCTGTCAAGGTCCCTCTGGATGGCCTCCCTTCCCTCCAGCGTGTCTGCTGCACCACACAGCTTGGTGTCATCAGCAAACTTGCTGAGGGTGCACTCAATGCCACTGTCCATGGCACCCACAAAGATGTTGAACAAGACAGGTCCCAGACCTGATCCCTGAGGGACTCTGCTTGTCCCTGGCCTCCACTGGGACATGGAGCCATGGACAGCCACTTTTTGGGTGTGGCCATCAAGCCAGTTCCTTATCCATCTAGTGGTCCACCCATCAAACCCATGTGTCACCAGTTTTGAGACCAGGATGTGGTGCAGGACAGTGTTGAAGACTTTGCTCAGGTCCAGGTAAATGACATCAGTTGCTCGCCCCTCATCTATTAATTTTGTCACCTGCTCATAGAAGGCAACCAGGTTGGTCAGGCAGGATTTGCCCTTGGCAAAGCTGTGCTGACTGTTCCCAATCACCTCTTCACTATTCTTCTGAGCCAGTAGTGACTCCAGGAGGATCTGCTCAGAATATACAGTATTTAATATTTCACAAGAATTTACAGAAAGGAAATAACACAGAAATCCTTCCTGGGAAAGGAGGATTCCACCTCTCCTCCCACCAACCTCTCTCGTTCCTTTTTTCCCCTGTTAATTAGAAGAAAAGAGAAGAGGAAAGATGTTAGTGGAATTTCACTTAGCTCAAAGCATTCTTAAGAAGTTAGTCTTGCTTATCCCAAGGCCGCAGATAAGAGGTCTACCTCTCTGTCTAGAACAGCACCCTGCATTCCAGCAGAAAGAGACAGAGTGAGATTGAGAGAAAGGAATGTGAGGGATATTGCTGTGGTACATCTCACATCTGACCAATTAAGTTTAGCATTATCTTTCTTTTGTTCTCCTTTTTACATGAACCATAGCTCCTAGCTTAAAGACACAGCCTAAACTGTCACAGTTAAATATCCCTAAACATCTCACACTGATATAGGCAGCAGTGTGTCTCACTCTCTTGCAGATTCTAGTCATTAGTTATGTCTGACATTTGTGGCGTTCTAGTTAGTTCAGCATTGATGATTTTTTACCGCTCATCAAACACCTTAGATGCTACCAAAAATACATGCTGAAAAAATATTTCTTTCTCACATGTAAGAAAAGTTATCAGACAAAGATATTTCATAGAAGAAACCAGAATTTCTTGTGGAGTTCATTACGCTGACAACTATCTTTTATGTATACTTGCAGTCAGACTCATTAGCTCTAAAGCCTGGATCTTTCTGAGGCCACACAAATTTTGGGAGTGTGAACCTGAAGGTGCAGTTTAAAAGATTATGATTAATAATTACTTCAGTAAACCTCTCAGAATTATATGATAGAGGAGAACCACAGTGAAGAAAAATGGTAATAAAGCTTCACCTGTGAAGCTGTCAGGCTGAAACTTTATCTACTCTGATTGAATATGTTTGGTCTATAGTTGAGGAAACCACTAAGAAAGTGCTGATGTTTCATTATTGAAAATAACTGAAAGTGTTATCACGATATTGTGAAACATTTTCCAGCTCTAATGGGGAATTAATGTACTTACAGCATTCTGAGATTACATTTCAAGCACTGAAGCTGCAGCTTACACTAAATTCCCAACTTACTGAATGGCAAATTTTAATTTTTTTTTTATTTTTTTTTTTTTTTAGTATACTGTTTGAGGGAAGTGAGTGATTTTTCAGTGACCTTACAGACAAATGTATCTTTTGTATTGTTAAAGACAGAAGTAAAGTTCAGGAAAGATGTTGATTTGCTGGAATGTGTCCAGAGAAGGGCAACAAAACTGGGGAGAGCTCTGGAGCACAGCCCTGTGAGGAGAGGCTGAGGGAGCTGGGGTTGCTTAGCCTGGAGAAGAGGAGACTCAGGGGAGACTGTCTTGCTCTCTACAACTCCCTGAAGGGAGGTTGTAGCCAGGTGGGGGTTGGTCTCTTCTCCCAGGCAACCAGCACCAGAACAAGAGGACACAGTCTCAAGCTGCACCAAGAGAAGTTCAGGCTGAAGGTGAGGAGAAAGTTCTTCACTGAGAGAGTCGTTAGCCATTCGAATGTGCTGCCCAGGGAGGTGGTGGAGTCACCACCCCTGGAGGTGTTCAAAAGGGGATTGGACGTGGCACTTGGTGCCATGGTTTAGTCATGAGGTCTGTGGTGATGGGTTGGACTCGATGGTCTTTGTGGTGTCTTCCAACCTTGGTGATTCTGTGATTCTGTGAATATAGGATTAATTAAACAAAGTTACATGGTATGAAAACACATGGAACTGGTGACATATATATTTCACAATTGTACTACAATATAGATGGCTTTTAGTGCCTCCCCTCTTCAGAATCCTTTGACAGGCATCTGTCTGTGTTTCCAAAGACCAAAAATGACATTTATGAATGTGGTTATAAGTGACCTTCCTAAAATCACACAAATAGACCTGTGCAAGTAGAACAGGGCCCAGGAGTCATGTCTGGTTATGAACCATAGGTCTTTCATGAAATTCATTCAGTAAAACAAATTAGATAAAGGAATTTCACAGTCTGGCAGAGGTGTAGTTTTAAAGCTTCTTGACATTTTTTACATTTATTTTAAAACAGCCACTGGATTATTTTTCCTTTCTTTAAAAAGAATCACCCTTTAGTTGAATAGTCTAAGCTCTCCTTTGCAGTTTTCATACTTTAGAGTACAGGAGTACAGGAAGAAACTGCTTAATTTCATTAGAATACCACCTCCCCTTGCTTTTAGCTGGAGCTGATACATTTAATTCCTTCAGGTCAGATATTAAAACCCAAAAGTGTAGGGTGTCAGTTAAATAACTCCTAAGACTTGACATTTCCTCTGCATAATAGTTGAAGCAATCAAATCTGCAGTGTGAGTATCATGCCTGCACACATCTAGTCAGAAAACTGGAACATTTTATTCTGAATGTTTGAATACAGTTAAAGTACTCTTAAAGTGGAAAATCATATAAGTCATACTTGTATATTCCCTTAGACCCCCTTTTTCCCCCCCATCCTTGTATTTAGTTTCCTTTTTCCTTAATAAATACCATCGTAATAGCTGAGCTGGCCAAACCCTCAAACAGAGGTGACTATACAATCATGTAATTATAGAATGCACTGGATTAGAAGGGACCTTTAAGGCTGCAGTAATCAGCAACATTGCCATCCAGATCAGGTTGCTCAAAGCTCCATCAAGCCTGACCTTGACTATTGTCCAAAATTTGTTGGGTCAGACTGGGAACACCATAGGAGTGGTCAGTAAACAGGAATTATTTTCCATGTCCCATTTTCTCATCTGCTAGAAGAGCAGCTTCATAGCTATAGAAAACAACGCAGTCTTTCTGCCAGAGTAATACCCTCTAACAGAGCAGTGTTGGAAGAAAATGACATATATTCATTTGGTAGCGTTCCATTATGGCTTCTGGCAACATGGCTTTGATTATGGCTAATATGCAGTTGCTGCTATGGTAGTGCTTAAACTCTGCTGCCTGCTTTATAGTGCTGCAAGAGACAGCATTCTTTTACTTTTTTCTTGCTCTTCTGTTTCGATGATGGATGACTGGGATCAAAACATTAGAAGCTGTGAGTAGGTACATACTGGAAACTGATTGAAAGACCAGAGGCAGTTTTTTCTCAGGATTCATTTTCTCTTCAAAGACTTGAGCAATAATACCTGGCAGTTTCCTTCAATGTAATTCTCTTTACAGATATCAAAGCCCTTTTCAAAAGAACTTAGTGTCACTTTTTCTTCTATTGTGGCTTAATCCCAGCTGGTAACTAAACCTCACACAACCTTTTGCTGACTGTACCCTGCTGGGATGAGTGAAAGAACTGGAAGAGTAAAGGTGGGAAAACTGTAGGGTGAGATAAAGACAGTTTAATAGGTAGAACAAAAGGCATGAACACATGCAAAGCAAACCAAGGAATTCATTCACCACTTCGCATAGCAAGCAGCTGTTCATTCATCTCCAAGAAAGCAGGTCTGCATCACACATAACAGTGACTTGGGAAGACACGTACCTCTGTATGACATTGTATGGTATCAAACACCCCTTTGGTCATTTGCAGTCAGTTATCTCTCCTGTGTCCTCCTCACATTCTCATGCACCCCTGTCACGGTCCGGAGACATTAGATGTCTCGGTCCGGAGACACAGTTCTTTTAAATATTCCCGTGTTGTGAAATTAAAGGCACAAACGAGGCCAAAGTATCAACAGCTAGACTATTTATTACATAAATAAAGTGGACATAAGAAAGGGGAGAGGGAGAAAAGAGAGAGAGAGAGAGACGAGAGATAGAAGAGGAAAGGAATTATATTACCACACCCCTCATCCCCCCCAAGACAGTTAAAGTCTGTGGAGACAAGGTGCTGCAGGAGATGTTGGGTTTGTAGAGAAACGCTGGTGAGGCTTTTGCTGGAGAATAGCTGTGGTCCTCTGGGGAGATGTTGGGTTGATACAGGAACAGTGCTGAGGCTCCTCTGGGCAGCCTGGGTCTGTAGAGAAGGGGTGCTGAGGATTTGGCTGGACCTGTGGTCCTCCGGGCAGCTTCTTTTCTCCAGAGCAGCATCGTCCCGGCTTTCTCTTCTCAGCGGCCTGGCCCGTCTCCTGTGTTTTCCTTCATCTCCGTTTTTCTCCCCGTTTTTCTCCTCTGTTTCTCTCCTCTGTTTCTCTCTCCAAACCAGTAGTTGCTCAAGTCTTTTGGGCGGAAACCACCCTGCCCAGAAAGCCTGATGGCTGGGTCCTTAGGTCCATTGTTGTAGTCCGGTGTTATCACGATGCAATCACAAGCTGATTTGCATCCAGGATTGGTAGACAGGATTCACTTTATCTTTGTTGATTTACATTAAGAGAGACAAACTTGTCGTCTTCCACAACCCCCCTCCTACTTGCTGGCAGAATGGGGTTAGAAGCAGAAAATGCCTTGACTCTGTGTAAGCACTACTCAGCAGTAAGGAAAACATCCCTTCATTATTAATACTGTTTCCAGCATAAATCTAAACCACAGCCACATACCAGATACTATGAAGAAAATTAACTGCCTCAGCCCAAACATGTATGTCCATTTCACATATGTGTAACCTATCAATATGAGATTTAAAAGTGAAAGAACAAGATAGATGATTTGTAGCCATGGCTACAATAATGGTTGTGAAAACTCGGTATGTTCAACCCATGCAGCATAGCTTTTTATTTCTGACCACCGGTCCATGGTCCCATCTTACAACACATGGGCCCATGATAAACAAAAATATCTGCAAGTTGAAGGGATAGCATATTCTTTAGTGTTTCCTTCTCTTCCTCCTATCTTGCACCTGGAACAAATACTTCATTTCAAAATCTGTGACAGCAATGTAACATCTTCATCTCCAGATTCTTGATCAAAAACTTCTTTCTAATTGTTATTGATATTGGTCTGACAGACTGTAAAGAAGATGTGAGAATTTCCTTCATGACATCTAGCTGCCTTTTTGTCACAAGCAAACTGTCTGTAACAATATGGTGAGGGATCTTGATGTCTCTTTACTCTATAGAATCAGACAGCACACACAGACCTCACCAAAAGAGGTTTCTTCTTAGTGTTCAGCATTGTTCAGCATTTTTGGTGCCATTAAGCCAATGGCTGTAATGTCTCCAGGACCTAAACAGAGCTGTTATCAGCTCCAGCAGATGCTGGTCTTCCTGGTCCAGAGCCCAAGGCTCTGAAGACGTGAATGAGAACTGGGATCCCAAGAGATGGTGGCTCAGCAAAACTCAAGTGAGTCCTGTTTTTCTCTGTCCTTTCATTCTTTGTTCACTGAAAGAAAGAACACAGCCTTTGGATTCTTCAGTGGAGAAATTGTGAAGCTCTTTGACTGGATGCAGAATAATTTTGCAATCATTGGCAGAAACAAAACCAAGGAAGCTACAGGTGGTGGTTTCAGTTTGGATCTTGTGTTCCTAAGGCTGTTACGCTGATAACTGACAATGCTCATTTTTTAATTCAGTCTTCTAAGGCCAGACTAGCTTTGCTGAGTACAGAGAAAGTGGAAATCAACAGCCTCACTGACTCCATTTCTAACAATTCCTCAGCCACACATCCATCTCCTATTACTTGGCTTTCCCTGGCAGCATAGAATAAAAGCACAAAGCTCCAGAGTTAACTGGACAGTTTAGTTTGCAGAGTATCAGACCTACTTGGTCAGGTATGTGAGTTCTGTAGTTTAAGTTACAGTAGAGCGGCATTGTTACTCACATCTTTAAATTTTATCTTGTGATTGACTCTGCAATTAAGCCACAGCTAATTTTCAGAGACCACTTTGCCTGTGAAGGGAACACTTCAGGAAAGATTCGTAACAGTCTTAAACACAGCTACAAGAAAGGTACTAAGGGGATTTCACAAAGGATGTGGTTGCTTTTTTGACCTTGAAGCATTTTCATGTTTTCTCTTTCTTCTTTAAAGGGTAAGAAATAGTTAACTCTCTTCTGGAGAGAATTTCAGTAGACATTCTGCCACTCCCAGAGGCTGTATCCACTTGGATATATTTCAGAGCTTTGTTAGCTGCCTGATGCTAGGGAAAAACACACATTATTTTCCTACTCTGTCTTGCAGATGGCACATTTCAGGCAGTGGCCAAGCATATCTAAAAAAATCCCACACTGTTTCACTGCTAAAGACCCACCTCTTTCATAGGAGAGGTGTGCTCCCATCAAACCAAGGAGGGAGAGGTGGCTGGTCCCACAACATTGAGACAATGCACAGATGTGATACTGCGATAACCAAGGAACAGATCTCATCAGCCCTAACTTAGCATCTAAACCAGTTTATGTCCTGAATGAGCAACTTGAGTAGTCAAAGTGAGACTTCTTTTGTTTTAGAAGTATTAATGTCCTGTTGTTTTCTAGATCATGAGGAAGGTAAATATGACTGTGAAAATGTGACTTCTTGATTATGTGAATCCACTGGTGGTTGTGCTAAAAAAGCTGGTTTCAAACCCCTATGAGGCAACCAAGTTATCTTCTATATCTCATCAGTGATACTCAGTGCTGTTCCTGCCAACCTGGTGATCTGTCATTATCTGTCTGTCCTTTGGGGTACACAGGCAGTCTGTGGCAGCCTGTCAGGTCTTGGTGAGCCACCCAGGTTATTTTGTCTATTTCTTTTGCAGATGTGAGAGGACATGCTGTTCTTAAATTAGACTCATTCATTTGCTACAAAACACTGCTGGACCAAGACCTTTGCTTCATCCTTTACTGACACTTACATTACTAGCTGCATAGTTGAATGGTTATGAGTGCACAGGGAAGAGATCATGCCAGGCATAACTCAGAGGGACCAATTAACTCCTATAATTGTGACACTTTTGGATTTCTTCTTCAAACACCATGGGTCAAAACTGCAGCTAATTTTAACAGCTGTAATAATTCTTAACTCTGAAATGTGAAGAGTGGAAATGCAAAATAAGTCAGCAATATCAGTTTATGTAATTTGCTGTCTAAAAAACCCCATATTTTCTGTCTGGAAAAAAAAAAATGTCCCAAGAAGCCTGTAACTGCAGGGGCTGGCAGGCTGGTAAAAAACCAAAACCAACCAAACAAAAAAAAATAGATAAACAAAACCCACAAAACAAAACAACACAACACAACAACAACAAACAGAGATCAGAACTAAAAGAAGCTGTTGGTGAATTTGAAAATACTTTCTTTGAAAATATTTGACTTGATGTAATCAGGTGCAATGCCAACAAGGAGACAAGCAATAATGGGATGAAATGTGGACTGCTGAGATGCTTCACAATGACAAAATTTTATCAAGTTTCATTCATGGCCAGGAGCTAGACAAAGGAATACACAGTTCCAGTTGCAAGTCCAACTGGAGTTGAATACAGAAAAGCTACAGAAACTACCACCTACTTTGAAACTTCTGAGTGAATCCTAATTGCCTAATTAGGAGGCACACTCTAGGCATCTCTTCTTTCCAAGCTGAAGGCCATATGTGCAGACAATAATGAGAAGATTAGGACAGTTTCCAAACTAGCATGTGGTTAAAAGAGCTGGTACTTATTTACCAAGATATAGTGCATTACACATCGTTTTTAAGACTCCATAGTAAACCTTTCTTCCCTTCTGATTTTAACTTTATTCCACATCTAACCTTCCATGGTGGGGGAACTAGTGGGGAACTGAAATAGAAGAGCCCAAAATTTCTAATTCAGGTATTGGGGTGACTCTGGCTTGTGTAGGTTGTGATACAAGTATGATAAAAAAACATTGGCAAGGATTTTTTTCTACAGGGTTTCACAACTGTATTTCCATTTCTTGATGTCAAAACTCTTACTGTTTCATTCTCCTTTGCAGTGATGAAACTCCCCTAATGGCCTTCCACTCTTCACAGAAACTAAACTGTGTCTGGCCCAGTAATGCTGAGCTGATTCTGCAGCACCACAGCCTCTGATGATGGAGAATGAGATAATGATGTTGAAAATAGGATTTGGAAAAGCTGAAGATTAGCCAATCAAAATTCCTTTCTTTATCTCAATAATGCACTGCTGCCAGAATGCCACTTACTAAATGGGACTATTCTGGGGCATTTTTCTCAAGCACAGTTAACAGCATAAGCAAATCTGTGTTATTCATATTAACATTTCATCCTACATGTTTGGATAATATCAACTCAATTTCACTACTCCTGGAAGAAATCTGGGATGAATGCAAACACTTCAGGGCCAAATATTTGAAGAACCAAATATTAATTGCAGGTTTTTCCAAAGTTACAGAAATGTTGGTTATCAAATATTCAGAATTCAGGTTCAAATAATGTGTATACATCCAATTACCAAGTATATTAAGGTACTAAGCAGACTTCATGATTTTCAGACTAGCATGCAATTATTGCAGCAGAGATAAGATGAAATTATGCCATTTCATTTGCAAAGCTTGCCTTTTTTCTTTTTTTTGTTTTCTTTTTTTAAGTTGGTACCAGATCTTGAGGTAATAATCAGTATTAGATACCTCTCTTAGAACAATAAATCTGCCTTCTGAATGAAAAGCCAGTAAATTAGCAACTTTATTCACTATATGATTTCTAATGTAGTTTCAGGCACTGCAAAAATGGTAGATTAGGTGCTTTCTGTGGGATATTCTCAGTGGATACCATGGTAAAAAAGTAATTAGCTCTACTGCATCAAGTATTGAAACCTGCAGACAACTAATAAGGCTAACTTACTGTAATACCTGACTGTGCTCCACAGGATAGTTAGAACAATCAGGTAAGAAACTGTCAGTGTAGCCATGTGCTCTAGACTAAGCACAGTCTTAGTCAAAATTAAAGATGTGATACAGAGTTTGGAGATTACTGCATAGGTTCTTTGGTTGTTAGCAAACATCTGCCTAGACTACCTCATTAGCAAATCCTTCAATATTTTATGGTGTTCAGCTTAATTGATAAAAAAAGACTGTAAGAAACAAAGAGTATGTGATCCACTGACTGACAAGCCAAAGCAAAGGGTAAGTACATTCCAGTCTCTTAAACCTCAAGAATTTCTGAATTTATTTATTTTTTAACTATTGCCTGAAAACCCAGTATAGGCATAAACACTGATGTAAATGGCATAACTGTTTGTTGAAAAAGCTTAAGAAGTAGCTACACACATGTAAAGAAAGAGAAACGTGTACCTATTGCTTTTCATCAGTAAGAGACTGGTGGACATCAAACCCACCATTTCCTCTTACCTGGTAAGATTTATTATTTTGTTCATGTAAAGCCTAAGTATTTTGTTGAGTGAAAAACAGATGTCTATTTTAGAAAGTAGCAATGTGTATCAGAACAACAAAATCAAAGGCTTTCTTTACTGTTGGCCAGCTGCTGGCTTTAAATGGCTCTTAGGGGCATGGTTAAGAACTGACCCTTCAGTGCTGGGTGATCTTTGAGGTCTCTTCCAGTTGGATGTTTTCTGTGATCCTGTGAACAGTTCAAAAAGGCTGAATCTTAACTATCCATATGATTTCTTCTGGACTGCTATAGTACTTCAGGTTATGTACTTGCTGAAGTAATTTGCTGGATCTAGGTTTAGAGTTAGTCCAATGTTTTTTGAGTTATCTGTAATCTACATATTACTATTCAGCTGTGATCTTGACTAATGAAATGCCAGTATTCTGTTTCACTGGGGCACAGCAGTTACTACAGAGAATAGCTGCAAAATCCATGATAGGATGCACACTCCTGATAGCTGAGGATAGTTGAGGTTGAAGAGATCTCTGGAGGTCATCTAGTCCCAACATCTGCGGAAGGAGGGACACCTAGAGCATGTTGCCTGAGACCAGTTGTTTCCTGGTGGTCAGAGGGAACCTCCTGTGTTTCAGTTCTTGTCCATTGCCTTTTGGCTTGTCACTAAGCATCACTGAAAAGAGCTTACCTCCATTTTCTTTGCACCCTTTCTTCTGTAATTCAGTTCCAGACTAACAAGGACTTCTTCCCAGATTCCAAGCTGTTCATGAACAAAGTTGCTTGTGACAGTGTTGCTCTGTATAGTCCCATGGTGGCAAAGAAGCTCCAGTGTATGCTCCATGTCCTCTTCCGGGAGAACAACCATTGATAACTGATTTCCCAGATAGGTGAAAGAAATTGTAGCAAATTCTAGCAAAATGATTAGGAGAAATAAGCCAGAATACTGAATTGGTACAGATTCAAAACTGCCCTTCAAATTTGATCAAACGTTAGAGCTAATTGATCCATGTACCTGAAAAAATCTTTACAGATAAAATATTGATTTGGCTATTTCTGTATGTGTGTGAAAGGAGAAAATATTAACATTTGAACACTCTCTGCCTTTTTTGTGAGTAAGTAATTTCTTAAGATGTAATGACTATTGATGGTGTTTGCTTAACTGCTGATAGGACAAGGGAAAGGCAAGTCCATTGGATTTTTTATTTTATCCTTGACTGTTCTCAGGTTCCTGTGCAGTAAGCATGAAATTTGTTCTACCTTTTGAGTCTCTTGATTGGAAGGAGCAGCTTTCCAGCTCTGTGCAAAATCCCTGGTGAAGGTAAGTCTTGAGATGGTAATCCAACCAGTGTACACTGAGTTATGTTTTTTTCTTCCAAAGTCAAACTCTTTATAGTCTCATAATGAAAGGAAAAGAGTTATTAACACATCATAGAGTATGAAACAAACATCAGTTACATTGCTGGTTTTTTTTTTTTTTTTTGTAGCATGGCAGTTTTGTAATGCATGTTAAGAATGCTTTGGGTTTTTTCTAACTCTAAAGGAAATGAAAAAGGGTCTTAAGGTATATTTCTCTGACAGCAGTAATGTCTGTAATTTTCTTTCTTGCTTATTCTGTGGCTCCACAATAAAAGTTACAGTGCAACAGAATGAATTCTGCTGTGGCCTAGGGTTACCAACAAGGGAGAAAGGTTTTGTGCACTGAAGGACATTTAAAAAGGAGAAGAAAAACTAGGTCTGAAGGGGGTGGGTGAGGAAATAGGTCCCTCTGCAGAGGAAAGAGTAGGGCACAAATTAGGGGCAATTGAGAAGTCGGAAGCCCAGCTGAAGTGAATGTACACCAATGCACGCAGCCTGGGCAATAAGCAAGAGGAGCTGAAAGCCCTGGTCCACCAGGGTGACTATGATGTAGTTGTGTAGTGGGGTGGAAGGGTAAGGCCAAGAAGCCTCTTCCCTCCCCCCTGTAAAGTAAAGGGAAAGAAAAATTGAAGGGAAAGGAAAAAAAACTCACAAGCTGAATTAGCAAAGCAGTGGAGCTATATTTACAAAGCAGTGTAGGATTTGCAGGGGAATATTTACAAATTTACAATATCTACAATATATACAAAGATATAGAACAGAGTAACACAGAAATGAGAGTAACCCCCCTCGGCAGAGGGGATTCCCCACCTCCGCTCTCCCCTCTCTTCCCCCCTTTCCCCAGAATGGGATAGAAAGAGAAAGAAAAGAGAGGAAAAAAAATGTTAGAAGCAGTTCGTGTTAATTGGAAAGGAGTTAATACAGGCCTGGTATCTTATCTTCAAGGCCGAAGTCTTGGCAGAAAGCCCAGCACAGAAAAGAGCTGCTGTCCAAAGAAGAGGCGGAAGCAAGAGTGACAGAGAAGTGCTGGAAATGCCCGTTTCACTCCCAGTTCAGAAGGTGCTTCCTCCCACTTCACCAATGAAATAGTTTAGATTATTCTTTCCGTTTACCAACTTCCGTCCACCATATTCCCTTTCTTAAGGGGGCAACGTCAACCGGTCACAAGTTGCCATCTCAGAAACATGGTGGGATAACACGCACGTTTGGAGTGCTGCACTGGGGGGTTACAGGCTCTTTAGGAGAGACAGGCGAGGGAGAAGAGGAGGACGGGTGGCTTTGTATATTAGGGAGTCACTCTCTGCCACAGAACTTGAGGTGGGAAATGAAGGGATTGAGAGCCTGTGGGTTAAAATCAGAGGGCAGCCTAACAAATCTGACATCCTGGTTGGAGTCTGTTACAGACTACCCAACCAGGATGAGGAGGCTGACGAATTATTCAATAAGCAACTGAAGGCTATCTCAAGATCATCAGATCTTGTCCTTGTGGGTGACTTTAACCTCCCAGATGTCTGCTGGGAACTTAATTCAGCAGAGAGGAGGCAGTCCAGAAGATTCCTGGAGCGAATGGAGGACTGCTTCCTGATGCAGCTGTTAAGTGAGCCTACCAGGGGGCAGGCTCTGCTTGACCTGCTGTTCTCCAATAGAGAAGGACTGGTGGGAGATGTGATCATGGGAGGCTGCCTAGGGTGCAGTGATCATGAGATAGTGAAGTTTTCAATATGCAGAGAGATAGGGAGGAGCACCAACAGAACCTTCACCTTGGACTTCCGGAGGGCAAACTTCAGCCTGCTTAAGAAACTTATTTGTAAAATTCCCTGGGTAGCAGCCCTCAAGAACCGAGGGGTCCAGGATGGTTGGGCCTGCTTCAAGGAGGAGCTCTTGAAGACACAGGAACTGGTGGTTCCCATGTGCTGAAAGATGATCCGGCAGGGATGGCAACTGGCCTGGATGAACAAGCAACTCCTGGAGGATTTAAGGGGAAAAAAGCAGCTGTATCACCTTTGGAAAGAGGGGAAGGCTTCTCGAGGTGTGTTTAAGGAAGCTGTTAGATTATGTAGGAAAAAAATCAGAGAGGCAAAGGCCCAGTTGGAACTGAAGCTGGCCACCTCTGTCAAAGACAATACAAAGCATTTTTACAAATATATTAACACTAAAAAGAAGGGCAAGAAAACCTGCACTCTTTATTGGACCTGGAGGGGAACACGGTGACTGAGGATGAGGAAAAGGCTGAGGTCCTGAACACCTTCTTTGCCTCAAGTTTTAACATCAAGGCAGGAGTTCAGGACGAGTGGCCTCCTGAGCTGGGTGATGGGGTCAGTGAGCAGTGTAATGCCCTGGTAATCCATGAGGAATTAGTTCGGGACCTGCTGAGCCACTTGGACACTCACAAGTCCATGGGACCGGATGGGATGGGATGGGATGGGATGGGATAAGATAGGATAGGATAGGATAGGATAGGATAGGATAGGATAGGATAGGATAGGATAGGATAGACCAGGTTGGAACAGACCTTCAAGATCATCGCGTCCAACCTGTCATCCAACACCACCCAACCAACTAAACCTTGAAACCAAGAACCCTGTCAAGTCTCCTCCTGAATACCTAGGGATCCATCCTAGGGTACTGAGAGAGCTGGCAGATGAGCTGGCCAAGACGCTCTCAATCATTTTCCTCCAGTCCTGGCTCACAGATGAGGTCCCACATGACTGAAAACTGGCCAGTGTGGTCCCCATCCATAAGAAGGGTCAGACGGAGGAACCCAGAAACTCCAGGCCAGTCAGCCTGACCTCAGTACCAGGGAAAATAATGAAGCAGATTATCCTGGTGGCAATACCTGCACACCTGAAGGATGGAAAAGGGCTCAGGCCTAGCCAGCATGGATTTAGGAAGGGCAGGTCCTGCCTGACCAGCCTGATCTCCTTCTATGATCAGGTGACCCATCTGGTGGACGTGGGGAGGCCTGTGGATGTGGCCTACCTGGACTTCAGCAAGGCCTTAGACGCTGTCCCCCACAGCAAACTGCTGACTAAGCTGTCAGCTCATGCCTTGGACTGCAACACTCTGTGCTGGGTTAGGAACTGGCTGGAGGGCCGAGCCGAGAGAGTGGTGGTGAATGGTGCCACACCCAGCTGGTGGCCAGTCACCAGTGGCGTCCCCCAGGGATTAGTGCTAGGCCCCATCCTCTTCAGTGTCTTCATTGATGATCTGGATGAGGGGATTGGGTCAGTCATCAGCAAATTTGCAGATGACACCAAGTTAGGAGCAGATGTTGGTCAGTTAGAGGTTGGAAGGGCTCTGCAGAGGGACCTCGACTGACTGGACAGATAAGCGGAGTCCAATGGGATGGTATTAAACAAGTCCAAGTGCCAGGTGCTGCACTTTGGCCACGGCAACCCCATGCAGAGAAACAGGCTAGGGTCGGAGTGGCTGGAGAGCTCCCAAACAGAGAGGGACCTGGGGGTGCTGATTGACAGCCATTTAAACACGAGCCAGCAGGGTGCCCAGGTGGCCAAGAAGGTCAATGGCATCCTGGCCTGCATTAGGAATAGTGTGGCCAGCAGGAGCAGGGAAGTCATTACGTCCCTGTACTCTGCATTGGTTAGGCCGCACCTCGAGTCCTGTGTCCAGTTCTGGCCCACTCAGTTTAGGAAGGATATTGAGACACTTGAACGTGTCCAGAGAAGGGCAACGAGGCTGGTGAGAGGCCTTGAGCACAAGCCCTATGAGGAGAGGCTGAGGGAGCTGGGATTGTTTAGCCTGGAGAAGAGGAGGCTCAGGGGAGACCTTATTGCTCTCTACAACTACCTGAAAGGTGGTTGTAGCCAGGAAGGGCTTGGTCTCTTCTCCAAGGCAACCAGCACCAGAACAAGGGGACACAGTCTCAAGCTGTGCCAGGGGAAGTTTAGGCTGGAGGTGAGGAGGAAATTCTTCACCGAGCGAGTTATTCGTCATTGGAACCGGCTGCCCAGGGAGCTGGTGGAGTCGCTGTCCCTGGAGGTGTTCAAGAGAAGATTGGACGTGGCACTTGGATGCATGGTTAATCATGAGGTCTGTGGTGACAGGTTGGACTTGGTGATCTTTGAGGTCTCTTCGAACCTTAGTGATACTGAGATACTGTGATATCTATTAAGAACAAAATATACAAAGAATATTTGAAACTTGAACAAAACCCCAGAGAGAGGAAGTGACAAGGGGGATGGGAAAATAACATGGAAGTGACATCTGGCAGAAAATGAGTGGTCTGCCAGTGAAAGGGAATCTGTAAGGACATTTTCTCTGTATTTCAGTTGTTACTCTTCCATTCTCACATATATGGGGTAGCTGTGGTGGTGTCAGCATGCATCCTCCCAGAATATCTGACAGCTTCCTCTCTTATATGTTTATTGAGCCTTCTGCCCTATCAGACTATGGCAGTAGAAATAGAGCCAAATAAGCACTACTTAAATGTGTATCAGGATATTCTTATACCGTCAAAACTTGCAAGCCATATGTAGCTAAGAAATCAATGCAATAACAGATACAGAGCCTTTCTTACCTTTTTCTTACAGCAGACAAATCCAGTTTCACTGTTTATCTTTATATTTTGTTCATCAGTTAATTTATGGACATACTACTTGCACTGAGTGCAAGATTATTGTCAGCTGAACAGACGGACATACATTATAGTTTCATAGTTTCATAGTTTCATGCAGGGTTGGAAGGGACCACAAGGATCATCTAGTTCCAAGCCCCCTGCCATGGGCAGGGACACCTCACACTAGATCAGGCTGGACAGAGCCTCATCCAGCCTGCTCTTAAACACCTCCAGGGACGGGGCTTCGACCAACCCCCTGGACAACACATTCCAGGGTCTCACCACTCTCATGGTGAAGAACCTCCTCCTCACATCCAGCCTGAATCTCCCCACCTCCAGCTTCATTCCATTCCCCCTAGTTCTATCACTACCTCAGATCCTGAGAAGTCCTTCCCCAGCCTTCCTGTAGGCCCCCTTCAGATACTGGAAGGCCACAATGAGGTCACCTCAGAGCCTTCTCTTCTGCAGACTGAACAGCCCCAACTCCTTCAGTCTGTCCTCATAGGAGAGGTGCTCCAGCCCTCTGATCATCCTTGTGGCCCTTCTCTGGACACCTTCCAGCACCTCCACATCCCTCTTGTAATAGGGGCTCCAGAACTGGAGGCAGTACTCCAGATGGGGTCTCACCAGGGCTGAGTAGAGGGGGAGGATCACCTCCCTCGACCTGCTAGCCACACTTCTCCTGATGCAGCCCAGGATCTGATTAGCTTTGCGGGCTGCAAGTGCACAAGTTACTCTGCACAAGTTTAATTTAGACTAATACATGTGGGGCACACATGGTTAAAAATGAAGATTCACAGTAATAACACTTACGGCTGTGACAAAGTATTTATTCTCTCCAGATACTGCACTGGAAGCAATTGAACATATGTTTTGTTTTGGTTTGGGTTTTTATACATGAGCTTTGAAGTTCCTTATTAGTAGATGAAAATAATCTGGAAGGCAAAATTGCTAGAAGAAATTAAAATCTAAAGAATAATTTGAAAGGAAATATTCACAGACAGAGAACTGGAGATAAAGAAATAAAAATAATTATTTTAAAATAATGTAATTTTCAATAATGGACTGCACATGAGTGAATATTTTTAATATTAATTGTTTCATACACATGACAATAAAACTAGCAGAGTTCTATGAGTCTTGTAAAACATCCTAAGAACATTTTTATACCTTCTTTATGTTGTGCAGTCTTTAAGAAATTCTTCATAGACAGAGTGATTGGCCATTGGAATGGGCTGCCTGGGGAGGTGGTGGAGTCACTGTCACTGGAAGTGTTTGGGAGGAGACTTGATGGGGTGCTTGGTGTCATGATTTAGTTGATTAGATGGTGTTGGATGATGGGTTGGACATGGTGATCTTGAAGGTCTCTTCCAACTTAGTTTATTCTAAGTAATCCTAAGTAAAGGATCTTTCTTTGTACGACAAAAGATGATGGAACACCTATTGGCTTTCTAAAGAAGACTCGTATTCAGAGATATTTGCCTAAGAAAATTAATTTAAAATATTGCTCTTCTTTTTTACTTTTTCCATCTTATGCTGTTTGGAATTACTGTAACATTGAGGACTATGTATGAGTTTAGACATTTCTTAGTAGAAAATAACATCCTGGAGCTGCAAATTCTTCAGATACTGCTGGTTCACCTCCTTCGCAAGAACAAATCATGTATTGCTGAACTCCTTTAATTTAAGGCAAAAGTGGCAAGATAGCCTGAAACTGTATAATTACTTAATTAGCACAAGAAATGTATGCAGGATTATATGGGTTTTAGATATAGGACTCAGTATTGCCTTGAAATAATGCTGACATTTTTCTTTAATTTGTTCACTGTTGCTGACTGATGCCAACAACAAGAGACAGCCCACAGAGATGGACAGCGGCTGGTTGGGCTAAGTGCTTGCTGACATGGGAGATCCTCACTTCTGTCAGCATTATTTCATCCTTTTCAGTGAGTCTGAGAAGTAATTTGAAGTTGTTTCCTCAAAAGAATGGGCCATATCCTGGAATGACTAAGCACTGTGTTTAATGGATTTTCAGCTCAGGCACTGGTTATTATGTAAAGTGAAAGCCCCTTCTAGTCATTAAGTGAAATGTTCCATTTATAATAGGAATATTAATTTAAACAGAATCAATTTCACAGAAAAATGCATGTGTTCTGTGTACAACAGAAAAGAATTCTTTTCAGTAGCTACTCTTTAGGCACTCCTACAATTCCTCCAGCTCTTTTTTCTGATCCTGGATAACAATGACATCTACCAAGTGCTAATCTCTTTGAGTCAACTCTATGTCAATGCTGAGGTAACAGGATTAATGATGGACAGAATTATAGTTCCTATTAAATTCCCTTCCTGCTTTCTCCAAGTGTTTTGTTGTATATCCAAGAGTATTTTGTGCACTGCAGGTTACAAGAGAAGAGAAAAGAGAAGAGAAGAGAAGAGAAGAGAAGAGAAGAGAAGAGAAGAGAAGAGAAGAGAAGAGAAGAGAAGAGAAGAGAAGAGAAGAGAAGAGAAGAGAAGAGAAGAGAAGAGAAGAGAAGAGAAGAGAAGAGAAGAGAAGAGAAGAGACGAGACGAGACGAGACGAGGCTGGACGAGACCCTCAAGATCATTGCGTCCAACTCATCATCCAACACCACCTAATCAACTAAACCATGCAACCAAGCACCCTATCAAGTCTCCTCCTAAACACCTCCAATGATGGCGACTCCACCACCTTCCCAGGCAGCCCATTCCAATGGGCAACACCTCCAATGATGGCGACTTCACCACCTTCCCAGGCAGCCCATTCCAATGGGCAATCACTGTCTCTAAACAACAGTTTGGTAACAACAGTCTCACAACTCATAACTAGAGTTTTATATCCTTATAGGATATAGGTAATAAAACAGATAAAAATTGTTTCTAGATACTGATTAGTTTTTACAGTCACAGTGTCTGATAAGAGTGTAAAATAGCACTGAAAAAAAAGCCTTTATCTGTAGAAAATAGTTCCCTAACTGCTTCTGCACCTTTCAGTTTCTGCTATTTTCTTTCTTATGCATTTCTTTCCTTACCTGCATTAAACCATCCTCTTATAAAGACTTCTGGCTCAATTGCAATGTAAAATTTTATGAAATAATTAGGGGAGCCCAGCTTCTGTTGTCAAATACCTTAACGATTCAATTGGAGCCAAGTAGCAGTATATAAGAAATACAAGTAAAATCTACTTTGTATTATCAATATATTTGTGTTGCCTCAATTCACTAGTTAGTTGTTGTCTTTAACACAGAATTGGATTATTAGTCTTTTGAGTGTGATGGATCAAATCAGTGGACACCAAATTTATAAACCTTTCCCACAAGCTTCAGAGGACTAAGCATTTGGTACTTTGAGCAGAATTAGATCTTTCAATATCTACTGTTCTCTCTTGAATATTGACAATAATATTGACCTTTTAAAGGGAACAGAGCTATGTCTCATCCACAGTATTCTGAAGCTCAAAGAGAAAAAATACTGTTATATATTTCTCCAAGGCGCTAGGTGCTTACTCTGAGAAACAATAAACAGAAAGGCTTCAAAATAATTTGTCAGTGCCAATATGAGCTGCTCTGTGCAGACTGTTCATCTGCAATTGGAATTGATGTACCACATGAAAATGCCAGGATTTTCCTCATAATTAAAAAAAAATAAAATCAAAGGATAAGACAACTACAAAAAAATGTAGCAAGGAAAACAATAAAATATTGAAGAACAGGGATCAATACTTATGATCTGGAGGTTTTTGTTTCTTATGCCACCAGTATATTTACACCACCAAATTATGCTTCTGTATTTCATAGTGTTATAGTATCAGTCAGGGTTGAAGGGACCACAAGGATCATCTAGGTCCAAACCCCCTGCCATGGGCAGGGACACCTCACACTAGATCAGGCTAACCAGACTCTCGTCCAGCCTGGTCTTATACACCTCTAGGGATGGAGCCTCAACCACCTCCCTGGACAACCCATTCCAGGGTTTCACCACTCTCATGGTGAAGAACCTCCTCCTCACATCCAGCCTGAATCTCCCCACCTCCAGCTTCATTCCATTCCCCCTAGTCCTATCACTACCTGAGATCCTGAGAAGTCCCTCCCTAGCCTTCCTGTAGGCCCCCTTCAGATACTGGAAGGCCACAATTAGGTCACCTCGGAGCCTTCTCTTCTGCAGACTGAACAGCCCCAACTCCTTCAGTCTGTCCTCATAGGAGAGGTGCTCCAGCCCTCTGATCATCCTCGTGGCCCTTCTCTGGACACCTTCCAGCACCTCCACATCCCTCTTGTAATAGGGGCTCCAGAACTGGAGGCAGTGCTCCAGGTGGGGTCTCACCAGACCTGCTGGCCATACTTCTCCTGATGCAGCCCAGGATCTGATTAGCTTTCCGAGCTGCAAGTGCACACTGAGAGCTCATGTTGAGCTTCTTGTCCACCAGCACCCCCAAATCTCTTTCCTCAGGATTGCTTTTCAGCCAGTCACTGCCCAGCCTGGATTTGGGCCTGGGATTGCCTCGACCCAGATGCAGGACCCTGCACTTGCTCTTGTTGAACTTCATGAGGTTGGCTTGTGCCCACATCTCCAGCCTGTCAAGGTCCCTCTGGATGGCCTCCCTTCCCTCCAGCATGTCTGCTGGCCCACACAGCTTGGTGTCATCAGCAAACTTGCTGAGGGTGCACTCAATGCCACTGTCCATGGCACCCACAAAGATGTTGAACAGGACAGGTCCCAGGACTGATCCCTGAGGGACTCCGCTTGTCCCTGGCCTCCACTGGGATATGGACCCATTGACAGCCACTCTTTGGGTATGGCCATAAAGCCAGTTCCTTATCCATCTAGTGGTCCACCCATCAAACCCATGTGTCACCAGTTTGGAGACCAGGATGTGATGCATGACAGTGTCGAAGGCTTTGCTCAGGTCCAGGTAAATTACATCAGTTGCTCACCCCTCAGCTATTAATTTCGTCACCTGCTCATAGGAGGCAACCAGGTTGGTCAGGCAGGATTTGCCCTTGGCGAAGCCATGTTGACTGTTCCAAATCACCTCTTCACTATTCTTGACATGGTGACATTTCTTGAGATGGTGACATTTACATTATTTTTCACAGGAAACCATGAGAAAGAGAAATTTGTTTTGCAAAATTAATAATTTACCTGTCAAATATTTTTTTTTTCATGCAAGTGATTTATTTATCTTATTTCAGCACAAGGGTGTCATAAATTGCTAACTTACTAACAGCTACAATATGAACCAACACATGCATAATAACTCACTAAGGTATGTATGAGAAAGCAAGGCAGAACTTTCCACCTCTAAGACAAAGTTCAGCAAATGCCACAGATGCAAAATAGTTGTAGCAGGTGGCAAATTGGTGCAACATCACCACCCCAGGGTGCAGTGAAAATGAATAGAGCCCTCTGTAGTTTTTCAGGAGCTCACAATTAAGAACCAAGCAGGACATTTGTATCAAAAATAAAAAAATCTAGAAGTATTTCTAAAACTCTTTTGTGTGAGTTGTCTGGGAGTTCCTAACTGTCTTTCTGGCACTTTTATGCAGCTGCGACACATAGCTGTGTATGCAGAAAGACATTTTTATTCTAGACTGTAGATACCGGTTTTGTTGATCTTCAGTCCACCAAGAAACCCATTGTTAAAGGAGTCTTCTTCAAAGGCAAGAAAACCTCCTCCTGATCCCTCAAACTGACATTCTGAATAACCAAAGTCATAAGGTTTTATGAAGTTATTCCTTTTATGAAGTTATTCCTATGTCACAACAGAGTAGTTCTGTATAGAATTACAGAGAGTCAATTTAGGTTTCACTATGAAAAAATAGTCTATTTGGCATAGAATTGATGCTGAGAGAATTCATCTAAATAGTTGGTACTTTGTTTAAGTATAGAATTATATTGAATGTTTATGTTACATATTTCACATTCATTGCAAGGATGTCAAGTCTTGGTTTTCAGCTATGTTAATAAGATGCTGAAGACTTCTCTGATAAATTTTCAGTCCCTTATTTTGTTATCACTTGTGATCAGCTCCTCAAGAATTTCAGTTTCACTATACCAGGACCTCATATTTATTTTCTAATCTTTTAACTGCATTCACAGCTTTTAACTAGCCCTGTTATTCAGCCATCTCTTCTAATTAAAGAAGTGGAATAGATGCCTTCAGGAAAAGTCAAGATAAGCATCCCTGATAGAGGCAGAAGGGCAACAAAGTTGGTGAGGGGATTGGAAGACAAGCCCTTTGAGGAGAGGCTGAGGGAGCTGGGGTGGCTTAGCCTGGAGAAGAGGAGGCTCAGGGGAGACCTTCTTGCTCTCTACAACTACCTGAAGGGAGATTGTAGCCAGGTGAGGGTTGGTCTCTTCTCCCAGGTAACCAGCACCAGAACAAGAGGACACAGTCTCAAGCTGTGCCAGGGGAGCTTTAGGTTGGATATTAGGAAGAAATTCTTCACAGAAGGAGAGATTGGCCATTGGAATGTGCTGCCTGAGGAGGTGGTGGAGTCACCATCATTGGACGTGTTTAGGAGGAGACTTGATAGGGTGCTTGGTGCCATGGTTTAGTTGATTAGATGGTGTTGGATGATGGGTTGGATGCGATGATCTTGAAAGCCTCTTCCAACCGGGTCTATTCTATTCTATTCTATTCTATTCTATTCTATTCTATTCTATTCTATTCTACTCTATTCTATTCTGCAACTCCTTCTCAAAATATTTGTACTTCTAACACACAATAATATTTTCCCTCTCACCACAAACTCACTGAGCACTAGAGAAACAACAGCTACCAATTCTCCACAGAGATTTGCTCTTTCTGAAGGCATGACTCAAAGTCCTGCAACTTGCATATGATTTGTTTTCTTTTGGAGTTGTTCTCTTTGGTGTTCTTCCCAAACAATGTGGATCACTTCTTGCTCCCCCATAGTTCAACATCTGCTGAGTCTTGTTACCAACTCTACACTACACTTTCACATTTACCTCCTGTGTTTTATGAAGTGTGGCTAAGTGCTGGTTCCTGCATGACCCTGTAGGGTATCTACCAGTTCACCCACATACATTTACAATACAGGTTCAATAGGTGATCAGACCTGTTTCCAAGCCCTACAGCAAGCATATTGAACTTTCAGGAAGAAAAGAACCCCAGATGAACCACTCATATTAAATTCTAAATGTCTGACCTTGACAACTGATAAAAGGCAAGGTCCTACATCTCCTCCCCTCTTCCTCTGTCTAATAAGATGAAGGGATGAAGTCTCATTTAATTCAACAGAGCTGTTTAGACCAGAGATCAGTCAAACACACTCATTAAGATAGCACACCCATTTTGGCACTGAGTAGTTTTAAGCCATTTAGTCATTTAGCCTTTTACTTTAAGTTATTTGTTTCATTTTCCTGTAAAACTGGGAGATGAAGTGGAGAAGAAGAAGTGCTTCAGTGATATAACATTGTATGTTCAGTGTATTGTACTGATGAGACAATGTGTGGAAGGGATGTCAATGTGCCAGCCTCAGTAAGTATGTGAAAAGAGGTCAAATCATACAAGGTCAAAATCATAACACTGATTTTCATGAGCCTGCAGTGTGCCCAGGAAGCCAAGAGGGCCAATGACATCCTGGCCTGCATCAGGAACAGTATGGCCAGCAGGAGCAGGGAGGTCATTCTCCCACTGTGTGCTGCACTGGTTAGGCCACACCTCGAGTACTGTGCCCAGTTCTGGGCCCCTCAGTTTAGGAAGGATGTTGACTTGCTGATATGAGTCCAGAGAAGGGCAACAAAGTTGGTGAGGGGTTTGGAACACAAGCCCTATGAGGAGAGGCTGAGGGAGCTGGGGTTGCTTAGCCTGGAGAGGAGGAGACTCAGGGGTGACCTTATTACTCTCTACAACTATCTTAAGGGAGGTTGTAGACAGGCAGACGTTGGCATTTTCTCCCAGGCAGCCAGCACCAGAACAAGAGGACACAGTCTCAAGCTGCACCAGGGGAGGTTTAGGCTGGATGTTAGGAAGAAGTTTTACACAGAGAGAGTGATTGTCCATTGGACTGGGCTGCCCAGGGAGGTGTTGGAGTCACCATCACTGGAGGTTTTCAGGAGGAGACTTGATGGGCTGCTTGGTGCCATGGCTTAGCTGTTTAGGTGGGTTGGATTAGTTGATAGGTTGGATGCGATGATCTTGAAGGTCTCTTCCAACCTGGTCTATTCTATTCTGTTTGATTTGATTCGATTCGATTCAATTAGATTCCCATTTTTAGACCTTCAGTAAAGTCACAGTACTTATAAATTTTCTTACATTTACATTTGAAATTATATTATTATCATTATTGTTGTTTATTTTTTGTTGTGTTGGGTTTGTTTTATTTTCTCTGGGTTGGTTTGGGTTGTTTTTTCTTGTTTGAGTTTTGGGGGTTTGTTTGCTTTTTGTTGTTGTTCTATTATTTCTATTATTATTACTATTTCTGCATGACAAAAGAATTTAGAGAAAAATCATTTTGAAATGGCAGGTTGTAGCTGATACCCAATTATTTTTTCAATAAATTAAATTAACTAAACCATATGTCAACTCAGGAGTTGTTTAATCAGAGTTTCACTTCTTTGCAGTAGATTGTAGTCACGTGTAGTCAAATGTTAGGTGACTCATTGATTTACAGATCTCCAGGGGGTTGCTGCAGCATGTTTTACTTTGTGAGGTAAGAAAAGTTGCTTCAGTGGGAAAGGCTTTATGTGTCAATTAGTAGGTCATGATGAAGGTGATGATGATGAAGATGACCAGATGTTTTTTGTGCAGTAGAAATTCAACTGGTTCAACCTCTTTTAGAAAGATCTACATGGAAAAGGAACATTTCCCTCAGTGCCTCTCCTGGATGTTATCCATTGTGGCAAGGGAAGCAGTGAGGTGGCACTGAGGATGGCAGCAACTGCACTCATGGTAACACAGTCCAAACTCCACTGGCAACAGACCCAGAGCTCAGATTTGCAGCTGGAGGAGCAGACGTGGCTAGCACTTCAGAGAGTGAGTGAAAGACAAAAGAAAAGGAGAAGCCAACCTTTGCTTTGGGACAGCTCAGTGAGAGCTAGACTTGAAAAAAACTCCAGTGAGCAAGTCTACCCTCTAGTGATAGCTGCAATATGTTTTGGAAAGATAATCCCTTGTGACAGTGTTATGTACAACCAGGGACATCAGCTTCACTTTTTATCTCCCTGAGCACACTGAATGCACTTCCCAGATAAGTTTTCAGTAAGCTGGTGATGCTGTGCTAAAGACTTTCTTCCCTACCTATGTTAAAATACTTCATCTTATGAATATATATTATGAATTTTCTTCTTTATATATATTTAGAAAACTAAATCCACGTTGCAGTCTAACATTCTGTTTGGACTGCATTAATCATCATCATAAAAACTCTGAGCTCAAGGGCAAAACTCTTTTACACATAAGAATGATTAACCTTAACCCCAAAAATGGGGTGCAGCATGGTAGGTCTTCACTACCTATTGCTAACTAAATGCTGATTTTCTGAGTGTGCCAAGAGCAAAAATTCATTTGTAAACACAGATGTCATTGTCAGCAAAACCATTGTCCTTTCACCTGAGGTAAGGAGTTAGCCTGTTAAGAAGTACCCACTAACAGATTGCCCAAGAAGCATTAAAAGATAGAATGGTTTTGTTTTCCATAAGAAAACAGAATATATTCATTAGCCGCTGTCATTAGGAAAAATTAAGGGGTTATCTGTTCAAACATTAAAGCTCTCTGTAAACATGTTGACCTCTTCAACACTGCACTCGGGGGGCAGGTTGGGGGGATGGGAGGTGTCATTATTCAAGACTATTTTAATTCACATTAGGACAACACAGCAGGAACCCACACCACACTGCACTAATGACCCTGTCCTACCTTCAGCTGTTAGCAATTCACCTCTAATTGTCATGAACTGTGAGGCAAACAAAGAAGCATTTGCTTACTGGTGTATACAAGTACCCAGATGAATGGAATAAAAAGTAAGCTGTTGGGTAAGACTTAGAGGCTTGAAAAGAATCAAAACATGACGAACATTGGAGGCTTCAAAAGTGGTTGCAGCACGGTGCCGGATTTCTGCAGTGAATGTAGAGGACATACCACATTGTCATTAGAAGTACAAGTCAACACACACAGGGTAATTTTCCCTTACTAGTAAATCTTTCTGCCAACTCTCTATGGTGGTTTAGGCTGGGTGCTGGCCTGGATGCCACTGCACAGACCACACCTGGGAGGTCCCAAAAGGGTCCAGCCCATTGGGTGGTCACAAGAAACCAGGTATTTCACCCATAATTCCCTGCTCCTCTATAAAACATCCACACTGGGTCCTTATTTCCTCTTTTGTCTCCCCACCACTACCTAGGTAAAATGGCATGAGCTGCCTCCCTTGGGCCTGCCTGGGCCCAAGCCTGGGATGTGGCGGGGGGGAGGAAAAGCCCTGAGGGGGTTTTGGGTGTACCCCCAGGTGGGGAGGGGATGTTCTTGGATATGTTCTGGGATCTCTCTCTTTTGTCATGGTGCTTGTGGTTCTTTGTAAAATTTTCATTGTTTTTTTTTGTTTTTCCACTTAAATTTTCCACCATTTTTTGCAATCCGTTTGTCTGAGTCGCTATTTTTCCCTGTGGTGGGAGAATTGGTCTCCCAAACCACGACACTCTCACAATAAAATTGTAAGTTCTTGTGGCTGATCCTAGTGAAGAGGACATTTTTAAGGACTAGTCAGAGCAAGCAGCCAAGTGTCCTGGGATAATAGTCTGCTTTCACAAGCTCCCTTCTGTCCCACCACAAACAGGAGGGAAAGTCACACACACACACACACACACACACACGCACACACTCACACAAAACCCCAACCAACCAACTAACCAAAACCAATCAATCAACCAACCAGTTAAACAAAAAATAAAAAAAACCAAACCACCCAGCACAAAACTCTGAGTTGAGATAAAGAGTTTTGCTGGAAATAATGCAATGCACAGTTGTCATAGTCTATTTCCAGAAAAGCACAACCAAACATAGAAACAACAGCAGAAGCCAGTGATAGAACAGTTCCCTTAACCAAGCCCATAGATGCCAGAACAGCAGAACAAAGGCTAACACCCCAAAACCCAGAAACTGGAACAGGAAGCCTTTGGTGTTACAACATAACTTTCAGGACTCATAATTCCTTGCTCCAGCCAGGACTTTTGTTATGAAGCAGGAATGGCAGCAGTATGGTAATGAATATCATCGGCAGATTCAACTCAACCCATGACACCAAGCAACAAAAAGATTATGTCTTAGTGGCATTGCAGCTTTAGGAGTTAATAACTGAATTCCCTGCACAAAGCTGACCCTACACTAGTTCTTCATGTACCTGAATTACAGGTCATACAAATTTGGATGTGCCTCTTTGAGCATCACTGTAAATTAAGATCTAGATATTAGAATCAGAATGTCCATCTTGCTTCCTTTTAGATGACTTAAGAGAAATTAGTTTATATTCTTATTTATTTCCTCTTCTATTCCCTGTCTGCTTGGACGACCTATTGTAAGTATCGCAGCACATACTAGGAGTAGAACAGCAAGCATCAAGGGCTGTTTGAATGGTATTGCACCTGTAATGGTCAAGCTGATTCAATGTGTGATTATCATTTTGTTATTTCTTACTTATATTGGTTTTACAACTAAGACTTTGTATACTAGCATGTTACTTCCTCCAGAAATAAAATAAAATGTACAGAATCCTTCAGCTTTATATTTGCCAACACTCTTCCTTACTTTGTTTTTGAAAATCCAACATGATTAACAACTTGCATCAAACACTTCCAACAGTCATGGATATTACAGAGAACTATTTAGAGGCACATGAAATTTCTGTGACACTATAAAGTGTGACTGCTCAATCATTGTCACACAGACCATATCCCAGTGCTTTCATGAACATTCTGAATACATTTGCATGTGATATTTAATACTTTGTAATAAATATGTTCATTACTCAGTGTCTTTTGATGCTGAAATTCTAAGTGAAAGAAAACTTGTGAATACCTGTATCTGTAGTTCTAGTGTCAAATCATCTTTGTCTCTGGCTTGTAGCTGTTGTTAATCTAGAGGATGATCTTGATAGATATTCAGCTGTGCTCTTCTGTGGAATATCAATTATATATTCACAATGTGAACATAAATGCCTGTGTCCTTAAATGTTTGTCAAGATACTTCTCTTGGGTTTCCACAGAGGCACTGCCTAGCTACTTATGAGTGACAGTCCCAAGGGTGCAACTGCTTGCTAGATGGCTGCAATGTCATTGCTACCATGAGTGGTAGCAGTGTCCCATATGGGTTCCTTACTTCAGTGATCTCCACTTTTATTGAACCCATCTGTGTGGTAAAAGAGCCTACACATATACTCAAGCAAAAGTCTGATGGATCACTAGAGCTAGAGGAATTCATAATACAACCCGGAATTTGCACTTGGGGAGAAAAGATATTCAGATGATAAACAGATGTTGGGCACAAATGTTAATGGTGTTTGTGTGTATATACATTGAAGTACTTAAAGTACTATGGGAATCCCAGTGTATAAAGGAATGTAATGGGTTGGGGCAAATCCCCTACCCACCATGGGCAGAAATAATGACTCAGACAAACAGATTGCAAAAGTGATGGAAAGTTTAAACAGGAAAACAATAAAAACCAACAACAAAAGTGTTACAGAGAACCACAAGCACCATGACAAAAGAGAGAAATTCCAAAACATATCCTAGAACGTCCCAGTCCCTCCTAGGGGTGCACTCAAACCCCCAGGCTCCTTCTCCCCACCCCCCACACCCCCCCCAGCATTGGGCCTGGGCAGGCCAAAGGGAGGCAGCTCACGCCATTTTACCTAGGCAGCAGCAGGGGACGAAAGAGGAAGTGGAGACCCCACACTGATCTATTATAGGGGAGCAGGGCATTATGGGAAATGCAATACCTGGTTTCCTGTGACCAACCCCCCCTGGGCTGGGCCCACCCCTTGGGACCTTCCAGGTGTGGTCTGTGCAGTGGCATCCGGGCCAGCACCCAGTCTAAGCCACCACAAGGAACTAGGGAGGACCTTATCACTCTGTACAATTACCTGAAAGGAGGTTGTAGCAAGGTGGGTGTTGATCTCTTGTAGCAAGGGACAGAACAAGAAGAAATGGCCTAAAGTGACACCAGTGGAGGTTTAGAGTGGATAACAGAAGAAACATCTTCCCTGAAAATGTTATCAAACACTGGGATAGGCTTCCCAGGGAGGTGGCTGAATGCCCATCCCTGGAGGCATTTAAAAGATGCAGAGGTGTGGTGCTAAAGGACAGGGTTTAACACCAGACTTGGTAGAGATAAATGAGGATTGAACTCAATGATATCACCGTCTTTAACGGTCTTTTCCAACTGAAATGTTTCCATTATTCTATGATTATTTTTCCCAGATAATTTATGACATTTTTAAGTTCCTGTATGATCTGAAACTTTACATGGGTGTGGTCCAAATCCATCTATAAGAACAAAATTGCAAGGAATAGTACTACACAATAAAATGCTATTTTGAATAAGGGAGACAGAGCTAATATCTGTCTGGCTTAATCTTATCATTTTGAAGTAAATAAAAAAATATTCCATGCAAATTTAACAATTAACAGGATTGTGTTTGTTCTCTCAAGGAAAATTCCATGCACATCCCAAAATCTGTTACAAATTTACCTTTTGTACAGGTGTGAGTCACAAGACAAACAACAATATGAATTGCCACCATATTGTGATTTACAACTCTACTACCTTTACACAGTCACCTGAATGTGATGGGAAAAACTTAGGAGAAAAGCAACATAAAATGAAAGAACGTGCTAGTGTTGCAGGATACACCCAGAAAGTTTTAAGAAGAGATTCCATTAAAATGCAATGATAATCTACCTTTAAATGGAATTCACACTACTAGAGAACTTATGTTGAGGCTACCAACCTCACACTGATGCTCAGGTGGCACCTAGTTTCTGAGTATAATATATTGGGTTGCCACAGGCATGTGAAGAAACTATGTATAAAAGGCTTCTGAGGTCACTTTTACCACCAATATGTGCCAGGTACTTTCACAGAATCACCGAATCACAGAATCACCAAGACTGGAAGAGACCTCAAAGATCATCAAGTCCAACCTGTCTCCACAGACCTCATGACTAAACCATGGCACCAAGTGCCACGTCCAATCCCCTCTTGAACACCTCCAGGGACGGTGACTCCACCACCTCCCTGGGCAGCACATTCCAATGGCTAACAACTCTCTCATTGAAGAACTTTCTCCTCACCTCGAGCCTAAACTTCCCCTGGTGCAGCTTGAGACTGTGTCCTCTTGTTCTGGTGCTGGTTGCCTGGAGAAGAGACCAACCCCCCTTACCTTCACCTTACCCCTCGCCTGATCTGCTTTCATACTGGGTAAGAGACAAATCCTGAGTGTTTATGCTGAGATATTTTGCATTCATAATATCAGTCAGGGTTGGAAGGGACCACAAGGATCATTGTGACAGTTTTAGGCTGTGCCTTTAAGAAAGGGACAGTTGCTGGAACACACTTGCTGAATGTTTTGAAAACATTCAGATATTCTAAATTAATTTCATTGGTAGATAGGTAAAATGTAACTTAAAGTTTTAGTTCAGTTTGAGTCTCTGTCTCAGTTCCAGTCTGTTCTGTCTTTTCAGCCTGTCTGTTCCTGAGCGACAGCGGCAGGACCTGTTAACCTTGAGATAAGAAAACTAATCCTTGCATGAGCTTTAAGCTAACAGAACTGTCCTCCTTAATAATTACCATTTCTCTCTCTATAACCGTTTTGGGAAAAAAGGGAGGTGGGGGGAGAGAGGGAGTACAGAGAGGGAACCCTCCTCTGGCCAGAGGAGGGAGTTTTGTTCTGTATTACTTTCTTTGCTGCGTATTTCTGTATATATTGTAAATATTATATATTGTGTATATATTCACTACATTTCATCCTGCTTGTAAATATAGCTCTTACCTTTTGCTCCTCTGAGTTAGCTGTGGTTTCTGTGTGAGGGAGGGAGAAACTTTCTCTCACCACCACAATCATCTAGTTCCAACCCCCCTGCCATGGGCAGGGACACCACACACTAGATCAGGCTGGCCAGAGCCTCTTCCAGCCTGCTCTTAAACACCTTCAGGGATGGGACCCCAACCACCTCCCTGGACAACCCATTTCAGGGCTTCACCATTCTCATGGGGAAGAACTTCCTCCTCACATCCAGCCTGAGTCTCCCCACCTCCAGCTTCATTCCATTCTCCCTAGTCCTATCACTACCTGAGATCCTGAGAAGTCCTTCCCCAGCCTTCTTGTAGGCCCCCTTCAGATACTGGAAGGCCACAATTAGGTCACCTCGCAGCCTTCTCTTCTCCAGACTGAACAGCCCCAACTCCTTCAGTCTGTCCTCATAGGAGAGGTGCTCCAGCCCTCTGATCATCCTTGTGGCCCTTCTCTGGACACCTTCCAGCACCTCCACATCCCTCTTGTAATAGGGGCTCCAGAACTGGAGGCAGTACTCCAGGTGGGGGTCTCGCCAGGACTGAGTAGAGGGGGAGAATCACCTCCCTCGACCTGCTGGCCACACTTCTCCTGATGCAGCCCAGGATCTGATTGGCTTTGCGGGCTGCAAGTGCACATTGAGAGCTCATGTTGAGCTTTTTGTCCACCAGCACCCCCAAGTCTCTCTCTTCAGGGCTGCTTTCCAGCCAGTCACTGCCCAGCCTGGATTTGGGCCTGGGATTGCCTCCACCCAGATGCAGGACCCTGCATTTGCTCTTGTTGAACTTCATGAGGTTGGCTTGTGCCCACCTCTCCAGCCTGTCAAGGTCTCTCTGGATGGTCTCCCTTCCCTCCAGTGTGTCTACTGCCCCACACAGCTTGGTGTCATCAGCAAACTTGCTGAGGGTGCACTCATTGCCACTGTCCATGGCACCCACAAAGATGTTGAACAAGCCTGGTGCCAGGACTGATCCCTGAGGGACTCCGCTTGTCCCTGGCCTCCACTGGGACATGGAGCCATTGACAGCCACTCTTTGGGTATGGCCATCAAACCAGATCCTTATCCATCTAGTGATCTACCCATCAAACCCATGTGTCACCAGTTTGGAGACCAGGAGTTGTTGTGGGACAGTGTTCTTTAAGTGTGACACTTTGCATTGACTAATCTTGTATACATGCAGAAGGGTAGTCTGAATCTTTAGTGTGTGTGTCTATTGAAAGAAAAATACTGAGTTCATTTAAATGTATTTATTTATCATTAATATCAATTACTTCTGTTATGAAGATTGCCTTAATAATTCCTGATTTTTTCTTGTTTGCTGAAACCAGCAAAATATTTCCTGTAGTACTGTGAAAGATTAAAGCTGATCACCTATTCTCTATAATACTCTCACTAGATTCACATCAGTCTCCGTTTTCAGTTCAGGCATTTCTTTTTCTATCATTATGTGACAAATTATTACCAATTTGAAAGCTGCATCCTTGCAAAAAAAAAAGGTGTGACTAAGGTCAAGCTAATTGTCATCTGACTCCACATTGCTTGTTTGATTAAAAGTGCAAGCCACAGACTCTTTGGGTTGACACATTAGCACTCCAAATTTGAAACAAAGGACACATAATACTAAGAGGAGGCTTGATGGGGTGCTTGGTGCCATGGTTTAGTTGATTAGATGGTGTTGGATGATGGGTTGGACAAGATGATCTTGAAGGTCTCTTCCAACCTCGTCTATTCTATTCTATTCTACTCTATTCTTTCTATTCTATTCTATTCTATTCTATTCTATTCTATTCTATTCTATTCTATTCTATTCTATTCTATTCTATGATTCTAAAATAAAGAGGAGGTGAGATGGAGAATTAGTAAAAATATGAATTGTTTATTAATTCAAATCCTATGTACAAAATTATGAAAATCACATTTTTTGGGGAGCCTTCCAGAACTGCTGAAATAATCCACACATGCCATGGAGAAGCCAAACAGAGCGAGCAAGAGTGAGGGAATCACTTTACAGTAAGGGAGCTTAGCAGGGAGGGAAACACTTTACAACCAGGGAAGAACTTTACAGAGGGGAAGCTTAGCAGTGAGGGAAGCACTTTACAGTGAGGGAGCTTAGCAGTGAGGAAAGCACTTCACAGCAAGGGAAGAACTTTACAGTGGGGAAGCTTAGCAGTGTGGGAAGTACTTTACAGCGAGGGAAGAGCTTTACAGCAAGGGAGCTTAGTGAGGGAAGCACTTTACAGTGAGGGAACTTAGCAGTGAGGGAAGTGCTTTACAGTGAGGGAGCTTTACAGCAAGGGAAGTGCTTTACAGTGAGGGAAGAGCACATACTTTTCAGCTCGCTCCTTTTTAATATCTCCAAGAGTAATTGCTGTCATAACATCACCAAAAGAAGTGGAAAACTCAGCCTATAGCATCCACAGGCTTGCCAAAATGCAGGGTCCTGGCATATGGCTTAGGGAGAGGTTCATGTGTCCACCAACCCAGCCTTTAGTGGGAAAGGCACCTCTTTTGCCCCTTTTCCATACTTTTCTCTTTCCCCCTTCCTGACTTCACAAGGGGGAGGGGGAAGGAAGGGGGTTGAGCACACTATCACTGTCCTGTACATTTAAAAAGCAAGACACTGAAATCCATGATCATTTGACACTCATGCTTGAATGGTCATAACCTCTTCAGAGGACAATCTTAGAAAGACCTGTGGAAAGAGGAGATGCACAGGCAGTTGATGCGGCTCATCTTCCAGCACATTGGCACAGCCTGTTCTGAGCCTTCAAGAATTCTTTCTTGAAGCAGGTGCAGCCCTCCTGGACCCGTTTATTTTTAAGGGTTGTTTCCCAAGGCACCTTCTGAGTTAGTTCTTTAAGTAATCTGAAGTCTGCCCTCTAGATGTTTTGCTGCTGCCCCTCTTAACTTGACTGCATATTGAAAACTCAATTATTCCATGGTCATTGGACCTCAGACATCCTTCAACCACCACATCTCCCACCAGCCCTTCCCTGCTTGTAAAAAGTTCAAGCAATGCCTATACCAGACCAGGCAGCATTCTGGTAACACCTCTGACCTAGGCCCCAGGGAGGCAGCAGACTTCCCTGTGGGAATGATCTGGCTGACATATGGGGCCCTCTGTTTCCCTCTGGAGGGAATCATCAATAACAATTACCCTTCTCTGATTTTTAAGGGAACAAGTCCTGATGCAGGGGGCAGGCTCTCTTGCTTTGGGCAACACCTCAGATGGTATGTCTCCAGTCTTCTCATTCACCTCACCCTCAACTTCCAGCTCTCCATACTTGTTTTGCAAGGGCAGCTGAGAAGATGAAGGGAGCTGTGAGGGTTTTACCTTGCCACTCCTAACAGGGACCTGTATCCATTCCCTGCTGCTTCTTGGGTCACATGCCTTTACTAGGGGAGTCTGCAGAGCCAACTGCCTTTTCACATTTCCTTACAGTCCTAAGTCTAGCAACTTCTTCCTTCAGTTGAGACACTAGATTAAGCAGATAGTTGAGCTGCTACCATCTAATGCAGGTATTATCTCTACTGCCATCCATTTCAGGTGCCAGGCTCCAGCACTCTCTGCAGCCAGTTGCCTGGACACCTGCCTGCTTAAGTTCTACCTCGGTCTGGGTCAACACAGATCTTTTGAAAACAGCTTTGTGGTGAGGTACCACCATCCCTATCCCTGGCCACATCACCTGACTGGAGAACTATTCAGGAATGACCCCACAGGACTGAGCACCTCCCTCCCTCTGGTGAAAGCACCACTGCTGCAGCAGTCTCCTCCCATGCCATGCCAGCCTCTTGGGAGAGAAATAACTGGCTTGGGGGGGCTGCGGGATGTGTGGCTGCACACAGCGAACTGCCTGGGTCCTGCCTCAGTGTGCTGCAGTTACAGTTCTGCCCTGGCTCATCTGCCTGGGATTTAAACGTGCCTACTTGTTTTGTCTACTGTTCTAATTTTTAATGAAACTTGGATGAAAAACCTCATTATTCCTGAAGGTAATTACCAAGTTTTAGGTTGTTCCAGGGAAATTTTCACGCATGCAAATAGACCAGATGGAGAAGGAAGGACTAAAGTGTTTCCAAAGGTTCAGTGCTGCTGAATAAAAGGTTGATTGAAGGTATTAACATCATCATTTCTCAAAATCTGTGCCTATTGAACTGGTCACTGCAGTGAACTGAGATTGCTCTGAACAACAGACACAATGTGTAAGCTGTGCCCTTTGCAGTAGGCCCTGATGGCAAGAATGAGCTGTGAAAGATGCTTTTGGGGGCCAGGCAGGAAGCAGGTCCATACTGAGGTTTAAATTGTCATCTTTGTAAGGAAAGTGCTTACTAACGAGGAGGGAAGAGTGTAACTGGGGTTGTTCTGCTTTATTTTGTTTACTGACACATCAAGCAGTGGCATAATAAGGCTTTGCTGAAATAGATCCATCAATGGTTTGCCTTAAGGATGTGCATATATTTATTGTCTTGGATTCCACAAAGGAAGTTATTTTACTAGAGAGTTGGAGTGTGTGTCACAGACATGAAAGGAAATGTCATCCACAGTGCTCACAACAAAACTCTTTTCAAAAACAGCAAAAAGTACTGCAACAGTAGCAGAATTCCCCACAGCTCTCTTTCATCATGGGTTTTTCTGTGGGTTTTTTTATCCTCTCTTTGGAAGAATGAGTTTGCTGATGACACCAAGCTGTGTGGTGCAGCAGACACGCTGGAGGGAAGGGAGGCCATCCAGAGGGACCTTGACAGGCTGGAGAGGTGGGCACAAGCCAACCTCATGAAGTTCAATAAGAGTAAGTGCAGGGTCCTGCATCTGGGTCGAGGCAATCCCAGGCACAAATACAGGCTGGGCAGTGACTGGCTGGAAAGTAGCCCTGAGGAGAGAGACTTGGGGGTACTGGTGGACAAAAAGCTCAACATGAGCTCTCAATGTGCACTTGCAGCCCGCAAGGCCAATCAGATCCTGGGCTGCATCAGGAGAAGTGTGGCTAGCAGGTCGAGGGAGGTGATCCTCCCCCTCTACTCAGTCCTGGCGAGACCCCCACCTGGAGTACTGCCTCCAGTTCTGGAGCCCCTATTACAAGAGGGATGTGGAGGTGCTGGAAGGTGTCCAGAGAAGGGCCACGAGGATGATCAGAGGGCTGGAGCACCTCTCCTATGAGGACAGACTGAAGGAGTTGGGGCTGTTCAGTCTGCAGAAGAGAAGGCTCCGAGGTGACCTAATTGTGGCCTTCCAGTATCTGAAGGGGGCCTACAGGAAGGCTGGGGAAGGACTTCTCAGGATGTCAGGTAGTGATAGGACTAGGGGGAATGGAATGAAGCTGGAGGTGGGGAGATTCAGGCTAGATGTGAGGAGGAGGTTCTTCACCATGAGAGTGGTGAGACCCTGGAATGGGTTGTCCAGGGAGGTGGTCGAGGCCCCGTCCCTGGGGGTGTTTAAGAGCAGGCTGGATGAGGCTCTGTCCAGCCTGATCTAGTGTGGGGTTTCCCTGCCCATGGCAGGGGGGTTGGAGCTGGATGATCCTTGTGGTCCCTTCCAACCCTGAATTAAACTATGAAACTATGAACCTCTGGAGTAACTGGTTGAATTTTAACTGTGTTTCACAGTGCTGTGACTCAAAATAACAATTGTGACTCCAGTCATATTCCACACCACTATAAGTAATGACACAGAAAAACATAAGTTATTTAAGCAAGTTAGGAAACAGAAGAAAGGCTTTGCACAGGGTGATGTTTGCAGAACAGAAGTTGACTGCATTCTGCAGAACCCAAATAATCTTTTCCATTTTAGTAGCAGGCCTTTGCCACACCTTCAGCCAACTTTCATACATTCCATTTATTTTGCCTGTCTACTCTAGAACATTGTGATCCTTTACTTTAATTATTCCTGGCATTCTACATTTTGAGAGAAGAGGAACCAAAGCAGAACATAGTATTTAAACTGCAGATGCATGAACTAATACAATGTAAAATTTACATTGTCTGTGATGCATTTTTAACCTAATCATTTGTGCCAGGTTGAAGGCAGATCCTCCCTTTCCACAAAAAACCACAAACCCACAGCACATACACTCAGAACTCCATTAACAGAACTCCACTCTTCACACTGTAAAGCTTTAAATGCCATTTGCTTAAAAGGCAGAGCTAAGTTTATGTCATTACATTTGGCATAATTTGGGGGCACAAACAAATCCGGGTTACACAATTCCATGCAACTGCCTAGGATACTCAGTGTCCTGGGTGGCTGTTGAAGTCAGTAAGAATCAGCAAACAAGGCAGATGCATCCAGCAGCTTGATGCGGTGTGGTGTGGTGTGGTCTTCCAGGCTCCACTGACCTGCACAGTCATATGGATTTGTCTTTGGGAAAGCTGCTCTTTCATTGTGCAGCTCTTGTAGCTGAAATAACACCCTCACCTGTGTGAACCAAATCTCTTCATACTGGGCAGTTTTAGCCTCCATTTCCAAACAAAAATCCCCTGCCAAACCAGAAAATAGCTCAACTCTGCTAGTGAATGGCAGGGTGAGAATATCAACAACATATTAAGTGATAATCCTTTTGGCGTACCTGTCTCATCCCTCTCAGTGGATGATGAGGGAAGTGAATCTTTATAATTCCCTGACTGGACTAACCCCGCTCAGCAGGGACCAAAACAGTGGCAAAGTCATGACAATGACCCTGAAGTAAAATACAAAACAATTTTTTTTTTTCCCTAAGAACTATCAACAAGAATTGTGGATAAAGACACTTTGGCAAAGGAGTTATTTTCTTATCAATTGCTTTAAAGCAAACTAAACAATGACTATCAGAGGAAAAAAAAAGCAAAAAAGAAAGAGATGAAGGAGGAATGAGAGGGTGTGAGATAGACAGAGATAGAGAGATATAGAGATAAACAGAGATAAGAGAGAGACTTAGATTTTGCTGCCCTTGGATGTAGTGGTGTTGTCTTGGGTTGGAGTCTTGATCTGTAAGTGGTGGGTTGACAAAGGTAAACACACATGCTCACCCTTGCATATAATAGTTGGCCTGGGACCACCTTTAGGGTGACAAATGTCTTGTATGGCTGAGTATTCATGGTAGATTGACAGGAGTGACATTGTAAGTGTTGGGAATTGAAAGTGGATCATCCATGTCTAAGAACTGAAACTGGGCAAGAAAATTTAAGGGGGAAACAGTAGACCAAAAATTTGACCTGTCAGCCTGATCAAATTGATGTTTTCTAGCTGTAGGAGTGGGTAGAGAAGAGCAGCTCATTGTTCTGCTTTCACAGAGCTTAATCTGTCTCTCTCCTAATTCCCCTCTTACAATGGTTACAGGCTGAGTTGTTTGAGACAAGACACACCAAGTCCCTTGCTGGTCTTAGGCAGCACTAAATTAGGCTTTTCCTTGAGTGGAGCAAGAACTTTTTTACCTGAAAAACACACTTTCTGGTCTATCCACAGGCTTTGGGGAACAAAAGTCTTTCTCAGTTTTTAATTTGACCTTCCATACTTTTTCATTACCAATTACACTGCTAAACTGAGCAAGAACCTGGTTTAAAACAGTTACATGAATTACTTCTGTCAGCAAGACAACATGAGACTGAAAAGTGGGTTTGTGAAATTATGAATTCTACCATGTGTGGTGAAGGCACATTATGCCCCAATACTGAATCTTGTCCCAGCATGTGGGCAAGTTCCCCCTCCCTCCAGGAGGAAGACAAAAGCTAAGGCATTAGCCAGGCTTGCACGCACCCAGCGCATGCAGCACTTGTGCTGACACCAAGTATGGGCATATTCTAGCTTCACGCTTTCTATAGGCTGAAGCCAGTTGCTTATGAGAGTGCCCATTGGTCAAGCCCAGCCTCGAGGAATCTATAAGTGTCACCCCAGTTGGTGAACACGTTGCCCCCTCATTTACTTTGTCTCTGTCCTTGCTCGAGAGAGTAAGTCTCGAGCTTCAGCCTTTGCCATTGAGCTTATTGTTAGCTTCTGTTATACATGCACGCATACTGGAAGCGTCTGCATCGTTAAGAAGCCCAGAGGGAGGACCTTCGCTGAGCCTGAGGAGCTCAGCATTGCTACAACCAGTCGTGCCGATCGGAAGAGCCCATCGTGCCGCCGGAGGACTGGACCAACCCCCGTGGGTAAGATCTGCCCAGTTGCCGGGGAGAAGGGACTTGATTAATACCGAGTCCGTGTATGCCTAACCCCGCCGTGCGGGAGAGGAGCCGCCGAGTGCCGCTCTGAGCCCTGTGAATCCCAGGGAAAACCAGAGCATTGTTAATGTTTGTACTGCACCGAATCTGGGACCATTCTGAGAGTCCTGTTGCTCCTTTAACCTCATTAACGAGAGACGCCGCTTAACGCAGCCACATTCTCTCCCTGAGGCTGTTTGCATCAGCCCTGAGAAACGCCGTGGTTGGGCTGACCCCCGTAGCTTCGCCTGCTTCCGTCCTTCAAGCCCGCCCCGCTGTGCGAGCCGACTTTAGAGGGCCGACCCCACGGACCGACCCTGTCCAGGACCGATCCCTGTTGTCTGAAGGGAATTGAATATCGTCCACGTGCTTTCCACCCACTAGCACTCAGTTCAAAGTATCCGCGTCCAGCAGAGTAAGCGCTGACGCATAGAAAGATTGTAATATTGCTGTGTATAGCCAGAAGCCGCCCGCGTCCCGCCGAGTCTCCATCTAGTGGCCAAGCGGCGGAACTGCACCCTTCGTTATATAAATACAGAAAGGGTTTATAGATAGTTTAATTACATTATAATCATAACACTAAGCCAGTTGTGGAATGTATTTCACGAACGTGCATTAGAACATGTATATAAGTTGGTGATTCATCGGTTATTAATAGTTTGATAATTAATAAAATTATATTTTTCATAATTCATATTTCATATTCATAAATTTAATAACCTCTTCACCACACCATGGACTGCAGATGGCTCCTCTCTGGAGTGGCTCACTCCCCATCTCTCTCTCCCATGCCTGCCACAAGCCTCCTTTAGAGCACAAGCTCTAAAGGGAAGGGGCTGAAAGAAGTCTTCACTCTGCTCCTCTCCTGGTGTGGGTGTGCAATGTCTTCAGTATCACCACTGCACTTCTTCAAGGGAGAGCAGCTTTAAAAGGAAAACTCAGTGCAAAGGCAGATGCAAACAGGGTAACAGGAGATGCAACACACCACTTGGATAAGGTAAATTGAAAAGAAACGTGACATTGTTTGAGGCCACACCCGTTGCCCCAAGAAGCAGCTCCATCTGGTCTCCTGCTGGTACCCAGGGAAAGGCAAACTCTGGTGCACATCAAAGGGTGGGAAGGCACAAACCAACTTCACCTTCTCTACACCTCTGACCAAAAAATACAGCTCTGACCAAAGCATGGAAAAGAGTAGAAAAGTGAATTTCACTCAGTGACATGCTGAGCTGTAAAGTATGGTGCAGTGAGAATTTGCTCCCAAGCTTCTCTGTAGGGAATTGTCCCTGCTGGAGCTGCTCCTCCTAGATAAGAATGTCCCTGAAGGCAATGATTATTCACCAAAAAGAAAAAATGAACCAAGTCTAGAAATAAATTCAGGAGGACTGCAGATATGATAGGAAAATCCACAGAATATATGCAATATATTTAAGCATTTGTGAAAGTTGCCAAGTTGCAGCCTGTGAAACATTTTCCTGGGCTTCTTTAAGCCATGGCAGAGATTGCAGTGTGACAAAGAATCTATTTCCCCAATTGTCTGAAATCAGAGACAAAAATAAATCAACTAAGACCAGGCAGCACAGAAGAGGAGATCTAAATAATTTCTATCTGATTTGTTATGACACATTTATGAATTATTTGCACCATGCATTTGTAATTATAAAGCAGAACAGATGGTAGAGGTTTAGTTTAAACAAAACTAAAGAAAATATTTATTGTGGAAAATAGTGATGCCAGGGATTTATTTACTCTATCCAAAAGGTGTTTTTTCTGTCTCTGTAACTGAAAGGCTGCTCTGGTGATATTAAATGGGAATGATGTGAGACCTAAGGGCACGTCTATGCTTGTAACTGTGCATTTTGTGTTTCCATTCCTAGGGATTCACAGCACACTGCACATACTCACCATTTTGTCATTTTCTGATGAAAATATGTTCACAATCACAAAGGCATTTGTGATGAAAACTACAGCAACAGCATATCAATGCTGTATTTTGAAAGGAGCAGACAGAATTCTGGTAAGAAACACCATGGTTCATTGAATTAAGATTGTGCTGTAGTCAGTCTGGCATTCCTCACATTGCATGTTTCAAGGTGAAGGGAATCCAGGTGATTGTGAGAAAAAAGACCGGCCATTTGAAATAATATTAGTTGACCTAAACAAGCTCTTTGCTTCTGTTAGCAAGTGCCATGTTGAAAATGTTGAAGCACAGTAAAAAAAATTAGAAAACAAATAAACAGCAGCGGCAATTGCTAGAAAGTTGCAGAGAAGCAGATCATTGTGGACCAGACTGACCATTTTGTAGGATCTTGTTTATGTGAGTAAGTGTATCTCAGAAAGACAGTGAAGAAGATGGCAAATGCAAACAACAGAGCTAGTGAGGGGTTTGGAGCACAGCCCTATGAGGAGAGGCTGAGGGAGCTGGGGTTGCTTAGCCTGGAGAAGAGGAGGCTCAGGGGAGACCTTATTGCTGTCTACAGCTACCTGAAGGAAGGTTGTAGCCAGGTGGGGGTTGGTCTCTTCTCCTATGCCACCAGCACCAGAACAAGAGGACACAGTCCTAAACTGTGCCAGGAGAGGTTTAGGCTGGATGTTAGGTAGAAATTCTTCATAGACGGAGTGATTGCCCATTAGAATGGGCTGCCCGGGGAGGTGGTGGATTTGCGATTACTGGAGGTGTTTAGAAAGAGACTTGATGGGGTGCTTGGTGTTATGGTTTAGTTGAGTAGATGGTGCTGGGTGATGGGTTGGACACAATGTTCTCAAAGGTCTCTTCCAACCTGGTCTATTCTATTCTATTCTATTCTATTCTATTCTATTCTATTCTATTCTATTCTATTCTATTCTATTCTATTCTATTCTATTCTATTCTATTCTATTCTATTCTATATCACTAAAGAGAATGTTTTTTTTTGTTTTTTTGCTTTGGGTTTTTTGTGGGTTTTTTTGGTTAGGGGCTGGGGTGGATGTGTGGCTTTAATTTTTTTTTTTCCTTCTTTTTCAAAGCCTTTCACTCTTACTGTAATGACACCTAAGAAAAGTATCTAAGCTCACAGTATGGGCAGGTTTTTAATGACATTTAAAAGAGTTAAAGCATGGGTTCACCTACCTCCTCTGTTCGCTTTGTTGCAGGAATTTATTTTACAGATGAATGGCTCTAGAATATGGC